>JANJGN010000165.1:600000-1112955 GCA_026770705.1 Isurus oxyrinchus
CCCTTGCGCTGTCTCTCCCTCTCCCTTCCGCTGTCTCTCCCTGTCCCTTGCGCTGTCTCTCCCTATCCCTTGCGCTGTCTCTCCCTGTCCCTTGTGCTGTCTCTCCCTGCCCCTTGAGTTGTCTCACCCTGTCCCTTGCGCTGTCTCTCCCTGTCCATTGCGCTGTCTCTCCCTGTCCCTTGCACTGTCTCTCCCTCTCCCTTGCGCTGTCTCTCCCTGTCCCTTGCGCTGTCTCTCCTTCTCCCTTGCGCTGTCTCTCTCTCTCCCTTGCGCTGTCCAAATCCATTGAAATGTCTCTCTCTCCCTCGCGCTGTCTCTCTCTCTCCATCGCGCTGTCTCCCTCTCTCCCTCGCGCTGTCTATCTCTCTCCCTTTCCCTTTCTCTCTCTCTAACTCACACTGTCTCCCTCTCTGCCCCTCGCTGGCTCCCGCTCTGCCTCGCGCTGTCTCCCTCTCTCCATCGTGCTGTATCGCTCTCTCCCTCGCGTTGTCTCCCACTCTCCCTCGCGCTGTCTGTCTCTCTCTCCCTCGCGCTGTCTGTCTCTCTCCCTCGCGCTGTCTGTCTCTCTCCCTCGCGCTGTCTGTCTCTCTCCCTTGCCCTTTCTCTCTCTCTCCCTCGCGCCTTCTCTCTCTCTCCCTCGCGCCTTCTCTCTCTCTCCCTCGCGCTGTCTCTCTCTCTCCCTCGCGCTGTCTCCCTCTCTCCCTCGCGCTGTCTATCACTCTCCCTTTCCCTTTCTCTCTCTCTAACTCACACTGTCTCCGTCTCTGACTCGCGCTGTCTCCCTCTCTGCCCCTCGCTGTCTCCCGGTGTCTCTCTCTCTCCCTTGCGCTGTCTCTCCTTCTCCCTTGCACTGTGTCTCAACATCCATTGCGCTGTGTCTCCCTCTCCCATGCGCTGTGTCTCCCTCTTCCGTGCGCTGTGTCTCCCTCTCCCTTGCGCTGTCTCTCCCTCTCCCATGCTCTGTCTCTCCCTTTCCCTTGCGCAGTCTCTCTCTGTCCCTTGCGCTGTCTCTCCCTATCCCTTGCGCTGTCTCTCCCTGTCCCTTGCGCTGTCTCTCCCTGTCCCTTGCGCTGTCTGTCTCTCTCCCTCGCGCTGTCTATCTCTCTCCCTTGCCCTTTCCCTCTCTCTACCTCGCGCTGTCTCTCTCTCTCCCTCGCGCTGTCTCTCTCTCTCCCTCTTTCTGGCTCTCTCTCTCTCCCTTGCGCTGTCTCTCTCTCTCTCATGTGCGCTGTCTCTCTCTTTCCCTTGTGTTGTCTGTCACTCTCTCTCCCTCACACTGTCTCTCTCTCCCTTGCGCTGTCTCGCTCTCTCTCCCTTGGGCTGTCTCGCTCTCACCCTCGCGCTGTCTTGCTCTCTCACTCGCGCTGTCATTCTTCCTCCCTCGCGCTGTCTATCTCTCTCCCTTGCCCTTTCTCTCTCTCTACCTCGCGCTGTCACCCTCTGTCCCTCGCGCTGTCTCTCCGTCACCCTTGCGCTGTCTCTCCCTCCCCCTTGCGGTGTCTCTCCCTTTTGCCTTGCGCTGTCTCTCCCTCTCCCTTGCGCTGCCTCTCCCTCTCCCTTGCGCTGTCTCTCACTCTCCCTTGCAGTATCTCTCCCTGTCCTTTGTGCGGTCTCTCCCTCTCCCTTGCACTGTCTCTCCCTCTCCATTGCGCTGTCTCTCCCTCTCCCTAATGCTGTCTCTCTCTCTCCCTTGTGCTGTATATCTCCATTGTGCTGTCTCTCTCTCTCCCTTGCGTTGTGTCTCTCTCTCTCCCTCGCACTGTCTCTCTCTCTACCTTGCGCTGTCTCTCTCTCTCCCTTGCGCTGTATCTCCTTCTCCCTTGCGCTGTGTCTCACCATCCATTGTGCTGTGTCTCCCTCTCCCTTGCGCTGCGTCTCCCTCTTCCTTGCGCTGTGTCTCCCCCTCCCTTGTGCTGTCTCTCCCTCTCCCTTGCTCTGTCTCTCCCTTTCCCTTGCGCTGTCTCTCCCTGTCCCTTGCGCTGTCTCTCCCTGTCCCTTGCACTGTCTCTCCCTGTCCCTTGCGCTGTCGCTCCCTGTCCCTTGCGCTCTCTCTCTCTGTCCCTTACGCTGTCTCTCCTTGTCCCTTAGGCTGTCTCACTCTCTCCCTTGCACTGTCTCTCCCTCTCCCTGGCGCTGTCTCTCCCTCTCCGTTGCGCTTTCTCTCCCTCTCTGTTGCGCTGTCTCTCCCTCTCCCTTGCGCTGTCTCTCCCTCTCCACTTCGCAGTCTCTGCCGCTTCCTCACACTGTCTCTCCCTTTACCTTGCGCTGTCTCTCCGTCTCCCTTGCGCGGTCTCTCTCTCTCCCTTGCGCTGTCCAAATTCATTGCAATGTCTCTCTCTCCCTCGCGCTGTCTCCCTCTCTCATTCGCGCTGTCTCCCTTCTCCCGCGCTGTCTCCCTCTCTCCCTCGCGCAGTCTCCCTCTCTCCCTCATGCTATCTCCCTCTCTGCCTCGCGCTTTCTCACTCTCTCCCTCACGCTGTCTCCATCTCTCCCTCATGCTGTCTCCCTCTCTCCCTCGTGCTGTCTACCTCTCTCCCTCGCGCTGTCTGTTTCTCTCCCTCGCGCTGTCATTTTCTCTCCCGCACGCTGTCTCTCTCTCACTCCCTTGCGCTATCTATCCCTCACGCTGTCTCTCCCTCTCCCTCGCGCTGTCTCTCTTCCTGCCTTGCAAAATCTCTCTCTCCCTCACGCTGTCTCTCTCTCTCCCCTTCGCGCTTTCTCTCTCTCCCTTGCCCTTTCTCTATATCTACCTCGCGCTGTCTCTCTCTCTCTCCCTCGCGCTGTCTCTCTCTCCCTCGCACTATCTCTCTCTCCCTCACGCTGTCTCTCTCTCACTCCCTTGCGCTATCTCTCCCTCACGCTGTCTCTCCCTCTCCCTCGCGCTGTCTCTCTTCCTGCCTTGCAAAATCTCTCTCTCCCTCACGCTGTCTCTCTCTCTCCCCTTCGCGCTTTCTCTCTCTCGCGATGTCTCCCTCTCTCCCTCGCCCGGCCTCACTCTCTGCCTCGTGCTGAATCCCTCTCTGCCTCGCGCTGTCTCCCTCTCTGCCTTGCGCTCTCTCCCTCGCACTGTGACCCTCTCTCCCTCGCGCTGTCTACCTCTCTCCCTCGCGCTGTCTGTCTCTCTCCCTCGCGCTGTCATTTTCTCTCCCTTGTGCTGTCTATCTCTCTCCCTTGCCCTTTCTCTATCTCTACCTCGCACTGTCTCTCTCTCTCTCCCTCGCGCTGTCTCTCTCTCCCTCGCACTATCTCTCTCTACCTCGCGCTGTCTCTCTCTCACTCCCTTGCGCTCTCTCTCCCTCGCGCTGTCTCTCCCTCTTCCTCGCGCTGTCTCTCTCCCTCCCTTGCAAAATCTCTCTCTCCCTCGTGCTGGCTCTCTCTCTCACCTGCGCTGTCTCTCTCTCAGCCTTGCCATGTCTCTCACTCTGCCTTGCGCTGTCACTCTCTCTCCCTCGCACTGTCTCTCTCTCCCTCACACTATCTCTCTCTCCCTCACGCTGTCTCTCTCTCTCTCTCCCTTGTGCTGTTTCTCTCTCTCCCTTGCTCTGTCTCTCTCTCTCCATTGCGCTGGCTGTGACTCTCCCTTGCGCTGTCCCTCTCTGTCCCTTGCGCTGTCTCTCTCTCTCTCTGCCTTGCGCTGTCTCTCTCTGCCTTGCGCTGTTTCTCTCTCTCCCTTGCGGTGTTTCTCTCTCTCCCTTGCACTTTTAATCTCTCTCCCTTGCAGTGTCTCTCCCTCTCCCTTGTGCTGTCTCTCCCTCTCCCTTGCGCTGTCTCTCCTTCTCCCTTGCGCTGTCTCTCCTTCTCCCTTGCGCTGTCTCTCCCTCTCCCTTGCGCTGTCTCTCTCTCTCCCTTGCGCTGTCTATCTCCATTGTGCTGTCTCTCTCTCCCTCACACTGTCTCTCTCTCTCCCTCGCGCTGTCTCTCTATCTACCTCGCGCTGTCTCTCACTCTCCATTGCGCTATCTCTCCTTCTCCCCTGCGCTGTCTCTCATCATCCTTTGCGCTGTGTCTCCCTCTCCCTTGCGCTGTCTCTCTCTCTCCCTCGCGCTGTCTCTCTCTTCCTCGCAGGATCTCTCTCTCCCTCGCGCTGTCTCTCTCTCTTCCCTTGACGCTCTCTCTCCCTCATGCTGTCTTGCTCTCTCTCCCTTGCGCTGTCTCGCTCTCTCTCCCTCGCGCTGTCTCGCTCTCTCTCTCTTGGGCTGTCTCGCTCTCTCCCTCGCACTGTCTCGCTCCCTCACTCGCGCTGTCATTCTCCCTCCCTCGCGCTGTCTATCTCACTCCCTTGCCCTTTCTCTCTCTCTCCCTCGCGCTGTCACCCTCTCTCCCTCACGCTGTCTCTCCGTCACCCTTGCGCTGTCTCTCTCTCTCCCTTGCACTGTCTCTCCCTCCCCCTTGCGGTGTCTCTCCCTCACCCTTGCGCTGCCTCTCCCTCCTCCTTGTGCTGTCCCTCCCTCTCCCTTGCACTGTCTCTCTCTCTCTCCCATGCACTGTCTATCTCCATTGTGCTGTCTCTCTCTCTCCCTTGCGCTGTCTCTCTCTCTCCCTTGTGCTGTCTCTCTCTCTCCCTTGCGCTGTCACTCCTTCTCCCTTGCACTGTGTCTCACCATCCATTGCGCTGTGTCTCCCTCTCCCTTGCTCTGTGTCTCCCTATTCCCTGCACTGTGTCTCCCTCTCCCTTGCGCTGTCTCTCCCTCTCCCTTGCTCTGTCTCTCCCTGTCCCTTGCGCTGTCTCCCCCTGTCCCTTGCGCTCTCACCCTATCCCTTGCATTGTTTCTCCCTGTCCCTTGCGCTGTCTCTCTCTGTCCCTTGCGCTGTCTCTCTTTGTCCCTCGCGCTGTCTCTCCCTCTCCCTTGCGCTGTCTCTCCCTGTCCCTCGCGCTGCCTCTCCCTGTCCCTTGCGCTGTCTCTCTATCTCCCTTGCGCTGTCTCTCTATCTCCCTTGCGCTGTCCAAATCCATTGCGCTGTCTCTCTCTCTCCCTCGCGCTGTCTCTCTCTCTCCCTCGCGCTGTCTCTCTCTCTCCCTCGCGCTGTCTCCCTCTCTCCCTCGCGCTGTCTCCCTCTCTCCCTCGCGCTGTCTATCTCTCTCCCTTTCCCTTTCTCTCTCTTTACCTCACAGTGTCTCCCGCTCTGCCTCGCGCTGTATCCCTCTCTCCCTCGCGCTGTCTCCCACTCTCCCTCGCACTGTCTGGCCATCTCCCTCGCGCTGTCTGTCTCTCGCCCTCGTGCTGTCTGCCTCTCTCCCTCACGCAGTCAGTCTCTCTCCCTCGCCCTTTCTCTCTCTCTCCCTCGTGCTGTCTCTGTCTCTCCCTCGCGCTCTCACACTCCTTGACGTGCGCTGTCACTTTCTCTCCCTCGTGCTCTCTCCCTCTCTACCTCGTGCTGTCTCTCTCTCTCCCACGCACTTCTCTCTCTCCCTCGCAGTATCTCTCTCTCCCTCAAGCTGTCTCTCTCTCTCCCCTTCGCGCTCTCTCACCCTCGCGCTGTCTCTCTCTCTCCCTGGTGCTGTCACCCTCTCTCCCTCGCGCTATCTCTCTCACTCTCTCGCGATGTCTCCCTCTCTCCCTCACCCTGTCTCGCTCTCTGCCTCGTGCTGAATCCCTCTCTGCCTCGCGCTGTCTCCCTCTGCCCCGTGCTGTCTCCCTCTCTGCCTCGCGCTCTCTCCCTCTATCCCTCGCGCTGTGTCCCTCTCTCCCTCGCGCTGTCTACCTCTCTCCCTCGCGCTGTCTGTCTCTCTCCCTCGCGCTGTCATTTTCTCTCCCTCGCGCTGTCTATCTCTCTCCCTTGCCCTTTCTCTATCTCTACCTCACGCAGTCACTCTCTCTCCCTCGCACTGTCTCTCTCTCCCTCGCACTATCTCTCTCTCCCTCGCGCTGTCTTTCTCTCACTCCCTTGCGCTCTCTCTCCCTCGCCCTTTCTCTCCCTCTCCCTCACGCTGTCTCTCTCCCTCCCTCACAAAATCTCTCTCTCCCTTGTGCTGGCTCTCTCTCTCACCTGCGCTGTCTCTCTCTCTGCCTTGACATGTCTCTCACTCTCCCTTGCGCTGTCACTCTCTCTCCCTCGTGCTGTCACTCTCTCCCTCGCGCTATCTCCCTCTCTCCCTCGCGCTCTCCTCCTCTCTGCCATGCGCTTTATCCCTCTCTGCCTCGCGCTGTCTTCTTCTCTACCTCGCACTGTCTCTCTCTCTCCCTCACACTATCTCTCTCTCCCTCACGCTGTCTCTCTCTCTCTCCCTTGCGCTGTTTCTCTCTCTCCCTTGCTCTGTCTATCTCTCTCCATTGCGCTGGCTGTCACTCTCCCTTGTGCTGTCCCTCTCTGTCCCTTGCGCTGTCTCTCTCTCTCCCTCGTGCTGTCTCCCTCTCTGCTTCTCGCTGTCTCACTCTGTCCCTTGCCCTGTCTCCCTTTCTCTCTCGCCATGTCTCCCTCTCTCCCTCGCCATGTCTCCCTTTCTCCCTCGTGCTGTCTTCCTCTTTCCCTCACGCTGACTCCCTCCCTCCCTCGTGCTGTCTCCCTCTCTCCCTCACGATGTCTCCCTCTCTCCCTCGCCCTGTCTTGCTCTCTACCACGCGCTGAATCCCACTCTGCCTCACGCTATCTCCCGCTCTGCCCTGTGCTGTCTCCTGCTCTGCCTCGTGCTGTATCCCTCTCTCCCTCGCGCTGTCATTGTCTCTCCCTCACGCTGCCCAGCTCTCTCCCTTGCCCTTTCTCTCTCTATACCTCCATTGCGCTGTCTCTCTCTCTCCCTCGCGCTGTCTCTCTCTTCCCTTGCACTGTCTCTCCCTTTACCTCGCGCTGTCTCTCCCTCTCCCTTGCGCTGTCTCTCCCTGTCCATTGCGTTGTCTCTCCCTGTCACTTGCGATGTTTCTCCCTCTCCCTTGCGCTGTCTCTCCCTGGCCCTTGCGCTGTCTCTCCCTGTCCCTTGCGCTGTCTCTCCCTCTCCCTTGTGCTGTCTCTCTCTCTCCCTTGCGCTGTCCAAATCCATTGCAATGTCTCTCTCTCCCTCGCGCTGTCTCTCTCTCTCCATCGCGCTTTCTCCCTCTCTCCCTCGCACTCTCTATCTCTCTCCCTTTCCATTTCTCTCTCTCTAACTCACACTGTCTCCGTCTCTGACTCGCGCTGTCTCCCTCTCTGCCCCTCGCTGTCTCCCGCTCTGCCTCGCGCTCTCTCTCTCTCCCTTGCGCTGTCTCTCCTTCTCCCTTGCGCTGTGTCTCACCATCCATTGCGCTGTGTCTCCCTCTCCCTTGTGCTGTGTCTCCCTCTTCCTTGCGCTGTGTCTCCCTCTCCCTTGCGCTGTCTCTCCCTCTCCCTTGCTCTGTCTCTCCCTTTCCCTTGCGCTGTCTCTCCCTGTCCCTTGCGCTGTCTCTCCCTGTCCCTTGCGCTGTCTCTCCCTGTCCCTTGCGCTGTCTCTCCCTGTCCCTTGCGCTGTCTCTCCCTGTCCCTTGCGCTGTCTCTCCCTGTCCGTTGTGCTGTCTCTCCCTCTCCCTTGCGCTGTCTCTCCCTGTCCCTTGCGCTGTCTCTCCCTGTCCCGTGCGCTGTCTCTCCCTGTCCCTTGCACTGTCTCTCCCTGTCTCTTGTGCTGTCTCTCCCAGTCCCTTGCGCTGTCTCTCCCTGTCCGTTGCGCTGTCTCTCCCTCTCCCTTGCGTTGTCTCTCCCTCTCCGCTGCGCAGTCTCTCCCGCTCCCTCGCACTGTCTCTCCCTTTCCCTTGCACTGTCAATCCCTGTCCCTTGCGCGGTCTCTCTCTCTCCCTTGCGCTGTCCAAATTCATTGTGATGTCTCTCTCTCCCTCGCGCTGTCTCCCTCTCTCCCTCGCGCTGTCTCCTTCTCCCTCGTGTTGTCTCCCTCTCTCCCTCACGCAGTCTCCCTCTCTCCCTCGCGCTGTCTGGCTCTCTGCCTCGCGCTATCTCACTCTCACCCTCACGCTGTCTCCCTCTCTCCCTCGTGCTGTCTCCCTCTCTCCCTCATGCTGTCTCCCTCTCTCCTTCGCGCTGTCTCACTCTGTCCCTTGCCCTGTCTCCCTCTCTCCCTCGCCATGTCTCCCTCTCTCCTTCGCCATGTCTCCCTCTCTCCCTCGTGCTGTCTCCCTCTTTCCCTCACGCTGACTCCCTCCCTCCCTCGTGCTGTCTCCCTCTCTCCCTCACGATGTCTCCCTCTCTCCCTCACCTTGTCTCGCTCTCTGCCTCGCGCTGAATCCCACTCTGCCTCGCGCTGTCTCCCGCTCTTCTCTGTGCTGTCTGCTGCTCTGCTTCGTGCTGTATCCCTCTCTCCCTCGCGCAGTCTGTCTCTCTCCCTCGCGCTGTCATTGTCTCTCCCTCACGCTGCCCAGCTCTCTCCCTTGCCCTTTCTCTCTCTATACCTCCATTGCGCTGTCTCTCTCTCTCCCTCGCGCTGTCTCTCTCTTCCCTTGCACTGTCTCTCCCTTTACCTCGCGCTGTCTCTCCCTCTCCCTTGCGCTGTCTCTCCCTGTCCATTGCGTTGTCTCTCCCTGTCACTTGCGATGTTTCTCCCTGTCCCTTGCGCTGTCTCTCCCTGTCCCTTGCGCTGTCTCTCCCTGTCCCTTGCGCTGTCTCTCCCTCTCCCTTGTGCTGTCTCTCTCTCTCCCTTGCGCTGTCCAAATCCATTGCAATGTCTCTCTCTCCCTCGCGCTGTCTCTCTCTCTCCATCGTGCTGTCTCCCTCTCTCCCTCGCACTGTCTATCTCTCTCCCTTTCCATTTCTCTCTCTCTAACTCACACTGTCTCCGTCTCTGACTCGCGCTGTCTCCCTCTCTGCCCCTCGCTGTCTCCCGCTCTGCCTCGCGCTCTCTCTCTCTCTCCCTTGCGCTGTCTCTCCCTGTCCCTTGCGCTGTCTCTCCCTGTCCCTTGCGCTGTCTCTCCCTGTCCCTTGCGCTGTCTCTCCCTGTCCCTTGCGCTGTCTCTCCCTGTCCCTTGCGCTGTCTCTCCCTGTCCGTTGCGCTGTCTCTCCCTCTCCCTTGCGCTGTCTCTCCCTGTCCCTTGCGCTGTCTCTCCCTGTCCTGTGCGCTGTCTCTCCCTGTCCCTTGCACTGTCTCTCCCTGTCTCTTGCGCTGTCTCTCCCAGTCCCTTGCGCTGTCTCTCCCTGTCCGTTGCGCTGTCTCTCCCTCTCCCTTGCGTTGTCTCTCCCTCTCTGCTGCGCAGTCTCTCCCGCTCCCTCGCGCTGTCTCTCCCTTTCTCTTGCACTGTCAATCCCTGTCCCTTGCGCGGTCTCTCTCTCTCCCTTGCGCTGTCCAAATTCATTGCGATGTCTCTCTCTCCCTCGCGCTGTCTCCCTCTCTCCCTCGTGCTGTCTCCCTCTCTTCCTCATGCTGTCTCCCTCTCTCCTTCGCGCTGTCTCACTCTGTCCCTTGCCCTGTCTCCCTCTCTCCCTCGCCATGTCTCCCTCTCTCCTTCGCCATGTCTCCCTCTCTCCCTCGTGCTGTCTTCCTCTTTCCCTCACGCTGACTCCCTCCCTCCCTCGTGCTGTCTCCCTCTCTCCCTCACGATGTCTCCCTCTCTCCCTCACCTTGTCTCGCTCTCTGCCTCGCGCTGAATCCCACTCTGCCTCGCGCTGTCTCCCGCTCTGCTCTGTGCTGTCTCCTGCTCTGCTTCGTGCTGTATCCCTCTCTCCCTCGCGCAGTCTGTCTCTCTCCCTCGCGCTGTCATTGTCTCTCCCTCCCACTGCCCAGCTCTCTCACTTGCCCTTTCTCTCTCTATACCTTCATTGCGCTGTCTCTCTCTCTCCCTCGCGCTGTCTCTCTCTTCCCTTGCACTGTCTCTCCCTTTCCCTCGCGCTGTCTCTCCCTTTCCCTCGCGCTGTCTCTCCCTTGCGCTGTCTCTCCCTCTCCCTTCTGCTGTCTCTCCCTCTCCCTTGCGCTGTCTCTCCCTGTCCCTTGCGCTGTCTCTCCCTGTCCCTTGTGCTGTCTCTCCTTGCCCCTTGAGTTGTCTCACCCTGTCCCTTGCGCTGTCTCTCCCTGTCCATTGCGCTGTCTCTCCCTCTCCCTTGCGCTGTCTCTCCCTCTCCCTTGTGCTGTCTCTCCCTGTCCCTTGCGCTGTCTCTCCTTCTCCCTTGCGCTGTCTCTCTCTCTCCCTTGCGCTGTCCAAATCCATTGAAATGTCTCTCTCTCCCTCGCGCTGTCTCTCTCTCTCCATCGCGCTGTCTCCCTCTCTCCCTCGCGCTGTCTATCTCTCTCCCTTTCCCTTTCTCTCTCTTTAATCACACTGTCTCCCTCTCTGCCCCTCGCTGGCTCCTGCTCTGCCTCGCGCTTTCTCCCTCTCTCCATCGTGCTGTATCGCTCTCTCCCTCGCGTTGTCTCCCACTCTCCCTCGCGCTGTCTGTCTCTCTCCCTCGCGCTGTCTGTCTCTCTCCCTCGTGCTGTCTGTCTCTCCCTCGCGCTGTCTGTCTCTCTCCCTTGCCCTTTCTCTCTCTCTCCCTCGCGCCTTCTCTCTCTCTCCCTCGCGCCTTCTCTCTCTCTCCCTCGCGCCTTCTCTCTCTCTCCCTCGCGCTGTCTCTCTCTCTCCCTCGCGCTGTCTCCCTCTCTCCCTCGCGCTGTCTATCACTCTCCCTTTCCCTTTCTCTCTCTCTAACTCACACTGTCTCCGTCTCTGACTCACGCTGTCTCCCTCTCTGCCCCTCGCTGTCTCCCGGTGTCTCTCTCTCTCCCTTGCGCTGTCTCTCCTTCTCCCTTGCGCTGTGTCTCAACATCCATTGCGCTGTGTCTCCCTCTCCCATGCGCTGTGTCTCCCTCTTCCGTGCGCTGTGTCTCCCTCTCCCTTGTGCTGTCTCTCCCTCTCCCTTGCTCTGTCTCTCCCTTTCCCTTGCGCAGTCTCTCTCTGTCCCTTGCGCTGTCTCTCCCTGTCCCTTGCGCTGTCTCTCCCTGTCCCTTGCGCTGTCTGTCTCTCTCCCTCGCGCTGTCTGTCTCTCTCCCTTGCCCTTTCTCTCTCTCTACCTCGCGCTGTCTCTCTCTCTCCCTCGCGCTGTCTCTCTCTCTCCCTCTTTCTGGCTCTCTCTCTCGCCCTTGCGCTGTCTCTCTCTCTCTCATGTGCGCTGTCTCTCTCTTTCCCTTGTGTTGTCTGTCACTCTCTCTCCCTCACGCTGTCTCTCTCTCCCTTGCGCTGTCTCGCTCTCTCTCCCTTGGGCTGTCTCGCTCTCTCCCTCGCGCTGTCTTGCTCTCTCACTCGCGCTGTCATTCTTCCTCCCTCGCGCTGTCTATCTCTCTCCCTTGCCCTTTCTCTCTCTCTACCTCGCGCTGTCACCCTCTGTCCCTCGTGCTGTCTCTCCGTCACCCTTGCGCTGTCTCTCCCTCTCCCTTGCACTGTCTCTCCCTCCCCCTTGCAGTGTCTCTCCCTTTCCCTTGCGCTGTCTCTCCCTCTCCCTTGCGCTGCCTCTCCCTCTCCCTTGCGCTGTCTCTCACTCTCCCTTGCAGTATCTCTCCCTGTCCTTTGTGCGGTCTCTCCCTCTCCCTTGCACTGTCTCTCCCTCTCCATTGCGCTGTCTCTCCCTCTCCATTGTGCTGTCTCTCTCTCTCCCTTGCGTTGTGTCTCTCTCTCTCCCTCGCACTGTCTCTCTCTCTACCTTGCACTGTCTCTCTCTCTCCCTTGCGCTGTATCTCCTTCTCCCTTGCGCTGTGTCTCACCATCCATTGTGCTATGTCTCCCTCTCCCTTGCGCTGCGTCTCCCTCTTCCTTGCGCTGTGTCTCCCCCTCCCTTGTGCTGTCTCTCCCTCTCCCTTGCTCTGTCTCTCCCTTTCCCTTGCGCTGTCTCTCCCTGTCCCTTGCGCTGTCTCTCCCTGTCCCTTGCACTGTCTCTCCCTGTCCCTTGCGCTGTCGCTCCCTGTCCCTTGCGCTCTCTCTCTCTGTCCCTTACGCTGTCTCTCCTTGTCCCTTAGGCTGTCTCACTCTCTCCCTTGCACTGTCTCTCCCTCTCCCTGGCGCTGTCTCTCCCTCTCCGTTGCGCTTTCTCTCCCTCTCTGTTGCGCTGTCTCTCCCTCTCCACTTCGCCGTCTCTGCCGCTTCCTCGCACTGTCTCTCCCTTTACCTTGTGCTGTCTCTCCCTCTCCCTTGCGCGGTCTCTCTCTCTCCCTTGCGCTGTCCAAATTCATTGCAATGTCTCTCTCTCCCTCGCGCTGTCTCCCTCTCTCCCTCGCGCTGTCTCCCTTCTCCCGCGCTGTCTCCCTCTCTCCCTCGCGCAGTCTCCCTCTCTCCCTCATGCTATCTCCCTCTCTGCCTCGTGCTTTCTCACTCTCTCCCTCACGCTGTCTCCCTCTCTCCCTCATGCTGTCTCCCTCTCTCCCTCGTGCTGTCTCCCTCTCTCCTTCGCGCTGTCTCACTCTGTCCCTTGCCCTGTCTCCCTCTCTCCCTCGCCATGTCTCCCTCTCTCCCTCGCCATGTCTCCCTCTCTCCCTCGTGCTGTCTCCCTCTTTCCCTCACGCTGACTCCCTCCCTCCCTCATGCTGTCTCCCTCTCTCCCTCACAATGTCTCCCTCTCTCCCTCGCCCTGTTTCGCTCTCTCCCTCGCGCTGTCTCCCACTCTCCCTTGCGCTGTCTGTCTCTCTCCCTCGTGCTGTCTGTCTCTCTCCCTCGCGCTGTCTGTCTCTCTCCCTGGCGCTGTCTCTCCCTCTCCGTTGCGCTTTCTCTCCCTCTCCCTTGCGCTGTCTCTCCCTCTCCACTTCGCCGTCTCTGCCGCTTCCTCGCACTGTCTCTCCCTTTACCTTGTGCTGTCTCTCCCTCTCCCTTGCGCGGTCTCTCTCTCTCCCTTGCGCTGTCCAAATTCATTGCAATGTCTCTCTCTCCCTCGCGCTGTCTCCCTCTCTCCCTCGCGCTGTCTCCCTTCTCCCGCGCTGTCTCCCTCTCTCCCTCGCGCAGTCTCCCTCTCTCCCTCATGCTATCTCCCTCTCTGCCTCGTGCTTTCTCACTCTCTCCCTCACGCTGTCTCCCTCTCTCCCTCATGCTGTCTCCCTCTCTCCCTCGTGCTGTCTCCCTCTCTCCTTCGCGCTGTCTCACTCTGTCCCTTGCCCTGTCTCCCTCTCTCCCTCGCCATGTCTCCCTCTCTCCCTCGCCATGTCTCCCTCTCTCCCTCGTGCTGTCTCCCTCTTTCCCTCACGCTGACTCCCTCCCTCCCTCATGCTGTCTCCCTCTCTCCCTCACAATGTCTCCCTCTCTCCCTCGCCCTGTTTCGCTCTCTCCCTCGCGCTGTCTCCCACTCTCCCTTGCGCTGTCTGTCTCTCTCCCTCGCGCTGTCTGTCTCTCTCCCTCGTGCTGTCTGTCTCTCTCCCTCGCGCTGTCTGTCTCTCTCCCTCGCGCTGTCTGTCTCTCTCCCTCGCGCTGTCTGTCTCACTCCCTTGCCCTTTCTCTCTCTCTACCTCGCGCTGTCTCTCTCTCTCCCTCGTGCTGTCTCTCTATCTCCCTCGTGCTGTCTCTCTATCTCCCTCATGCTGTCTCACTCCTTGACGTGCGCTGTCACTCTCTCTCCCTCGCGGTGTCTCCCTCTCTCCCTCGCGCTGTCTCCCTCTCTCCCTCGCCATGTCTCCCTCTCTCCCTCGCCATGTCTCCCTCTCTCCCTCGTGCTGCCTCCCTCTTTCCCTCGCGCTGACTCCCTTCCTCCCTCGTGCTGTCTCCCTCTCTCCCTCACGATGTCTCCCTCTCTCCCTCGCCCTGTTTTGCTCTCTCCCTCGCACTGTCTCCCACTCTCCCTTGGCTGTCTGTCTCTCTCCCTCGCGCTGTCTGTCTCTCTCCCTCGTGCTGTCTGTCTCTCTCCCTCGTGCTGTCTGTCTCTCTCCCTCGCGCTGTCTGTCTCTCTCCCTTGCCCTTTCTCTCTCTCTAACTCGCGCTGTCTCTCTCTCTCCCTCATGCTGTCTCTCTATCTCCCTCGTGCTGTCTCTCTATCTCCCTCACGCTGTCTCACTCCTTGACGTGCGCTGTCACTGTCTCTCCCTCGCGGTGTCTCCCTCTCTCCCTCGCGCTGTCTCCCTCTTTCCCTCGCGCTCCCTGCCTCTCTACCTTGCGCTGTCTGTTCTCTCCTTTGCGCTGTCATTCTCTCTCCCTCGCGCTGTCTATCTCTCTCCTTTGCCCTTTCTCTCTCTCTCCCATTCGCGCTCTCTCTCCCTCGTGCTGTGTCTCTCTCTCCCTCGCGCTATTTCTCTCCCTCCCTCGCAAAATCTCTCTCTCCCTCTTGCTGGCTCTCTGTCTCTCCCTTCCGCTGTCTGTCTCTCTCACATGCGCTGTCTCTCTCTCTCCCTTGTGTTGTCTGTCACTCTCTCTCCCTCGCGCTGTCTCTCTCTCCCTCGCACTGTCTCACTCTCTGTCACTCGTGCTGTCTTGCTTTCTCTCCCTTGCGCTGTCTCGCTCTCTCTCCCTCGCACTGTCTCGCTCTCTCTCCCTCGCACTGTCTCGCTCTCTCTCCCTTGGTCTGTCTCGCTCTCTCCCTAGCGCTGTCTCGCTCTCTCACTCGCGCTGTCATTCTCTCTCCCTCGTGCTGTCTATCTCACTCCCTTGCCCTTTCTCTCTCTCTACCTCACGCTGTCACCCTCTCTCCCTCGCGCTGTCTCTGCGTCACCCTTGTGCTGTCTCTCCCCCTCCCTTGCACTTTCTCTCCCTCCCCCTTGCGGTGTCTCTCCCTTTCCCTTGCGCTGTCTCTACCTCTCCCTTGCGCTGCCTCTCCCTCTCCCTTGCACTGTCTCTCCCTCCCCCTTGCGGTGTCTCTCCCTTTCCCTTGCACTGTCTCTCCCTCTCCCTTGCGCTGCCTCTCCCACTCCTTTGCGCTGTCCCTCCCTCTCCCTTGCAGTGTCTCTCCCTCTCCTTTGTGCTGTCTCTCCCTCTCCCTTGCACTGTCTCTCCCTTTCCATTCCGCTGTCTCTCCCTCTCCCTTGCACTGTCTCTCTCTCTCGCTTGTACTGTCTATCTCCATTGTGCTGTCTCTCTCCCTCCCTCGCGCTGTCTCCTTCTCTACCTCGCGCTGTCTCTCTCTCTCCCTTGCGCTGTCTCTCCTTCTCCCTTGCGCTGTGTCTCACCATCCATTGCGCTGTGTCTCCCTCTCCCTTGCGCTGTGTCTCCCTCTTCCTTGCGCTGTGTCTCCCTCTTCCTTGCACTGTCTCTCCCTCTCCCTTGCTCTGTCTCTCCATGTCCCTTGCGGTGTCTCACCCTGTCCCTTGCGCTCTCTCTCCCTGTCCCTTGCGCAATCTCTCCCTGTCCCTTGCGCTGTCT
Organism: Isurus oxyrinchus; assembly: GCA_026770705.1. Lineage (NCBI taxonomy): Eukaryota > Metazoa > Chordata > Chondrichthyes > Lamniformes > Lamnidae > Isurus > Isurus oxyrinchus. The sequence continues at coordinate 615,186 of JANJGN010000165.1, forward strand.
CTCTCTGTCCCTTGCGCTGTCTCTCCTTGTCCCTTGCACTGTCTCATTCTCTTCCTTGCATGGACTCTCCCTCTCCCTTGCGCTGTCTCTCCCTTTCCGTTGCGCTGTCTCTCCCTCTCCCTTGCGCTGTCTCTCCCTCTCCGCTGCGCTGTCTCTCCTGCTCCCTCGCGCTGTCCCTCCCTGTCCATGCGCTGTCTCTCCCTTTCCCTTGCGCTGTCTCTCCCTCTCCCTTGCGCTGTATCTCTCTCTCCCTTGCGCTGTTCAAATCCATTGCGATGTCTCTCTCTCCCTCGCGCTGTCTCCCTCTCTCCCTCGCGCTGTCTCCCTCTCTCCCTTGCACTGTCTCCCTCTCTCCCTTGCACAGTCTCCCTCTCTCCCTCGCGCTGTCTCCTTCTCTCCCTCGCGCTATCTCCCTCTCTCCCTCACGCTTCTCGCTCTCTCTCTCGTGCTGTCTCCCTCTCTCCCTCGTGCTGTCTCCCTCTCTCCATCGCGCTGTCTCCCTCTGTCCCTTGCCCTGTCTCCCTGTCTCCCTCGCCATGTCTCCCTCTCTCCCTCGCCATGTCTCCTTCTCTCCCTCGTGCTGTCTCTCTGTCTACATTGCGCTGTCTCTCCCTTTCCCTTGCAGTGTCTCTCCCTCTCCCTTGCGGTGTCCCTCCCTTTCCCTTGCGCTGTCTCTCCCTCTCCCTTGCGTTGCCTCTCCCTCTCCCTTGCGATGTCCCTCCGTCTCCCTTGCGCTGTCCCTCCCTCTCCCTTGCAGTGTCTCTCCCTCTCCCTTGTGCTGTCTTTCCCTCTCCCTTGCGCTGTATCTCCCTCTCCCTTGCGCTGTCTCTCCCTCTCCCTTGCGCTGTCTCTCCCTCTCCGTTGCGCTGTCTCGCTCTCTCCCTTGCGCTCTCTATCTCCATTGTGCTTTCTCTCTCTCCCTCACACTGTCTCTCTCTCTCCCTCATGCTGTCTCTCTCTCTACCTCACGCTGTCTCTCTCTCTCTTGCGCTGTCTCTCCTTCTCACTTGCACTGTCTCTCAACATCCCTTGCGCTGTGTCTCCCTCTCCCTTGTGCTGTCTCTCTCTCTCACGTGCGCTGTCTCTCTCTCTCCCTTGTGCTGTCCGTCACTCTCTCTCCCTTGCGCTGTCTCTCTCTCCCTCATGCTGTCTCTCTCTCTCTCCCTCACGCTGTCTCTCTCTCTCTCCCATTCGCTGTCTCTCTCTCTCTCCCTTTCGCTGTTTCGCTCTCTCTCCCTCGCGCTGTCTCGCTCTCTCTCCCTTGGGCTGTCTCGCTCTCTCCCTCGCGCTGTCTCGCTCTCTCACTCGCGTTGTCATTCACCCTCCCTCGCGCTGTCTATCTCACTCCCTTGCCCTTTCTCTTTCTCTACCACGCGCTGTCACCCTCTCTCCCTCGCGCTGTCTCTCCATCACCCTTGCGCTGTCTCTCCCTCTCCCTTGCACTGTCTCTCCCTCCCCCTTGCGGTTTCTCTCCCTTTCCCTTGCGCTGTCTCTCCCTCTCCCTTGCGCTGCCTCTCCCTCTCCCTTGCGCTATCTCTCACCATCCCTTGCAGTGTCTCTCCCTCTCTTTTGTGCTGTCTCTCCCTCTCCCTTGCACTGTCTCTCCCTCTCCCTTGCGCTGTCTCTCTCTCCCCCTTGCGCTGTCTATCTCCATTGTGCTGTCTCTCTCTCTCCCTTGCGCTGTCTGTCTCTCTCCCTCACGCTGTCTCTCTCTCTACCTCGCGCTGTCACTCTCTCTCCCTTGCGCTGGCTCTCCTTGTCCCTTGCGCTGTGTTTCACCATCCATTGCGCTGTGTCTCCCTCTCCCTTACGCTGTGTCTCCCTCTTCCTTGCGCTGTGTCTCCCTCTCCCTTGCGCTGTCTCTCCCTATCCCTTGCGCTGTCTCACCCTGCCCTTGCGCTGTCTCTCCCTGTCCCTTGCGCTGTCTCTCCCTGTCCCTTGCGCTGTCTCTCCCTGTCCCTTGCGCTGTCTCTCTCTGTCCCTTGCGCTGTCTCTCCTTGTCCCTTGCGCTGTCTCATTCTCTCCCTTGCGCTGTCTCTCCCTCTCACTTGTGCTGTCTCTCCCAGTCCCTTGCGCTGTCTCTCCCTGTCCCTTGCGCTGTCTCTCCATCACCCTTGCGCTGTCTCTCCCTCCCCCTTGCACTGTCTCTCCCTCTCCCTTGCGCTGTCTCTCTCTCCCCCTTGCGCTGTCTATCTCCATTGTGCTGTCTGTCTCTCTCCCTTGCGCTGTCTGTCTCTCTCCCTCACGCTGTCTCTCTCTCTACCTCGCGCTGTCACTCTCTCTCCCTTGCGCTGTCTCTCCTTGTCCCTTGCGCTGTCTCTCCATCACCCTTGCGCTGTCTCTCCCTCTCCCTTGCTCTGTCTCTCCCTGTCCCTTGCGCTGCCTCTCCCTATCCCTTGTGCTGTCTCACCCTGCCCTTGTGCTGTCTCTCCCTGTCCCTTGCGCTGTCTCTCCTTGTCCCTTGCTCTGTCTCTTTCTCTCCCTTGCACTGTCTCTCCCTCTCCTTTGCGCTGTCTCTCCCTCTCCCTTGCGCTGTCTCTCCCTCTCCGCTGCGCTGTCTCTCCCGTTCCCTCGCGCTGTCTCTCCCTCTCCCTTGCGCTGTCTCTCCCTGTCCCTTGCGCTGTGTCTCCCTGTCCCTTGTGCTGTCTCTCCCTGTCCCTTTTGCTGTCTCTCCCTCTCCCTTGTGCTGTCTCTCTCTCTCCCTTGCACTGTTATTCTCTTCCCTCACGCTGTCGAGCTCTCTCCCTTGCACTTTCTCTCTCTCTACCTACATTGCGCTGTCTCTCTCTCTCCCTCGCGCTGTCTCTCTCTTCCCTCGCACTGCCTCTCCCTCTCCCTCGCGCTGTCACTCCCTCTCCCTTGCGCTGTCTCTCCCTGTCCCTTGCGCTGTCTCTCCCTGTCCCTTGCGCTGTCTCTCTCTCTCCCTTGCGCTGTCCAAATCCATTGCGATGTTTCTCTCTCCCTCGCGCTGTCTCTCTCTCTCCATCGCGCTGTCTCCCTCTCTCCCTCACGCTGTCTATCTCTCTCCCTTTCCCTTTCTCTCTCTCTAACTCACAGTTTCATCCTCGCTGACTCGCGCTTTCTCCCTCTCTGCCCCTCGCTGTCTCCCTCTCTCCCTCGCGCTGTCTCCCTCTCTCCCTCGCGCTGTATCCCTCTCTCCCTCGCGCTGTCTCGCTCTCTCACTCGCGTTGTCATTCACCCTCCCTCGCGCTGTCTATCTCACTCCCTTGCCCTTTCTCTTTCTCTACCTCGCGCTGTCACCCTCTCTCCCTCGCGCTGTCTCTCCATCACCCTTGCACTGTCTCTCCCTCTCCCTTGCGCTGCCTCTCCCTCTCCCTTGCGCTATCTCTAACCATCCCTTGCAGTGTCTCTCCCTCTCTTTTGTGCTGTCTCTCCCTCTCCCTTGCACTGTCTCTCCCTCTCCCTTGCACTGTCTCTCTCTCTCCCTTGCGCTGTCTAACTCCATTGTGCTGTCTCTCCATCACCCTTGCACTGTCTCTCCCTCTCCCTTGCGCTGCCTCTCCCTCTCCCTTGCGCTATCTCTAACCATCCCTTGCAGTGTCTCTCCCTCTCTTTTGTGCTGTCTCTCCCTCTCCCTTGCACTGTCTCTCCCTCTCCCTTGCACTGTCTCTCTCTCTCCCTTGCGCTGTCTAACTCCATTGTGCTGACTCTCTCTCTCCCTTGCGCTGTCTGTCTCTCTCCCTTGCGCTGTCTCTCCTTGTCCCTTGCGCTGTGTTTCACCATCCATTGCGCTGTGTCTCCCTCTCCCTTATGCTGTGTCTCCCTCTTCCTTGCGCTGTGTCTCCCTCTCCCTTGCGCTGTCTCTCCCTCTCCCTTGCTCTGTCTCTCCCTGTCCCTTGCGCTGTCTCTCCCTATCCCTTGCGCTGTCTCACCCTGCCCTTGCGCTGTCTCTCCCTGTCCCTTGCGTTGTCTCTCCCTGTCCCTTGCGCTGTCTCTCTCTGTCCCTTGCGCTGTCTCTCCTTGTCCCTTGTGCAGTCTCATTCTCTCCCTTACGCTGTCTCTCCCTCTCACTTGTGCTGTCTCTCCCTCTCACTTGTGCTGTCTCTCCCAGTCCCTTGCGCTGTCTCTCCCTGTCCCTTGCGCTGTCTCTCCCTCTCCCTTGCGCTGTCTCTCCCTCTCCCTTGCTCTGTCTCTCCCTGTCCCTTGCGCTGCCTCTCCCTATCCCTTGTGCTGTCTCACCCTGCCCTTGTGCTGTCTCTCCCTGTCCCTTGCGCTGTCTCTCCTTGTCCCTTGCTCTGTCTCTTTCTCTCCCTTGCACTGTCTCTCCCTCTCCTTTGCGCTGTCTCTCCCTCTCCCTTGCGCTGTCTCTCCCTCTCCGCTGCGCTGTCTCTCCCGTTCCCTCGCGCTGTCTCTCCCTCTCCCTTGCGCTGTCTCTCCCTCTCACTTGTGCTGTCTCTCCCAGTCCCTTGCGCTGTCTCTCCCTGTCCCTTGCGCTGTCTCTCCCTGTCCCTTGTGCTGTCTCTCCCTGTCCCTTGTGCTGTCTCTCCCTCTCCCTTGTGCTGTCTCTCTCTCTCCCTTGCACTGTTATTCTCTTCCCTCACGCTGTTGAGCTCTCTCCCTTGCACTTTCTCTCTCTCTACCTCCATTGCGCTGTCTCTCTCTCTCCCTCGCACTGTCTCTCTCTTCCCTCGCACTGCCTCTCCCTCTCCCTCGCGCTGTCGCTCCCTCTCCCTTGCGCTGTCTCTCCCTGTCCCTTGCGCTGTCTCTCCGTGTCACTTGCGCTGTCTCTCCCTGTCCCTTGCGCTGTCTCTCCCTGTCCCTTGCGCTGTCTCTCTCTCTCCCTTGCGCTGTCCAAATCCATTGCGATGTTTCTCTCTCCCTCGCGCTGTCTCTCTCTGTCCATCGCGCTGTCTCCCTCTCTCCCTTCGCGCTGTCTATCTCTCTCCCTTTCCCTTTCTCTCTCTCTAACTCACAGTTTCATCCTCGCTGACTCGCGCTGTCTCCCTCTCTGCCCCTCGCTGTCTCCCTCTCTCCCTCGCGCTGTCTCCCTCTCTCCCTCGCGCTGCATCCCTCTCTCCCTCGCACTGTCTCCCACTCTCCCTTGCGCTGTCTGTCTCTCTCCCTCGCGCTGTCTGTCTCTCTCCCTCGCTCTGTCTGTCTCTCTCCCCTTCACGCTCTCTCTCCCTCATGCTGTCTCTCTCCCTCCCTCGCAAAATCTCTCTCTCCCTCTCGCTGTCTCTCTCTCTCCCTTGTGTTGTCTGTCTCTCTCTCTCCCTTGCGCTGTCTCTCTCTCCCTCGCGCTGTCTCTCTCTCTCTCACTCGCACTGTCTCGCTCTCTCCCTCGCGCTGTCTCTCTGTCTACCTTGCGCTGTCTCTCCCTTTCCCTTGCAGTGTCTCTCCCTCTCCCTTGCGGTGTCTCTCCCTTTCCCTTGCGCTGTCTCACCCTTTCCCTTGCGTTGCCTCTCCCTCTCCCTTGTGCTGTCCCTCCCTCTCCCTTGCGCTGTCCCTCCCTCTCCCTTGCAGTGTTTCTCCCTCTCCCTTGTGCTGTCTTTCCCTCTCCCTTGCGCTGTCTCTCCCTCTCCCTTGCGCTGTCTCTCCCTCTCCCTTGCGCTGTCTCTCCCTCTCCATTGCGCTGTCTCTCTCTCTCCCTTGCGCTGTCTATCTCCATTGTGCTTTCTCTCTCTCCCTCACACTGTCTCTCTCTCTCCCTCATGCTCTCTCTCTCTCTACCTTGCGCTGTCTCTCTCTCTCCCTTGCGCTGTCTCTCCTTCTCCCTTGCGCTCTCTCTCCCTTCCATTGCGCTGTCTCTCTCTCTCCCTTGCGCTGTCCAAATCCATTCCGATGTCTCTCTCTCCCTCGCGCTGTCTCTCTCTCTCCATCGCCTGTCTCCCTCTATCCCTCGCGCTGTCTATCTCTCTCCCTTTCCCTTTCTCTCTCTCTAACTCAGTGTCATCCTCCCTGACTCACGCTGTCTCCCTCTCTGCCCCTCGCTGTCTCCCGCTCTGCCTCGTGCTGTCTCCCGCTCTGCCTCGTGCTGTCTCCCTCTCTCCCTCACGCTGTATCCCTCTCTCCCTCGCGCTGTCTCCCACTCTCCCTCGCGCTGTCTGTCTCTCTCCCTCGCGCTGTCTGTCTCTCTCCCTCGCGCTGTCTCTCTCTCTCCCTCGCGCTGTCTCTCTCTCTCCTTCGTGCTGTCTCTATCTCTCCCTCACGCTGTCTCACTCCTTGACATGCGCTGTCACTCTCTCTTCCTTGCGGTGTCTCCCTCTCTCCCTCGCGCTGTCTCCCTCTGTCCCTCGCGCTCTCTGCCTCTAAACCTTGTGCTGTCTGTCTCTCTCCCTCGTGCTGTCATTCTCTCTCCCTCGCGCTGTCTATCTCTCTCCCTTTCCCTTTCTCTCTCTCTAACTCACAGTTTCATCCTCGCTGACTCGCGCTGTCTCCCTCTCTGCCCCTCGCTGTCTCCCTCTCTCCCTCGCGCTGTCTCCCTCTCTCCCTCGTGCTGTATCCCTCTCTCCCTCGCGCTGTCTCGCTCTCTCACTCGCGTTGTCATTCACCCTCCCTCGCGCTGTCTTTCTCACTCCCTTGCCCTTTCTCTTTCTCTACCTCGCGCTGTCACCCTCTCTCCCTCGCGCTGTCTCTCCATCACCCTTGCGCTGTCTCTCCCTCTCCCTTGCACTGTCTCTCCCTCCCCCTTGCGGTGTCTCTCCCTTTCCCTTGCGCTGTCTCTCCCTCTCCCTTGCGCTGCCTCTCCCTCTCCCTTGCGCTATCTCTCACCATCCCTTGCAGTGTCTCTCCCTCTCTTTTGTGCTGTCTCTCCCTCTCCCTTGCACTGTCTCTCCCTCTCCCTTGCGCTGTCTCTCTCTCTCCCTTGCGCTGTCTATCTCCATTGTGCTGTCTCTCTCTCTCCCTTGCGCTGTCTGTCTCTCTCCCTCACACTGTCTCTCTCTCTACCTCGCGCTGTCACTCTCTCTCCCTTGCGCTGGCTCTCCTTGTCCCTTGCGCTGTGTTTCACCATCCATTGCACTGTGTCTCCCTCTCCCTTACGCTGTGTCTCCCTCTTCCTTGCGCTGTGTCTCCCTCTCCCTTGCGCTGTCTCTCCCTCTCCCTTGCTCTGTCTCTCCCTGTCCCTTGCGCTGTCTCTCCCTATCCCTTGCGCTGTCTCACCCTGCCCTTGCGCTGTCTCTCCCTGTCCCTTGCGCTGTCTCTCCCTGTCCCTTGCACTGTCTCTCTCTGTCCCTTGCGCTGTCTCTCCTTGTCCCTTGCGCTGTCTCATTCTCTCCCTTGCGCTGTCTCTCCCTCTCACTTGTGCTGTCTCTCCCAGTCCCTTGCGCTGTCTCTCCCTGTCCCTTGCGCTGTCTCTCCATCACCCTTGCGCTGTCTCTCCCTCTCCCTTGCACTGTCTCTCCCTCCCCCTTGCGGTGTCTCTCCCTTTCCCTTGCGCTGTCTCTCCCTCTCCCTTGCGCTGCCTCTCCCTCTCCCTTGCACTGTCTCTCCCTCTCCCTTGCGCTGTCTCTCTCTCCCCCTTGCGCTGTCTATCTCCATTGTGCTGTCTCTCGCTCTCCCTTGCGCTGTCTGTCTCTCTCCCTCACGCTGTCTCTCTCTCTACCTCGCGCTGTCACTCTCTCTCCCTTGCGCTGTCTCTCCTTGTCCCTTGCGCTGTGTTTCACCATCCATTGCGCTGTGTCTCCCTCTCCCTTGCGCTGTGTCTCCCTCTTCCTTGCGCTGTGTCTCCCTCTCCCTTGCGCTGTCTCTCCCTCTCCCTTGCTCTGTCTCTCCCTGTCCCTTGCGCTGTCTCTCCCTATCCCTTGCGCTGTCTCACCCTGCCCTTGCGCTGTCTCTCCCTGTCCCTTGCGCTGTCTCTCCCTGTCCCTTGCGCTGTCTCTCTCTGTCCCTTGCGCTGTCTCTCCTTGTCCCTTGCGCTGTCTCATTCTCTCCCTTGCGCTGTCTGTCGCTCTCCCGTGCGCTGCCTCTCCCTCTCCCTTGCGCTGTCCCTCCCTCTCACTTGCAGTGTCTCTCCCTCTCCCTTGTGCTGTCTCTGCCTCTCCCTTGCACTGTCTCTCCCTCTCCCTTGCGCTGTCTCTCCCTCTCCCTTGCTCTGTCTCTCCCTGTCCCTTGCGCTGCCTCTCCCTATCCCTTGTGCTGTCTCACCCTGCCCTTGTGCTGTCTCTCCCTGTCCCTTGCGCTGTCTCTCCTTGTCCCTTGCTCTGTCTCTTTCTCTCCCTTGCACTGTCTCTCCCTCTCCTTTGCGCTGTCTCTCCCTCTCCCTTGCGCTGTCTCTCCCTCTCCGCTGCGCTGTCTCTCCCGTTCCCTCGCGCTGTCTCTCCCTCTCCCTTGCGCTGTCTCTCCCTCTCACTTGTGCTGTCTCTCCCAGTCCCTTGCGCTGTCTCTCCCTGTCCCTTGCGCTGTCTCTCCCTGTCCCTTGTGCTGTCTCTCCCTGTCCCTTGTGCTGTCTCTCCCTGTCCCTTGTGCTGTCTCTCCCTCTCCCTTGTGCTGTCTCTCTCTCTCCCTTGCACTGTTATTCTCTTCCCTCACGCTGTTGAGCTCTCTCCCTTGCACTTTCTCTCTCTCTACCTCCATTGCGCTGTCTCTCTCTCTCCCTCGCGCTGTCTCTCTCTTCCCTCGCACTGCCTCTCCCTCTCCCTCGCGCTGTCGCTCTCTCTCCCTTGCGCTGTCTATCTCCATTGTGCTTTCTCTCTCTCCCTCACACTGTCTCTCTCTCTCCCTCACGCTGTCTCTCTCTCTACCTCGCACTGTCTCTCACCATCCCTTGCGCTGTGTCTCCCTCTCCCTTGTGCTGTCTCTCTCTCTCCCTCGCGCTGTCTCTCTCTCCCTCGCAGTATCTCTCTCTCCCTTGCGTTGCCTCTCCCTCTCCCTTGCGCTGTCCCTTCCTCTCCCTTGCAGTGTCCCTCCCTCTCCCTTGCACTGTCTCTCCCCCCCCTTGCGGTGTCTCTCCCTTTCCCTTGCGCTGTCCAAATCCATTGCGATGTTTCTCTCCCCTTCGCGCTCTCTCTCCCTTGTGCTGTCTCTCGCTCTCCCTTGCGCTGTCTGTCTCTCTCCCTCACGCTGTCTCTCTCTCTACCTCGCGCTGTCACTCTCTCTCCCTTGCGCTGTCTCTCCTTGTCCCTTGCGCTGTGTTTCACCATCCATTGCGCTGTGTCTCCCTCTCCCTTGCGCTGTGTCTCCCTCTTCCTTGCGCTGTGTCTCCCTCTCCCTTGCGCTGTCTCTCCCTCTCCCTTGCTCTGTCTCTCCCTGTCCCTTGCGCTGTCTCTCCCTATCCCTTGCGCTGTCTCACCCTGCCCTTGCGCTGTCTCTCCCTGTCCCTTGCGCTGTCTCTCCCTGTCCCTTGCGCTGTCTCTCTCTGTCCCTTGCGCTGTCTCTCCTTGTCCCTTGCGCAGTCTCATTCTCTCCCTTGCGCTGTCTGTCGCTCTCCCGTGCGCTGCCTCTCCCTCTCCCTTGCGCTGTCCCTCCCTCTCACTTGCAGTGTCTCTCCCCCTCCCTTGTGCTGTCTCTGCCTCTCCCTTGCACTGTCTCTCCCTCTCCCTTGCGCTGTCTCTCCCTCTCCCTTGCTCTGTCTCTCCCTGTCCCTTGCGCTGCCTCTCCCTATCCCTTGTGCTGTCTCACCCTGCCCTTGTGCTGTCTCTCCCTGTCCCTTGCGCTGTCTCTCCTTGTCCCTTGCTCTGTCTCTTTCTCTCCCTTGCACTGTCTCTCCCTCTCCTTTGCGCTGTCTCTCCCTCTCCCTTGCGCTGTCTCTCCCTCTCCGCTGCGCTGTCTCTCCCGTTCCCTCGCGCTGTCTCTCCCTCTCCCTTGCGCTGTCTCTCCCTCTCACTTGTGCTGTCTCTCCCAGTCCCTTGCGCTGTCTCTCCCTGTCCCTTGCGCTGTCTCTCCCTGTCCCTTGTGCTGTCTCTCCCTGTCCCTTGTGCTGTCTCTCCCTCTCCCTTGTGCTGTCTCTCTCTCTCCCTTGCACTGTTATTCTCTTCCCTCACGCTGTTGAGCTCTCTCCCTTGCACTTTCTCTCTCTCTACCTCCATTGCGCTGTCTCTCTCTCTCCCTCGCGCTGTCTCTCTCTTCCCTCGCACTGCCTCTCCCTCTCCCTCGCGCTGTCGCTCTCTCTCCCTTGCGCTGTCTATCTCCATTGTGCTTTCTCTCTCTCCCTCACACTGTCTCTCTCTCTCCCTCACGCTGTCTCTCTCTCTACCTCGCACTGTCTCTCACCATCCCTTGCGCTGTGTCTCCCTCTCCCTTGTGCTGTCTCTCTCTCTCCCTCGCGCTGTCTCTCTCTCCCTCGCAGTATCTCTCTCTCCCTTGCGTTGCCTCTCCCTCTCCCTTGCGCTGTCCCTTCCTCTCCCTTGCAGTGTCTCTCCCTCTCCCTTGCACTGTCTCTCCCCCCCCTTGCGGTGTCTCTCCCTTTCCCTTGCGCTGTCCAAATCCATTGCGATGTTTCTCTCCCCTTCGCGCTCTCTCTCCCTTGTGCTGTGTCTCTCTCTCCCTTGCGCTGTTTCTCTCCCTCCCTCGCAAAATCTCTCTCTCCCTTGCGTTGCCTCTCCCTCTCCCTTGCGCTGTCCCTTCCTCTCCCTTGCAGTGTCTCTCCCTCTCCCTTGCACTGTCTCACCCCCCCTTGCGGTGTCTCTCCCTTTCCCTTGCGCTGTCTCTCCCTCTCCATTGCGCTGCCTCTCCCTCTCCCTTGCGCTGTCCCTCCCTCGCCCTTGCAGTGTCTCTCCCTCTCCCTTGTGCTGTCTCTCCCTTTCCCTTGCACTGTCTCTCCCTCTCCATGGCGCTGTCTCACCCTCTCCCTTGCACTGTCTCTCTCTCTCCCTTGCGCTGTCTATCTCCATTGTGCTGTCTCTGCCTCACCCTCACGCTGTCTCTCTCTCTCCCTCGTGCAGTCTCTCTCTCTCCCTTTCCCTTTCTCTCTCTCTAACTCAGAGTCATCCTCTCTGACTCGCGCTGTCTCCCTCTCTCCCTCGCGCTGTCTCCCTCTCTCCCTCACGCTGTCTCCCTCTCTCCCTCGCGCTGTATCCCTCTCTCCCTCGCGCTGTCTCGCTCTCTCACTCGCGTTGTCATTCACCCTCCCTCGCGCTGTCTATCTCACTCCCTTGCCCTTTCTCTTTCTCTACCTCGCGCTGTCACCCTCTCTCCCTCGCGCTGTCTCTCCATCACCCTTGCGCTGTCTCTCCCTCTCCCTTGCACTGTCTCTCCCTCCCCCTTGCGGTGTCTCTCCCTTTCCCTTGCGCTGTCTCTCCCTCTCCCTTGCGCTGCCTCTCGCTCTCCCTTGCGCTATCTCTCACCATCCCTTGCAGTGTCTCTCCCTCTCTTTTGTGCTGTCTCTCCCTCTCCCTTGCACTGTCTCTCCCTCTCCCTTGCGCTGTCTCTCTCTCTCCCTTGCGCTGTCTATCTCCATTGCGCTGTCTCTCTCTCTCCCTTGCGCTGTCTATCTCCATTGTGCTGTCTCTCTCTCTCCCTTGCGCTGTCTGTCTCTCTCCCTCACACTGTCTCTCTCTCTACCTCGCGCTGTCACTCTCTCTCCCTTGCGCTGGCTCTCCTTGTCCCTTGCGCTGTGTTTCACCATCCATTGTGCTGTGTCTCCCTCTCCCTTACGCTGTGTCTCCCTCATCCTTGCGCTGTGTCTCCCTCTCCCTTGCGCTGTCTCTCCCTCTCCCTTGCTCTGTCTCTCCCTGTCCCTTGCGCTGTCTCTCCCTATCCCTTGCGCTGTCTCACCATGCCCTTGCGCTGTCTCTCCCTGTCCCTTGCGCTGTCTCTCCCTGTCCCTTGCGCTGTCTCTCTCTGTCCCTTGCGCTGTCTCTCCTTGTCCCTTGCGCTGTCTCATTCTCTCCCTTGCGCTGTCTCTCCCTCTCACTTGTGCTGTCTCTCCCAGTCCCTTGCGCTGTCTCTCCCTGTCCCTTGCGCTGTCTCTCCATCACCCTTGCGCTGTCTCTCCCTCTCCCTTGCACTGTCTCTCCCTCCCCCTTGCGGTGTCTCTCCCTTTCCCTTGTGCTGTCTCTCCCTCTCCCTTGCGCTGTCTCTCTCTCCCCCTTGCGCTGTCTATCTCCATTGTGCTGTCTCTCGCTCTCCCTTGCGCTGTCTGTCTCTCTCCCTCACGCTGTCTCTCTCTCTACCTCGCGCTGTCACTCTCTCTCCCTTGCGCTGTCTCTCCTTGTCCCTTGCGCTGTGTTTCACCATCCATTGCGCTGTGTCTCCCTCTCCCTTGCGCTGTGTCTCCCTCTTCCTTGCGCTGTGTCTCCCTCTCCCTTGCGCTGTCTCTCCCTCTCCCTTGCTCTGTCTCTCCCTGTCCCTTGCGCTGTCTCTCCCTATCCCTTGCGCTGTCTCACCCTGCCCTTGCGCTGTCTCTCCCTGTCCCTTGCGCTGTCTCTCCCTGTCCCTTGCGCTGTCTCTCTCTGTCCCTTGCGCTGTCTCTCCTTGTCCCTTGCGCTGTCTCATTCTCTCCCTTGCGCTGTCTGTCCCTCTCCAGTGCGCTTCCTCTCCCTCTCCCTTGCGCTGTCCCTCCCTCTCACTTGCAGTGTCTCTCCCTCTCCCTTGTGCTGTCTCTGCCTCTCCCTTGCACTGTCTCTCCCTCTCCCTTGCGCTGTCTCTCCCTCTCCCTTGCTCTGTCTCTCCCTGTCCCTTGCGCTGCCTCTCCCTCTCCCTTGTGCTGTCTCACCCTGCCCTTGTGCTGTCTCTCCCTGTCCCTTGCGCTGTCTCTCCTTGTCCCTTGCTCTGTCTCTTTCTCTCCCTTGCACTGTCTCTCCCTCTCCTTTGCGCTGTCTCTCCCTCTCCCTTGCGCTGTCTCTCCCTCTCCGCTGCGCTGTCTCTCCCGTTCCCTCGCGCTGTCTCTCCCTCTCCCTTGCGCTGTCTCTCCCTCTCACTTGTGCTGTCTCTCCCAGTCCCTTGCGCTGTCTCTCCCTGTCCCTTGCGCTGTCTCTCCCTGTCCCTTGTGCTGTCTCTCCCTGTCCCTTGTGCTGTCTCTCCCTCTCCCTTGTGCTGTCTCTCTCTCTCCCTTGCACTGTTATTCTCTTCCCTCACGCTGTTGAGCTCTCTCCCTTGCACTTTCTCTCTCTCTACCTCCATTGCGCTGTCTCTCTCTCTCCCTCGCGCTGTCTCTCTCTTCCCTCGCACTGCCTCTCCCTCTCCCTCGCACTGTCGCTCTCTCTCCCTTGCGCTGTCTATCTCCATTGTGCTTTCTCTCTCTCCCTCACACTGTCTCTCTCTCTCCCTCACGCTGTCTCTCTCTCTACCTCGCACTGTCTCTCACCATCCCTTGCGCTGTGTCTCCCTCTCCCTTGTGCTGTCTCTCTCTTTCCCTCGCGCTGTCTCTCTCTCCCTCGCAGTATCTCTCTCTCCCTCGCGCTGTCTCTGTCTCTCCCCTTCGCGCTCTCTCTCCCTTGTGCTGTGTCTCTCTCTCCCTTGCGCTGTTTCTCTCCCTCCCTCGCAAAATCTCTCTCTCCCTTGCGTTGCCTCTCCCTCTCCCTTGCGCTGTCTTTTCCTCTCCCTTGCAGTGTCTCTCCCTCTCCCTTGCACTGTCTCTCCCCCCCCTTGCGGTGTCTCTCCCTTTCCCTTGCGCTGTCTCTCCCTCTCCATTGCGCTGCCTCTCCCTCTCCCTTGCGCTGTCCCTCCCTCGCCCTTGCAGTGTCTCTCCCTCTCCCTTGTGCTGTCTCTCCCTTTCCCTTGCACTGTCTCTCCCTCTCCATGGTGCTGTCTCTCGCTATCCCTTGCGCTGTCTCACCCTGCCCTTGCGCTGTCTCTCCCTATCCCTTGCGCTGTCTCACCCTGCCCTTGCGCTGTCTCTCCCTGTCCCTTGCGCTGTCTCTCCCTGTCCCTTGCGCTGTCTCTCTCTGTCCCTTGCGCTGTCTCTCCTTGTCCCTTGCGCTGTCTCATTCTCTCCCTTGCGCTGTCTGTCCCTCTCCCGTGCGCTGCCTCTCCCTCTCCCTTGCGCTGTCCCTCCCTCTCACTTGCAGTGTCTCTCCCTCTCCCTTGTGCTGTCTCTGCCTCTCCCTTGCACTGTCTCTCACTCTCCCTTGCGCTGTCTCTCCCTCTCCCTTGCTCTGTCTCTCCCTGTCCCTTGCGCTGCCTCTCCCTATCCCTTGTGCTGTCTCACCCTGCCCTTGTGCTGTCTCTCCCTGTCCCTTGCGCTGTCTCTCCTTGTCCCTTGCTCTGTCTCTTTCTCTCCCTTGCACTGTCTCTCCCTCTCCTTTGCGCTGTCTCTCCCTCTCCCTTGCGCTGTCTCTCCCTCTCCGCTGCGCTGTCTCTCCCGTTCCCTCGCGCTGTCTCTCCCTCTCCCTTGCGCTGTCTCTCCCTCTCACTTGTGCTGTCTCTCCCAGTCCCTTGCGCTGTCTCTCCCTGTCCCTTGCGCTGTCTCTCCCTGTCCCTTGTGCTGTCTCTCCCTGTCCCTTGTGCTGTCTCTCCCTCTCCCTTGTGCTGTCTCTCTCTCTCCCTTGCACTGTTATTCTCTTCCCTCACGCTGTTGAGCTCTCTCCCTTGCACTTTCTCTCTCTCTACCTCCATTGCGCTGTCTCTCTCTCTCCCTCGCGCTGTCTCTCTCTTCCCTCGCACTGCCTCTCCCTCTCCCTCGCGCTGTCGCTCTCTCTCCCTTGCGCTGTCTATCTCCATTGTGCTTTCTCTCTCTCCCTCACACTGTCTCTCTCTCTCCCTCACGCTGTCTCTCTCTCTACCTCGCACTGTCTCTCACCATCCCTTGCGCTGTGTCTCCCTCTCCCTTGTGCTGTCTCTCTCTCTCCCTCGCGCTGTCTCTCTCTCCTTCGCAGTATCTCTCTCTCCCTCGCGCTGTCTCTGTCTCTCCCCTTCGCGCTCTCTCTCCCTTGTGCTGTGTCTCTCTCTCCCTTGCGCTGTTTCTCTCCCTCCCTCGCAAAATCTCTCTCTCCCTTGCGTTGCCTCTCCCTTTCCCTTGCGCTGTCCCTTCCTCTCCCTTGCAGTGTCTCTCCCTCTCCCTTGCACTGTCTCTCCCCCCCCCTTGCGGTGTCTCTCCCTTTCCCTTGTGCTGTCTCTCCCTCTCCATTGCGCTGCCTCTCCCTCTCCCTTGCGCTGTCCCTCCCTCGCCCTTGCAGTGTCTCTCCCTCTCCCTTGTGCTGTCTCTCCCTTTCCCTTGCACTGTCTCTCCCTCTCCATGGCACTGTCTCTCCCTCTCCCTTGCACTGTCTCTCTCTCTCCCTTGCGCTGTCTATCTCCATTGTGCTGTCTCTGCCTCACCCTCACGCTGTCTCTCTCTCTCCCTCGTGCTGTCTCTCTCTCTCCCTTTCCCTTGCTCTCTCTCTAACTCAGTGTCATCCTCTCTGACTCGCGCTGTCTCCCTCTCTGCCCCTCGCTGTCTCCCGCTCTGCCTCGCACTGTCTCGCTCTCTCCCTCGCGCTGTATCCCTCCCTCCCTCGCGCTGTCTCCCACTCTCCCTTGTGCTTTCTGTCTCTCTCCCTCGCGCTGTCTGTCTCTCTCCCTCGCACTGTCTGTCTCTCTCACTTGCCCTTTCTCTCTCTCTACCTCGCGCTGTCTCTCTCTCTCCCTCGTGCTGTCTCTCTCTCTCCCTCGTGCTGTCACTCTCTCTCCCTCACGCTGTCTCACTCCTTGACATGCGCTGTCACTCTCTCGTCCTTGCGGTGTCTCCCTCTCTCCCTCGCGCTGTGTCCCTCTGTCCCTCGCGCTGTCTGTCTCTCTCCCTTGTGCTGTCTGTCTCTCTCCCTCGTGCTCTCTGTCTCTCTCCCTCGTGCTGTCATTCTCTCTCCCTCGCGCTGTCTATCTCTCTCCCTTGCCTTTTCTCTCTCTCTACCTCACGCTGTCTCTCTCTCCCTCGCAGTATCTCTCTGTCCCTCACGCTGTCTCTCACTCTCCCCTTCGCGCTCTCTCTCTCTCTCATGCTGTCTCTCTCCCTCCCTTGCAAAATCTCTCTCTCCCTCTCGCTGGCTCTCTCTCTCTCCCTTGCGCTGTCTCTCTCTCTCATGTGCGCTGTCTCTCTCTCTCCCTTGTGTTGTCTGTCACTCTCTCTCCCTTGCGCTGTCTCTCTCTCCCTCGCGCTGTCTCTCTCTCTCTCCCTCGCGATTTCTCACTCTCTATCCCTCGTTCTGTCTCGCTCTCTCTCCCTCGCGCTGTCTCGCTCTCTCCCTCGCGCTGTCTCTCCGTCTACCTTGCGCTGTGTATCCCTTTCCCTTGCAGTGTGTCTCCCACTCCTTTGCGGTGTCTCACCCTTTCCCTTGCGGTGTCTCTTCCTCTCCCTTGCGTTGCTTCTCCCTCTCCCTTGCGCTGACCCTCCCTCTCCCTTGCAGTGTCTCTCCCTCTCCCTTGTGCTGTCTTTCCCTCTCCCTTGCGCTGTCTCTCCCTCTCCCTTGCGCTGTCTCTCCCTCTCCGTTGCGCTGTCTCTCTCTCTCCCTTGCGCTGTCTATCTCCATTGTGCTTTCTCTCTCTCCCTCACACTGTCTCCCTCTCTCCCTCACGTTGTCTCTCTCTCTACCTCGCGCTGACTCTCACCATCCCTTGCGCTGTGTCTCACTCTCCCTTGCGCTGTCTCTCTCTCTCCCTCGCGCTGTCTCTCTCTCCCTCGCAGTATCTCTCTCTCCCTCACGCTGTCTGTCTCTCTCCCCTTCGCACTCTCTCTCCCTCGTGCTGTGTCTCTCTCTCCCTCACGCTGTTTCTCTCCCTCCCTCGCAAAATCTCTCTCTCCCTTGCGTTGCCTCTCCCTCTCCCCTGCGCTGTCCCTCCCTCTCCCTTGCAGTGTCTCTCCCTCTCCCTTGCACTGTCTCTCCCTCCCCCTTGCCGTGTCTCTCCCTTTCCCTTGCGCTGTCTCTCCCTCTCCATTGCGCTTCATCTCCCTCTCCATTGCACTGTCCCTCCCTCTCCCTTGCAGTGTCTCTCCCTCTCCCTTGCTGTGTCTCTCCCTTTCCCTTACACTGTCTCTCCCTCTCCATGGCGCTGTCTCTCCCTTTCCCTTGCACTGTCTCTCTCTCTCCCTTGCGCTGTCTATCTCCATTGTGCTGTCTCTGCCTCACCCTCACGCTGTCTCTCTCTCTCCCTCGCGCTGTCTCTCTCTCTAACTTGCGCTGTCTCTCTCTCTCCCTTGCACTGTCTCTCCTTCTCCCTTGCGCTGTGTCTCACCATCCATTGCGCTGTGTCTCCCTCTCCCTTGCACTGTGTCTCCCTCTCCCTTGCGCTGTGTCTCCCTCTCCCTTGCGCTGTCTCTCCCTCTCCCTTGCTCTGTCTCTCCCTGTCCCTTGTGCTCTCTCTCCCTTTCCCTTGCGCTGTCTCTCCCTGTCCCTTGCGCTGTCTCTCCCTGTCCCTTGCGCTGTCTCTCCCTGTCCCTTGCGCTGTCTCTCCCTGTACCTTGCGCTGTCTCTCCCTGTCCCTCGCGCTGTCTCTCTCCCTCCCTCGCAAAATCTCTCTCTCCCTCGCGCTGGCTCTGTCTCTCACCTGCGCTGTCTCTCTCTCTCCCTTGCGATGTCTGTCACTCTCCCTTGCGCGGTCACTCTCTCTCCCTCGCGCTGTCTCTCTCTCCCTCGCAGTATCTCTCTCTCCCTCGCGCTGTCTGTCTCTCTCCCCTTCGCACTCTCTCTCCCTCGTGCTGTGTCTCTCTCTCCCTCACGCTGTTTCTCTCCCTCCCTCGCAAAATCTCCCTCTCCCTTGCGGTGTCCCTCCCTTTCCCCTGCTCTGTCTCTCCCTCTCCCTTGCACTGTCACCCTCTCACCCTCACGCTGTCTCTCCCTCTCACTTGTGCTGTCTCTCCCTATCCCTTGCACTGTCTCTCCCTCTCCCTTGTGCTGTCTCTCTCTCTCACCTGTGCTGTCCAAATCCATTGCGCTGTCTCCCTCTCTCCCTCGCGCTCTCTCCCTCTCTACCTCGTGCTGTCTGTCTCTCTCACTCGCGCTGTCATTCTCTCTCCCTCGCGCTATTTCTCTCCCTTCCACTTTCTCTCTCTCTACCTTGCGCTGTCACCCTCTCACCCTCGCGCTGTCTCTCCCTCTCCCTTGCACTGTCTCTCCCTCTCCCTTGCGCTGTCTCTCCCTCTCCCTTGCGCAGTCTCTCTCTCTCCCTTGCACTGTCTAAATCCATTGCGCTGTCTCTCTCTCTCCCTTGCGCTGTCTCTGTCTCTCTCTCTCTCTCTCTCGCACTGTTTCTCTCTCTCCCTTGGGCTTTCACTCTCTCTCACTTGTGCTGTCTTCTCTCTCTCCCTTGCGATGTCTCTCACTCTCCCTTGCGCTGTCTCTCTCTCTCCCTCATGCTGTCTCCCTCTCTCCCTCGTGCAGTCTATCTCTCTCCCTTTCCCTTTCTTTCTCTCCACCTCGCACTGTCTCCAGCTCACCCTCACGCTGTCTCCCTCTCTCTCTCGCGATGTCTCCCTCTCTCCCTCACGCTGTCTCCCTCTCTGCCTCGTGCTGTCACCCTCTCTCCCTCACGCTGTGTCCCTCTCTCCCTCGTGCAGTCTACCTCTCTCCCTCGCGCTGTCTCCCCCTCTACCTCGCGCTGTGTGTCTCTCTCCCTCGTGCTGTCATTTTCTCTACCTCGTGCTGTCTGTCTCTCTCACTCGCGCTGTCATTCTCTCTCCCTCATGCTATCTCTCTCCCTTGCACTTTCTCTCTCTCCACCTCGCACTGTCTCCCTCTCTCCCTCACGCTGTCTCCCTCTCTCTCTCGCGATGTCACCCTCTCTCCCTCGCCCTGTCTCACTCTCTGCCTCATGCTGAATCCCTCTCTGCCTCGTGCTGTCTCCCTCTATGCCCCGCACTGTCTCCCTCTCTGCCTCGCGCTCTCTCCCTCTCTCCCTCGCGCTGTCTCCCTCTCTGCCTCGCGCTGTCACCCTCTCTCCCTCACGCTGTGTCCCTCTTTCCCTCGTGCTGTCTACCTCTCTCCCTCGCGCTGTCTCCCCCTCAGCCTCGCGCTGTGTGTCTCTCTCCCTCGTGCTGTCATTTTCTCTCCCTCGCGCTGTCTATCTCACTCCCTTGCCCTTTCTCTATCTCTACCTTGCGCTTTCTCTCTCTCTCTCCCTCGCGCTGTCTCTCTCTCCCTCGCGCTGTCTCTCTCTCTCTCCCTCGTGCTGTCTCTCTCTCTCTCCCTTGCGCTGTCTCTCTCTCACACCCTTCCACTCTCTCTCCCTCGTGCTGTCTCTTCCTCTCCCTCGTGCTGTCTCTCTCCCTCCCTCGCAAAATCTCTCTCTCCCTCGCGCTGTCAATCTCTCCCTCGCGCTGTCTCCCTCTATGCCCCGCGTTGTCTCCGTCTATGCCTCGCGCTGTCTCCCTCTCTCCCTCGTGCTTTCTCCCTCTCTCCCTCGCGCTGTCTCCCTCTCTCCCTCATGCTGTCTCCCTCTCTCCCTCACGCTGCCTCCCTCTCTCCCTCGCACTGTCTCTCTCTCTCCCTTGCGCTGTCACTCTCTCTCCCCTTCGCGCTCTCTCTCCCTTGTGCTGTCTCTCTCTCACCCTCGCACTGTTTCTCTCTCTCCCTTGGGCTTTCACTCTCTCTCCCTTGTGCTGTCTTCTCTCTCTCCCTTGCGATGTCTGTCACTCTCCCTTGCGCTGTCTCTCTCTCTCCCTCATGCTGTCTCCCTCTCTCCCTCACGCTGTCTGTCTCTCTCCCCTTCGCACTCTCTCTCCCTCGTGCTGTGTCTCTCTCTCCCTCACGCTGTTTCTCTCCCTCCCTCGCAAAATCTCTCTCTCCCTTGCGTTGCCTCTCCCTCTCCCCTGCGCTGTCCCTCCCTCTCCCTTGCAGTGTCTCTCCCTCTCCCTTGCACTGTCTCTCCCTCCCCCTTGCCGTGTCTCTCCCTTTCCCTTGCGCTGTCTCTCCCTCTCCATTGCGCTGCATCTCCCTCTCCGTTGCACTGTCCCTCCCTCTCCCTTGCAGTGTCTCTCCCTCTCCCTTGCTGTGTCTCTCCCTTTCCCTTACACTGTCTCTCCCTCTCCATGGCGCTGTCTCTCCCTTTCCCTTGCACTGTCTCTCTCTCTCCCTTGCGCTGTCTATCTCCATTGTGCTGTCTCTGCCTCACCCTCACGCTGTCTCTCTCTCTCCCTCGCGCTGTCTCTCTCTCTAACTTGCGCTGTCTCTCTCTCTCCCTTGCACTCTCTCTCCTTCTCCCTTGCGCTGTGTCTCACCATCCATTGCGCTGTGTCTCCCTCTCCCTTGCACTGTGTCTCCCTGTCCCTTGTGCTCTCTCTCCCTTTCCCTTGCGCTGTCTCTCCCTGTCCCTTGCGCTGTCTCTCCCTGTCCCATGCGCTGTCTCTCCCTGTCCCTTGCGCTGTCTCTCCCTGTACCTTGCGCTGTCTCTCCCTGTCCCTCGCGCTGTCTCTCTCCCTCCCTCGCAAAATCTCTCTCTCCCTCGCGCTGGCTCTGTCTCTCACCTGCGCTGTCTCTCTCTCTCCCTTGCGATGTCTGTCACTCTCCCTTGCGCGGTCACTCTCTCTCCCTCGCGCTGTCTCTCTCTCCCTCGCAGTATCTCTCTCTCCCTCGCGCTGTCTGTCTCTCTCCCCTTCGCACTCTCTCTCCCTCGTGCTGTGTCTCTCTCTCCCTCACGCTGTTTCTCTCCCTCCCTCGCAAAATCTCCCTCTCCCTTGCGGTGTCCCTCCCTTTCCCCTGCTCTGTCTCTCCCTCTCCCTTGCACTGTCACCCTCTCACCCTCACGCTGTCTCTCCCTCTCACTTGTGCTGTCTCTCCCTATCCCTTGCACTGTCTCTCCCTCTCCCTTGTGCTGTCTCTCTCTCTCACCTGTGCTGTCCAAATCCATTGCGCTGTCTCCCTCTCTCCCTCGCGCTCTCTCCCTCTCTACCTCGTGCTGTCTGTCTCTCTCACTCGCGCTGTCATTCTCTCTCCCTCGCGCTATTTCTCTCCCTTCCACTTTCTCTCTCTCTACCTTGCGCTGTCACCCTCTCACCCTCGCGCTGTCTCTCCCTCTCCCTTGCACTGTCTCTCCCTCTCCCTTGCGCTGTCTCTCCCTCTCCCTTGCGCAGTCTCTCTCTCTCCCTTGCACTGTCTAAATCCATTGCGCTGTCTCTCTCTCTCCCTTGCGCTGTCTCTGTCTCTCTCTCTCTCTCTCTCGCACTGTTTCTCTCTCTCCCTTGGGCTTTCACTCTCTCTCACTTGTGCTGTCTTCTCTCTCTCCCTTGCGATGTCTCTCACTCTCCCTTGCGCTGTCTCTCTCTCTCCCTCATGCTGTCTCCCTCTCTCCCTCGTGCAGTCTATCTCTCTCCCTTTCCCTTTCTTTCTCTCCACCTCGCACTGTCTCCAGCTCACCCTCACGCTGTCTCCCTCTCTCTCTCGCGATGTCTCCCTCTCTCCCTCACGCTGTCTCCCTCTCTGCCTCGTGCTGTCACCCTCTCTCCCTCACGCTGTGTCCCTCTCTCCCTCGTGCAGTCTACCTCTCTCCCTCGCGCTGTCTCCCCCTCTACCTCGCGCTGTGTGTCTCTCTCCCTCGTGCTGTCATTTTCTCTACCTCGTGCTGTCTGTCTCTCTCACTCGCGCTGTCATTCTCTCTCCCTCATGCTATCTCTCTCCCTTGCACTTTCTCTCTCTCCACCTCGCACTGTCTCCCTCTCTCCCTCACGCTGTCTCCCTCTCTCTCTCGCGATGTCACCCTCTCTCCCTCGCCCTGTCTCACTCTCTGCCTCATGCTGAATCCCTCTCTGCCTCGTGCTGTCTCCCTCTATGCCCCGCACTGTCTCCCTCTCTGCCTCGCGCTCTCTCCCTCTCTCCCTCGCGCTGTCTCCCTCTCTGCCTCGCGCTGTCACCCTCTCTCCCTCACGCTGTGTCCCTCTTTCCCTCGTGCTGTCTACCTCTCTCCCTCGCGCTGTCTCCCCCTCAGCCTCGCGCTGTGTGTCTCTCTCCCTCGTGCTGTCATTTTCTCTCCCTCGCGCTGTCTATCTCACTCCCTTGCCCTTTCTCTATCTCTACCTTGCGCTTTCTCTCTCTCTCTCCCTCGCGCTGTCTCTCTCTCCCTCGCGCTGTCTCTCTCTCTCTCCCTCGTGCTGTCTCTCTCTCTCTCCCTTGCGCTGTCTCTCTCTCACACCCTTCCACTCTCTCTCCCTCGTGCTGTCTCTTCCTCTCCCTCGCGCTGTCTCTCTCCCTCCCTCGCAAAATCTCTCTCTCCCTCGCGCTGTCAATCTCTCCCTCGCGCTGTCTCCCTCTATGCCCCGCGTTGTCTCCGTCTATGCCTCGCGCTGTCTCCCTCTCTCCCTCGTGCTTTCTCCCTCTCTCCCTCGCGCTGTCTCCCTCTCTCCCTCATGCTGTCTCCCTCTCTCCCTCACGCTGCCTCCCTCTCTCCCTCGCACTGTCTCTCTCTCTCCCTTGCGCTGTCACTCTCTCTCCCCTTCGCGCTCTCTCTCCCTTGTGCTGTCTCTCTCTCACCCTCGCACTGTTTCTCTCTCTCCCTTGGGCTTTCACTCTCTCTCCCTTGTGCTGTCTTCTCTCTCTCCCTTGCGATGTCTGTCACTCTCCCTTGCGCTGTCTCTCTCTCTCCCTCATGCTGTCTCCCTCTCTCCCTCGTGCAGTCTATCTCTCTCCCTTTCCCTTTCTTTCTCTCCACCTCGCACTGTCTCCAGCTCACCCTCACGCTGTCTCCCTCTCTCTCTCGCGATGTCTCCCTCTCTCCCTCACGCTGTCTCCCTCTCTGCCTCGTGCTGTCACCCTCTCTCCCTCACGCTGTGTCCCTCTCTCCCTCGCGCTGTCTACCTCTCTCCCTCACGCTGTCTCCCCCTCTACCTCGCACTGTGTGTCCCTCTCCCTCGTGCTGTCATTTTCTCTCCCTCGCGCTGTCTATCGCTCAACCTTGCCCTTTACCTCTACCTTGCGCTTTCTCTCTCTCTCTCCCTCGTGCTGTCTCTCTCTCCTCGCGCTTTCTCTCTCTCTCCCTCGTGCTGTCTCTCTCTCTCTCCCTTGCGCTGTCTCTCTCACACCATTGCGCTCTCTCTCCCTCGCGCTGTCTCTTCCTCTCCCTCGCGCTGTCTCTCTCCCTCCCTCGCAAAATCTCTCTCTCCCTCGCGCTGTCACTCTCTCCCTCGCGCTGTCACCCTCTATGCCTCGCGCTGTCTCCCTCTCTCCCTCGCGCTGTCTCCCTCTCTCCCTCGTGCTGTCTCCCTCTCTCCCTCACGCTGTCTCCCTCTCTCCCTCGCGCTGTCTCTCTCTCTCCCCTTCGCGCTCTCTCTCCCTTGTGCTGTCTCTCTCTCTCCCTCGCACAGTTTCTCTCTCTCCCTCGCAAAATCTCTCTCTCCCTCTCGCTGGCTCTCTCTCTCTCCCTTGCGCTGTCTCTCTCTCTCATGTGCGCTGTCTCTCTCTCTCCCTTGTGTTGCCTGTCGATCTCTCTCCCTTGCACTGTCTCTCTCTCCCACGCGCTGTCTCTCTCTCTCTCCCTCGTGCTGTCTCTTCCTCTCCCTCGCGCTGTCTCTCTCCCTCCCTCGCAAAATCTCTCTCTCCCTCGCGCTGTCAATCTCTCCCTCGTGCTGTCTCCCAATATGCCCCGCGTTGTCTCCGTCTATGCCTCGCGCTGTCTCCCTCTCTCCCTCGTGCTTTCTCCCTCTCTCCCTCGCGCTGTCTCCCTCTCTCCCTCATGCTGTCTCCCTCTCTCCCTCATGCTGTCTCCCTCTCTCCCTCACGCTGCCTCCCTCTCTCCCTCGCGCTGTCTCTCTCTCTCCCTCGCGCTGTCACTCTCTCTCCCCTTCGCGCTCTCTCTCCCTTGTGCTGTCTCTCTCTCACCCTCGCACTGTTTCTCTCTCTCCCTTGGGCTTTCACTCTCTCTCCCTTGTGCTGTCTTCTCTCTCTCCCTTGCGATGTCTGTCACTCTCCCTTGCGCTGTCTCTCTCTCTCCCTCATGCTGTCTCCCTCTCTCCCTCGTGCAGTCTATCTCTCTCCCTTTCCCTTTCTCTCTCTCCACCTCGCACTGTCTCCCTCTCACCCTCACGCTGTCTCCCTCTCTCTCTCGTGATGTCTCCCTCTCTCCCTTGCCCTGTCTCACTCTCTGCCTCATGCTGAATCCCTCTCTGCCTCGTGCTGTCTCCCTCTATGCCCCGCGTTGTCTCCCTCTCTGCCTCGCGCTCTCTCTCTCTCTCCCTCGCGCTATCTCCCTCTCTGCCTCGCGCTGTCACCCTCTCTCCCTCACGCTGTGTCCCTCTCTCCCTCGCGCTGTCTACCTCTCTCCCTCGCGTTGTCTCCCCCTCTACCTCGCGCTGTGTGTCTCTCTCCCTCGTGCTGTCATTTTCTCTCCCTCGCGCTGTCTATCGCTCACCCTTGCCCTTTCTCTATCTCTACCTTGCGCTTTCTCTCTCTCTCTGCCTCGCGCTGTCACCCTCTCTCCCTCACGCTGTGTCCCTCTTTCCCTCGCGCTGTCTACCTCTCTCCCTCGCACTGTCTCCCCCTCTACCTCGCGCTGTGTGTCTCTCTCCCTCGTGCTGTCATTTTCTCTCCCTCGCGCTGTCTATCGCTCTCCCTTGCCCTTTCTCTATCTCTACCTTGCGCTTTCTCTTTCTCTCTCCCTCGCGCTGTCTCTCTCTCCCTCGCGCTTTCTCTCTCTCTCCCTCGTGCTGTCTCTCTCTCTCTCCCTTGCGCTGTCTCTCTCTCACACCATTGCGCTCTCTCTCCCTCGCGCTGTCTCTTCCTCTCCCTCGCGCTGTCTCTCTCCCTCCCTCGCAAAATCTCTCTCTCCCTCGCGCTGTCACTCTCTCCCTCGCGCTGTCACCCTCTATGCCTCGCGCTGTCTCCCTCTCTCCCTCGCGCTGTCTCCCTCTCTCCCTCGTGCTGTCTCCCTCTCTCCCTCACGCTGTCTCCCTCTCTCCCTCGCGCTGTCTCTCTCTCTCCCTCGCGCTGTCTCTCTCTCTCCCCTTCGCGCTCTCTCTCCCTTGTGATGCCTCTCTCTTTCCCTCGCACTGTTTCTCTCTCTCCCTCGCAAAATCTCTCTCTCCCTCTCGCTGGCTCTCTCTCTCTCCCATGTGCGCTGTCTCTCTCTCCCCTGTGCGCTGTCTCTCTCTCTCCCTTGTGTTGCCTGTCGATCTCTCTCCCTTGCACTGTCTCTCTCTCCCACGCGCTGTCTCTCTCTCTCTCCCTCGTGCTGTCTCTTCCTCTCCCTCGCGCTGTCTCTCTCCCTCCCTCGCAAAATCTCTCTCTCCCTCGCGCTGTCAATCTCTCCCTCGCGCTGTCTCCCTCTATGCCCCGCGTTGTCTCCGTCTATGCCTCGCGCTGTCTCCCTCTCTCCCTCGTGCTTTCTCCCTCTCTCCCTCGCGCTGTCTCCCTCTCTCCCTCATGCTGTCTCCCTCTCTCCCTCACGCTGCCTCCCTCTCTCCCTCGCACTGTCTCTCTCTCTCCCTTGCGCTGTCACTCTCTCTCCCCTTCGCGCTCTCTCTCCCTTGTGCTGTCTCTCTCTCACCCTCGCACTGTTTCTCTCTCTCCCTTGGGCTTTCACTCTCTCTCCCTTGTGCTGTCTTCTCTCTCTCCCTTGCGATGTCTGTCACTCTCCCTTGCGCTGTCTCTCTCTCTCCCTCATGCTGTCTCCCTCTCTCCCTCGCGCAGTCTATCTCTCTCCCTTTCCCTTTCTCTCTCTCCACCTCGCACTGTCTCCCTCTCACCCTCACGCTGTCTCCCTCTCTCTCTCTCACGATGTCTCCCTCTCTCCCTTGCCCTGTCTCACTCTCTGCCTCATGCTGAATCCCTCTCTGCCTCGTGCTGTCTCCCTCTATGCCCCGCGCTGTCTCCCTCTCTGCCTCGCGCTCTCTCCCTCTCTCCCTCGCGCTGTCTCCCTCTCTGCCTCGCGCTGTCACCCTCTCTCCCTCACGCTGTGTCCCTCTTTCCCTCGCGCTGTCTACCTCTCTCCCTCACGCTGTCTCCCCCTCTACCTCGCACTGTGTGTCTCTCTCCCTCGTGCTGTCATTTTCTCTCCCTCGCGCTGTCTATCGCTCAACCTTGCCCTTTCTCTATCTCTACCTTGCGCTTTCTCTCTCTCTCTCCCTCGTGCTGTCTCTCTCTCCCTCGCGCTTTCTCTCTCTCTCCCTCGTGCTGTCTCTCTCTCTCTCCCTTGCGCTGTCTCTCTCACACCATTGCGCTCTCTCTCCCTCGCGCTGTCTCTTCCTCTCCCTCGCGCTGTCTCTCTCCCTCCCTCGCAAAATCGCTCTCTCCCTCGCGCTGTCACTCTCTCCCTCGCGCTGTCACCCTCTATGCCTCGCGCTGTCTCCCTCTCTCCCTCGCGCTGTCTCCCTCTCTCCCTCGTGCTGTCTCCCTCTCTCCCTCACGCTGTCTCCCTCTCTCCCTCGCGCTGTCTCTCTCTCTCCCCTTCGCGCTCTCTCTCCCTTGTGCTGTCTCTCTCTCTCCCTCGCACAGTTTCTCTCTCTCCCTCGCAAAATCTCTCTCTCCCTCTCGCTGGCTCTCTCTCTCTCCCTTGCGCTGACTCTCTCTCTCATGTGCGCTGTCTCTCTCTCTCCCTTGTGTTGCCTGTCGATCTCTCTCCCTTGCACTGTCTCTCTCTCCCACGCGCTGTCTCTCTCTCTCTCCCTCGTGCTGTCTCTTCCTCTCCCTCGCGCTGTCTCTCTCCCTCCCTCGCAAAATCTCTCTCTCCCTCGCGCTGTCAATCTCTCCCTCGTGCTGTCTCCCAATATGCCCCGCGTTGTCTCCGTCTATGCCTCGCGCTGTCTCCCTCTCTCCCTCGTGCTTTCTCCCTCTCTCCCTCGCGCTGTCTCCCTCTCTCCCTCATGCTGTCTCCCTCTCTCCCTCACGCTGCCTCCCTCTCTCCCTCGCACTGTCTCTCTCTCTCCCTCGCGCTGTCACTCTCTCTCCCCTTCGCGCTCTCTCTCCCTTGTGCTGTCTCTCTCTCACCCTCGCACTGTTTCTCTCTCTCCCTTGGGCTTTCACTCTCTCTCCCTTGTGCTGTCTTCTCTCTCTCCCTTGCGATGTCTGTCACTCTCCCTTGCGCTGTCTCTCTCTCTCCCTCATGCTGTCTCCCTCTCTCCCTCGTGCAGTCTATCTCTCTCCCTTTCCCTTTCTCTCTCTCCACCTCGCACTGTCTCCCTCTCACCCTCACGCTGTCTCCCTCTCTCTCTCGTGATGTCTCCCTCTCTCCCTTGCCCTGTCTCACTCTCTGCCTCATGCTGAATCCCTCTCTGCCTCGTGCTGTCTCCCTCTATGCCCCGCGTTGTCTCCCTCTCTGCCTCGCGCTCTCTCTCTCTCTCCCTCGCGCTATCTCCCTCTCTGCCTCGCGCTGTCACCCTCTCTCCCTCACGCTGTGTCCCTCTCTCCCTCGCGCTGTCTACCTCTCTCCCTCGCGCTGTCTCCCCCTCTACCTCGCGCTGTGTGTCTCTCTCCCTCGTGCTGTCATTTTCTCTCCCTCGCGCTGTCTATCGCTCACCCTTGCCCTTTCTCTATCTCTACCTTGCGCTTTCTCTCTCTCTCTGCCTCGCGCTGTCACCCTCTCTCCCTCACGCTGTGTCCCTCTTTCCCTCGCGCTGTCTACCTCTCTCCCTCGCGCTGTCTCCCCCTCTACCTCGCGCTGTGTGTCTCTCTCCCTCGTGCTGTCATTTTCTCTCCCTCGCGCTGTCTATCGCTCTCCCTTGCCCTTTCTCTATCTCTACCTTGCGCTTTCTCTTTCTCTCTCCCTCGCGCTGTCTCTCTCTCCCTCGCGCTTTCTCTCTCTCTCCCTCGTGCTGTCTCTCTCTCTCTCCCTTGCGCTGTCTCTCTCTCACACCATTGCGCTCTCTCTCCCTCGCGCTGTCTCTTCCTCTCCCTCGCGCTGTCTCTCTCCCTCCCTCGCAAAATCTCTCTCTCCCTCGCGCTGTCACTCTCTCCCTCGCGCTGTCACCCTCTATGCCTCGCGCTGTCTCCCTCTCTCCCTCGCGCTGTCTCCCTCTCTCCCTCGTGCTGTCTCCCTCTCTCCCTCACGCTGTCTCCCTCTCTCCCTCGCGCTGTCTCTCTCTCTCCCTCGCGCTGTCTCTCTCTCTCCCCTTCGCGCTCTCTCTCCCTTGTGCTGTCTCTCTCTCACCATCGCACTGTTTCTCTCTCTCCCTTGGGCTTTCACTCTCTCTCCCTTGTGCTGTCTTCTCTCTCTCCCTTGCGATGTCTGTCACTCTCCCTTGCGCTGTCTCTCTCTCTCCCTCATGCTGTCTCCCTCTCTCCCTCGCGCAGTCTATCTCTCTCCCTTTCCCTTTCTCTCTCTCCACCTCGCACTGTCTCCCTCTCACCCTCACGCTGTCTCCCTCTCTCTCTCTCACGATGTCTCCCTCTCTCCCTTGCCCTGTCTCACTCTCTGCCTCATGCTGAATCCCTCTCTGCCTCGTGCTGTCTCCCTCTATGCCCCGCGCTGTCTCCCTCTCTGCCTCGCGCTCTCTCCCTCTCTCCCTCGCGCTGTCTCCCTCTCTGCCTCGCGCTGTCACCCTCTCTCCCTCACGCTGTGTCCCTCTTTCCCTCGCGCTGTCTACCTCTCTCCCTCACGCTGTCTCCCCCTCTACCTCGCACTGTGTGTCTCTCTCCCTCGTGCTGTCATTTTCTCTCCCTCGCGCTGTCTATCGCTCAACCTTGCCCTTTCTCTATCTCTACCTTGCGCTTTCTCTCTCTCTCTCCCTCGTGCTGTCTCTCTCTCCCTCGCGCTTTCTCTCTCTCTCCCTCGTGCTGTCTCTCTCTCTCTCCCTTGCGCTGTCTCTCTCACACCATTGCGCTCTCTCTCCCTCGCGCTGTCTCTTCCTCTCCCTCGCGCTGTCTCTCTCCCTCCCTCGCAAAATCGCTCTCTCCCTCGCGCTGTCACTCTCTCCCTCGCGCTGTCACCCTCTATGCCTCGCGCTGTCTCCCTCTCTCCCTCGCGCTGTCTCCCTCTCTCCCTCGTGCTGTCTCCCTCTCTCCCTCACGCTGTCTCCCTCTCTCCCTCGCGCTGTCTCTCTCTCTCCCCTTCGCGCTCTCTCTCCCTTGTGCTGTCTCTCTCTCTCCCTCGCACAGTTTCTCTCTCTCCCTCGCAAAATCTCTCTCTCCCTCTCGCTGGCTCTCTCTCTCTCCCTTGCGCTGACTCTCTCTCTCATGTGCGCTGTCTCTCTCTCTCCCTTGTGTTGCCTGTCGATCTC
Source organism: Isurus oxyrinchus (assembly GCA_026770705.1). Lineage (NCBI taxonomy): Eukaryota > Metazoa > Chordata > Chondrichthyes > Lamniformes > Lamnidae > Isurus > Isurus oxyrinchus. The sequence continues at coordinate 644,131 of JANJGN010000165.1, forward strand.
TCTCCCTTGCACTGTCTCTCTCTCCCACGCGCTGTCTCTCTCTCTCTCCCTCGTGCTGTCTCTTCCTCTCCCTCGCGCTGTCTCTCTCCCTCCCTCGCAAAATCTCTCTCTCCCTCGCGCTGTCAATCTCTCCCTCGTGCTGTCTCCCAATATGCCCCGCGTTGTCTCCGTCTATGCCTCGCGCTGTCTCCCTCTCTCCCTCGTGCTTTCTCCCTCTCTCCCTCGCGCTGTCTCCCTCTCTCCCTCATGCTGTCTCCCTCTCTCCCTCACGCTGCCTCCCTCTCTCCCTTGCACTGTCTCTCTCTCTCCCTCGCGCTGTCACTCTCTCTCCCCTTCGCGCTCTCTCTCCCTTGTGCTGTCTCTCTCTCACCCTCGCACTGTTTCTCTCTCTCCCTTGGGCTTTCACTCTCTCTCCCTTGTGCTGTCTTCTCTCTCTCCCTTGCGATGTCTGTCACTCTCCCTTGCGCTGTCTCTCTCTCTCCCTCATGCTGTCTCCCTCTCTCCCTCGTGCAGTCTATCTCTCTCCCTTTCCCTTTCTCTCTCTCCACCTCGCACTGTCTCCCTCTCACCCTCACGCTGTCTCCCTCTCTCTCTCGTGATGTCTCCCTCTCTCCCTTGCCCTGTCTCACTCTCTGCCTCATGCTGAATCCCTCTCTGCCTCGTGCTGTCTCCCTCTATGCCCCGCGTTGTCTCCCTCTCTGCCTCGCGCTCTCTCTCTCTCTCCCTCGCGCTATCTCCCTCTCTGCCTCGCGCTGTCACCCTCTCTCCCTCACGCTGTGTCCCTCTCTCCCTCGCGCTGTCTACCTCTCTCCCTCGCGCTGTCTCCCCCTCTACCTCGCGCTGTGTGTCTCTCTCCCTCGTGCTGTCATTTTCTCTCCCTCGCGCTGTCTATCGCTCACCCTTGCCCTTTCTCTATCTCTACCTTGCGCTTTCTCTCTCTCTCTGCCTCGCGCTGTCACCCTCTCTCCCTCACGCTGTGTCCCTCTTTCCCTCGCGCTGTCTACCTCTCTCCCTCGCGCTGTCTCCCCCTCTACCTCGCGCTGTGTGTCTCTCTCCCTCGTGCTGTCATTTTCTCTCCCTCGCGCTGTCTATCGCTCTCCCTTGCCCTTTCTCTATCTCTACCTTGCGCTTTCTCTTTCTCTCTCCCTCGCGCTGTCTCTCTCTCCCTCGCGCTTTCTCTCTCTCTCCCTCGTGCTGTCTCTCTCTCTCTCCCTTGCGCTGTCTCTCTCTCACACCATTGCGCTCTCTCTCCCTCGCGCTGTCTCTTCCTCTCCCTCGCGCTGTCTCTCTCCCTCCCTCGCAAAATCTCTCTCTCCCTCGCGCTGTCACTCTCTCCCTCGCGCTGTCACCCTCTATGCCTCGCGCTGTCTCCCTCTCTCCCTCGCGCTGTCTCCCTCTCTCCCTCGTGCTGTCTCCCTCTCTCCCTCACGCTGTCTCCCTCTCTCCCTCGCGCTGTCTCTCTCTCTCCCTCGCGCTGTCTCTCTCTCTCCCCTTCGCGCTCTCTCTCCCTTGTGATGTCTCTCTCTCTCCCTCGCACTGTTTCTCTCTCTCCCTCGCAAAATCTCTCTCTCCCTCTCGCTGGCTCTCTCTCTCTCCCATGTGCGCTGTCTCTCTCTCCCCTGTGCGCTGTCTCTCTCTCTCCCTTGTGTTGCCTGTCGATCTCTCTCCCTTGCACTGTCTCTCTCTCCCACGCGCTGTCTCTCTCTCTCTCCCTCGTGCTGTCTCTTCCTCTCCCTCGCGCTGTCTCTCTCCCTCCCTCGCAAAATCTCTCTCTCCCTCGCGCTGTCAATCTCTCCCTCGTGCTGTCTCCCAATATGCCCCGCGTTGTCTCCGTCTATGCCTCGCGCTGTCTCCCTCTCTCCCTCGTGCTTTCTCCCTCTCTCCCTTGCGCTGTCTCCCTCTCTCCCTCATGCTGTCTCCCTCTCTCCCTCACGCTGCCTCCCTCTCTCCCTCGCGCTGTCTCTCTCTCTCCCTCGCGCTGTCACTCTCTCTCCCCTTCGCGCTCTCTCTCCCTTGTGCTGTCTCTCTCTCACCCTCGCACTGTTTCTCTCTCTCCCTTGGGCTTTCACTCTCTCTCCCTTGTGCTGTCTTCTCTCTCTCCCTTGCGATGTCTGTCACTCTCCCTTGCGCTGTCTCTCTCTCTCCCTCATGCTGTCTCCCTCTCTCCCTCGCGCAGTCTATCTCTCTCCCTTTCCCTTTCTCTCTCTCCACCTCGCACTGTCTCCCTCTCACCCTCACGCTGTCTCCCTCTCTCTCTCGTGATGTCTCCCTCTCTCCCTTGCCCTGTCTCACTCTCTGCCTCATGCTGAATCCCTCTCTGCCTCGTGCTGTCTCCCTCTATGCCCCGCGCTGTCTCCCTCTCTGCCTCGCGCTCTCTCTCTCTCTCCCTCGCGCTATCTCCCTCTCTGCCTCGCGCTGTCACCCTCTCTCCCTCACGCTGTGTCCCTCTCTCCCTCGCGCTGTCTACCTCTCTCCCTCGCGCTGTCTCCCCCTCTACCTCGCGCTGTGTGTCTCTCTCCCTCGTGCTGTCATTTTCTCTCCCTCGCGCTGTCTATCGCTCTCCCTTGCCCTTTCTCTATCTCTACCTTGCGCTTTCTCTCTCTCTCTCCCTCGCGCTGTCTCTCTCTCCCTCGCGCTTTCTCTCTCTCTCCCTCGTGCTGTCTCTCTCTCTCTCCCTTGCGCTGTCTCTCTCTCACACCATTGCGCTCTCTCTCCCTCGCGCTGTCTCTTCCTCTCCCTCGCGCTGTCTCTCTCCCTCCCTCGCAAAATCTCTCTCTCCCTCGCGCTGTCACTCTCTCCCTCGCGCTGTCACCCTCTATGCCTCGCGCTGTCTCCCTCTCTCCCTCGCGCTGTCTCCCTCTCTCCCTCGTGCTGTCTCCCTCTCTCCCTCACGCTGTCTCCCTCTCTCCCCCGCGCTGTCTCTCTCTCTCCCTCGCGCTGTCTCTCTCTCTCCCCTTCGCGCTCTCTCTCCCTTGTGATGTCTCTCTCTTTCCCTCGCACTGTTTCTCTCTCTCCCTCGCAAAATCTCTCTCTCCCTTGCACTGTCTCTCTCTCCCACGCGCTGTCTCTCTCTCTCTCCCTCGTGCTGTCTCGCTCTCTCTCCCTTGCACTGTCTCGCTCTATTTCCATCGCGCTGTCTTGCTCTCCCTCCCTTGGGCTGTCTCGCTCTCTCTCCCTTGGCTGTCTCGCTCTCTCCCCCTTGGGCTGTCTCGCTCTCTCCCTCGACTGTCTCGCTCTCTCTCTCACGCTGTAATTCTCCCTCACTCGTGCTGTCTATCTCACTCCCTTGCCCTTTCTCTCTCTCTACCTCGCGATGTCATCCATTCTCCCTCGCACTGTCTCTCCGTCACCATTGCACTGTCTCTCCCTCTCCCTTGCACTGTCTCTCCCTCCCCCTTGCGGTGTCTCTCCCTTTCCCTTGCGCTCTCTCTCCCTCTCCCTTGCGCTGCCTCTCCCTCTCCCTTGCGCTGTCCCTCCCTCTCCCTTGCAGTGTCTCTCCCTCTCCCTTGTGCTGTCTATCCCTTTCCCTTGCACTGTCTCTCCCTCTCCATGGCGCTGTCTCTCCCTGTCCCTTGCACTGTCTCTCTCTCTCCCTTGCGCTGTCTATCTCCATTGTGCTGTCTCTGCCTCACCCTCACGCTGTCTCTCTCTCTCCCATGCGCTGTCTCTCTCTCTCCGTTGCGATGTCTGTCACTCTCCCTTGCGCTGTCACTCTCTCTCCCTCGCGCTGTCACCCTCTCTCCCTCGCTCTGTCTCCTTTCTTCTTTGCGCTGACTCCCTCTCTCCCTCGCGCTGTCCCCTTCTCTCCCTCGTGCTGTGTCCCACTCTCCCTCGCGCACTCTCCCTCTCTACCTCGTGCTGCCTGTCTCTCTCACTCGCGCTGTCATTCTCTCTCCCTCGCGCTATCTCTCTCCCTTGCACTTTCTCTCTCTCTACCTTGCGCTGTCACCCTCTCACCCTCGCGCTTTCTCTCTGTCTCCCTTGCGCTGTCTCTCCCTCTCCTTTGCACTGTCTCTCCCTCTCCCTTGCTCTGTCTCTCCCTTTCCCTTGCGCTCTCTCTCCCTGTCCCTTGCGCTGTCTCTCCCTGTCCCTTGCGCTGTCTCTCCCTGTCCCTTGCGCTGTCTCTCCCTGTCCCTTGTGCTGTCTCTCTCTCTCCCTTGCGCTGTCCAAATACATTGCGCTGTCTCTCTCTCTCCCTTGCGCTGTCTCTCTCTCCCTCGCGCTGTCTCTCTCTCACCCTCGCGCTGTCTCTCTCTCTCCCTCGCACTGTCTCCCTCTCTCCCTCGTGCTGTCTATCTCTCCCCCTTTCCCTTTCTCTCTCTGTAACTCAAAGTGTCTCCCTCTCTGCCTCGCGCTGTCTCCCTCTCTGCCCCATGCTGTCTCCCGCTCTGCCTCGCGCTGTCTCCCTCTCTCCTTCGCGCTGTCTCCCTCTCTCCCTCGCGCTGTCTCCCTCTCTCCCTCATGCTGTCTCCCACTCTCCCTCGCGCTGTCTGTCTCTCTGCCTCGCGTAGTCTGTCTCTCTCCCTCGCGCTGTCTGTCTCTCTCCCTCGCGCTGTCTGTCTCTCTCCCTCGTGCTGTCTGTCTCTCCCCTTACCCTTTCTCTCTCTCTACCTCACGCTGTCTCTCTCTCTCCCTCGCGCTGTCTCTCTCTCTCTCCCTCGCGCTGTCTCCTTCTCTCCCTCGCGCTGTATCTCTCTCTCTCCCTCACGCTGTATCTCTCTCTCTACCTCGCACTGTCCGTCTCTCTCCCTCGTGCTCTCTCTCTCCCTTGCACAATCTCTCTCTCCCTCATGCTGTCTCTCTTTCTCTCCCTCGCACTGTCACTCTCTCACTCCCTCACGCTGTGTCTCTCCCTCCCTCGCAAAATCTCTCTCTCCCTCGCTTTTTCTGTCTCTCACCTGCACTGTCTCTCTCTCCCCCTTGCGATGTCCATCACTCTCCCTTGCGCGGTCACTCTCTCTCCCTTGGGCTTTCACTCTCTCTCCCATGCGCTGTCTCTCTCTTTCCCTTGCGATGTCTGTCACTCTCCCTTGCGCTGTCACTCTCTCTCCCTCGTGCTGTCACCCTCTCTCCCTCGCTCTGTCTCCTCTCTCCTTCGCGCTGACTCCCTCTCTCCCTCGCGCTGTCCCCTTCTCTCCCTCATGCTGTGTCCCTCTCTCCCTCGCGCTCTCTCCCTCTCTACCTCGTGCTGCCTGTCTCTCTCACTCGCGCTGTCATTCTCTCTCCCTCGCGCTATCTCTCTCCCTTGCACTTTCTCTCTCTCTACCTTGCGCTGTCACCCTCTCACCCTCGCGCTGTCTCTCCGTCTCCCTTGCGCTGTCTCTCGCTCTCCCTTGCACTGTCTCTCCCTCTCCCTTGCGGTGTCCCTCCCTTTCCCTTGCTCTGTCTCTCCCTCTCCCTTGCGCTGTCACCCTCTCACCCTCGCGCTGTCTCTCCCTCTCACTTGCGCTGTCTCTCCCTCTCCCTTGCACTGTCTCTCCCTCTCCCTTGTGCTGTCTCTCTCTCTCACCTGTGCTGTCCAAATCCTTTGCACTGTCTCCCTCTCTCCCTTGCACTCTCTCCCTCTCTACCTCGTGCTGTCTGTCTCTCTCACTCGCGCTGTCATTCTCTCTACCTCGCGCTATTTCTCTCCCTTGCACTTTCTCTCTCTCTACCTTGCGCTGTCACCCTCTCACCCTCGCGCTGTCTCTCCCTCTCCCTTGCACTGTATCACCCTCTCCCTTGCACTGTCTCTCCCTCTTCCTTGCGTTGTCTCTCTCTCTCCCTCTCCCTCGTGCTGTCTCCCTCTCTCCCTTGCACTGTCTAAATCCATTGCGCTGTCTCTCTCTCTCCCTTGCGCTGTCTCTCTCTCTCCCTCGTGCTGTCTCTCTCTCTCCCTTGCACTGTTTCACTCCCCCTTGGGCTTTCACTCTCTCTCCCTTGTGCTGTCTTCTCTCTCTCCCTTGCGATGTCTGTCACTCTCCCTTGCGCTGTCTCTCTCTCTCCCTCATGCTGTCTCCCTCTCTCCCTCGCACAGTCTATCTCTCTCCCTTTCCCTTTCTCTCTCTCCACCTCGCACTGTCTCCCTCTCACCCTCACGCTGTCTCCCTCTCTCTCTCGCGATTTCTCCCTCTCTCCCTTGCCCTGTCTCACTCTCTGCCTCATGCTGAATCCCTCTCTGCCTCGTGCTGTCTCCCTCTATGCCCCGCGCTGTCTCCCTCTCTGCCTCGCGCTCTCTCGCTCTCTCCCTCACGCTGTCTCCCTCTCTGCCTCGCGCTGTCACCCTCTCTCCCTCACGCTGTGTCCCTCTCTCCCTCGCTCTGTCTCCCCCCTACCTCGCGGTGTGTGTCTCTCTCCCTCGTGCTCTCATTTTCTCTCCCTCGCGCTGTCTATCTCTCTCCCTTGCCCTTTCTCTATCTCTACCTTGCGCTGTCTCTCTCTCTCTCCCTCGCGCTGTCTCTCTCTCCCTCGCACTGTCTCTCTCTCTCTCCCTCGCGCTGTCTCCTTCTCTCCCTCGCGCTGTCTCCCTCTCTCCCTCGCGCTGTCTCCCTCACTCCCTCGCGCTGTCTCCCTCTCTCCCTCACACTGTCTCCCTCTCTCCCTCGTGCTGTCTCTCTCTCTCCCTCGCTCTGTCTCTCTCCCTACCCTTCGCGCTCTCTCTCCTTTGTGCTGTCTCTCTATCTCCCTCGCACTCTTTCTCTCTCTCCCTCGCAAAATCTTTCTCTCCCTCTTGCTGGCTCTCTCTCTCTCCCTTGCGCTGTCTCTCTCTCTCCCTTGTGTTGCCTGTTGCTCTCTCTCCCTTGCACTGTCTCCCTCTCCCTTGCACTGTCTCTCCCTCCCCCTTGCGGTGTCTCTCCCTTTCCCTTGCGCTGTCTCTCCCTCTCCCTTGCGCTGCCTCTCCCTCTCCCTTGCAGTGTCTCTCCCTCTCCCTTGTGCTGTCTCTCCCTTTCCCTTGCACTGTCTCTCCCTCTCCATGGCGCTGTCTCTCCCTCTCCCTTGCACTGTCTCTCTCTCTCTCTCTTGCGCTGTCTATCTCCATTGTGCTGTCTCTGCCTCACCCTCACGCTGTCTCTCTCTCTCCCTCGCACTGTCTCTCTCTCTAACTTGCGCTGTCTCTCTCTCTAACTTGCGCTGTCTCTCTCTCTCCCTTGCGCTGTCTATCCTTCTCCCTTGCACTGTGTCTCACCATCCATTGCGCTGTGTCTCCCTCTCCCTTGCGCTGTGTCTCCGTCTCCCTTGCGCTGTGTCTCCCTCTCCCTTGCGCTGTCTCTCCCTCTCCCTTGCTCTGTCTCTCCGTGTCCCTTGCGCTCTCTCTCCCTGTCCCTTGCGCTGTCTCTCCCTGTCCCTTGCGCTGTCTATCCCTGTCCCTTGCGCTGTCTCTCCCTGTCCCTTGCGCTGTCTCATCCTCTCCCTTGCGCTGTCTCATCCTCTCCCTTGCACTGTCTCTCCCTCTCCCTTGCGCTGTCTCTCCCTCTCCGTTGCGCTGTCTCTCCCTCTCCCTTGCACTGTCTCTCCCTCTCCGCTGCGCTGTCTCTCACCCTCCCTCGCAAAATCTCTCTCTCCCTCACGCTGTCACTCTCTCCCTCGCGCTGTCACCCTCTATGCCTCGCGCTGTCTCCCTCTCTCCCTCGCGCTGTCTACCTCTCTCCCTCGCGCTGTCTCCCCCTCTACCTCGCGCTGTGTGTCTCTCTCCCTCGTGCTTTCATTTTCTCTCCCTCGCGCTGTCTATCGCTCTCCCTTGCCCTTTCTCTATCTCTACCTTGCGCTTTCTCTCTCTCTCTCCCTCGCGCTGTCTCTCTCTCCCTCGCGCTTTCTCTCTCTCTCCCTCGTGCTGTCTCTCTCTCTCTCCCTTGCGCTGTCTCTCTCTCACACCATTGCGCTCTCTCTCCCTCGCGCTGTCTCTTCCTCTCCCTCGCGCTGTCTCTCACCCTCCCTCGCAAAATCTCTCTCTCCCTCACGCTGTCACTCTCTCCCTCGTGCTGTCACCCTCTATGCCTCGCGCTGTCTCCCTCTCTCCCTCGCGCTGTCTCCCTCTCTCCCTCGTGCTGTCTCCCTCTCTCCCTCGTGCTGTCTCCCTCTCTCCCTCGCGCTGTCTCTCTCTCTCCCTCGCGCTGTCTCTCTCTCTCCCCTTCGCACTCTCTCTCCCTTGTGCTGTCTCTCTCTCTCCCTCGCACTGTTTCTCTCTCTCCTTCGCAAAATCTCTCTCTCCCTCTTGCTGGCTCTCTCTCTCTCCCTTGCGCTGTCTCTCTCTCTCATGTGCGCTGTCTCTCTCTCTCCCTTGTGTTGCCTGTCGCTCTCTCTCCCTTGCACTGTCTCTCTCTCCCACGCGCTGTCTCTCTCTCTCTCACTCGTGCTGTCTCGCTCTCTCTCCCTTGCGCTGTCTAACTCTATTTCCCTCGCGCTGTCTTGCTCTCCCTCCCTTGGGCTGTCTCACTCTCTCTCCCTTGGCTGTCTCGCTCTCTCCCCCTTGGGCTGTCTCGCTCTATCCCTCGACTGTCTCGCTCTCTCTCTCGCGCTGTAATTCTCCCTCACTCGTGCTGTCTATCTCACTCCCTTGCCCTTTCTCTCTCTCTACCTCACGATGTCATCCATTCTCCCTCGCGCTGTCTCTCCGTCACCATTACGCTGTCTCTCCGTCACCCTTGCACTGTCTCTCCCTCTCCCTTGCACTGTCTCTCCCTCCCCCTTGCGGTGTCTCTCCCTTTCCCTTGTGCTCTCTCTCCCTCTCCCTTGCGCTGCCTCTCCCTCTCCCTTGCGCTGTCCCTCCCTCTCCCTTGCAGTGTCTCTCCCTCTCCCTGGTGCTGTCTCTCCCTCTCCCTTGCACTGTCTCTCCCTCTCCATGGCGCTGTCTCTCCCTCTCCCTTGCACTGTCTCTCTCTCTCCCTTGCGCTGTCTATCTCCATTGTGCTGTCTCTGCCTCACCCTCAAGCTGTCTCTCTCTCTCCCTTGCGCTGTCTCTCTCTCTAACTTGCGCTGTCTCTCTCTCTCCCTTGCACTGTCTCTCCTTCTCCCTTGCGCTTTGTCTCACCATCCATTGCTCTGTGTCTCCCTCTCCCTTGCGCTGTGTCACCCTCTCACCCTCGCGCTGTCTCTCCGTCTCCCTTGCGCTGTCTCTCCCTCTCCCTTGCACTGTCTCTCCCGCTCCCTCGCGCTGTCTCTCCCTCTCCCTCGCGCTGTCTCTCCCTCTCACTTGCGCTGTCTCTCCCAGTCCCTTGCGCTGTCTCTCCCTGTCCCTTTCGCTGTCTCTCCCTGTCCCTTGCGCTGTCTCTCCCTCTCCCTTGAGCTGTCTCTCTCTCTCCCTTGCGCTGTCCAAATACATTGCGCTGTCTCTCTCTCTCCCTCGTGCTGTCTCTCTCTCCCTCGCGCTGTCTCTCTCTCTCCCTCACGCTGTCTCTCTCTCTCCCTCGTGCTGTCTATCTCTCCCCCTTTCCCTTTCTCTCTCTCTACCTCACAGTGTCTCCCTCTCTGCCTCGCGCTGTCTCCCTCTCTGCCCCACGCTGTCTCCCGCTCTGCCTCGCGCTGTCTCCCTCTCTCCTTCGCGCTGTCTCCCTCTCTCCCTCGCGCTGTCTCTCTCTCTCCCTCGCGCTGTCTCTCTCTCTCCCTCGTGCTGTCTGTCTCTCTCCCTCGCGCTGTCTCACTCCTTGACGCGCGCTGTCACTTTCTCTCCCTTGCACTGTATCTCTCCCTCACGCTGTCTCTCTCTCCCTCACGCTGTCTCTCTCTCTCCCTCGCGCTTTCTGTCTCTCACCTGCACTGTCTCTCTCTCTCCCTTGCGATGTCCATCACTCTCCCTTGCGCGGTCACTCTCTCTCCCTTGGGCTTTCACTCTCTCTCCCATGCGCTGTCTCTCTCTTTCCCTTGCGATGTCTGTCACTCTCCCTTGCGCTGTCACTCTCTCTCCCTCGCGCTGTCACCCTCTCACCCTCGCGCTGTCTCTCCCTCTCACTTGCGCTGTCTCTCGCTCTCACTTGCACTGTCTCTCCCTCTCCCTTGTGCTGTCTCTCTCTCTCACCTGTGCTGTCCAAATCCTTTGCGCTGTCTCCCTCTCTCCCTTGCACTCTCTCCCTCTCTACCTCGTGCTGTCTCTCTCTCTCACTCGCGCTGTCATTCTCTCTCCCTCGCGCTATTTCTCTCCCTTGCACTTTCTCTCTCTCTACCTTGCGCTGTCACCCTCTCACCCTCGCGCTGTCTCTCCCTCTCCCTTGCACTGTATCACCCTCTCCCTTGCACTGTCTCTCCCTCTCCCTTGCGCTGTCTCTCCCTCTCCCTCGTGCTGTCTCCCTCTCTCCCTTGCACTGTCTAAATCCATTGCGCTGTCTCTCTCTCTCTCTTGCGCTGTCTCTCTCTCTCCCTCGTGCTGTCTCTCTCTCTCCCTTGCGCTGTTTCACTCCCCCTTGGGCTTTCACTCTCTCTCCCTTGTGCTGTCTTCTCTCTCTCCCTTGCGATGTCTGTCACTCTCCCTTGCGCTGTCTCTCTCTATCCCTCATGCTGTCTCCCTCTCTCCCTTGCGCAGTCTATCTCTCTCCCTTTCCCTTTCTCTCTCTCCACCTCGCACTGTCTCCCTCTCACCCTCACGCTGTCTCCCTCTCTCTCTCGCGATGTCTCCCTCTCTCCCTTGCCCTGTCTCACTCTCTGCCTCATGCTGAATCCCTCTCTGCCTCGTGCTGTCTCCCTCTATGCCCCGCGCTGTCTCCCTCTCTGCCTCGCGCTCTCTCGCTCTCTCCCTCACGCTGTCTCCCTCTCTGCCTCGCGCTGTCACCCTCTCTCCCTCACGCTGTGTCCCTCTCTCCCTCGCTCTGTCTCCGCCCTACCTCGTGCTGTGTGTCTCTCTCCCTCGTGCTCTCATTTTCTCTCCCTCGCGCGGTCTATCTCTCTCCCTTGCCCTTTCTCTATCTCTACCTTGCGCTGTCTCTCTCTCTCTCCCTCGCGCTGTCTCTCTCTCCCTCACGCTGTCTCTCTCTCTCTCCCTCGTGCTGTCTCTCTCTCTCTCCCTCGCGCTGTCTCTCTCTCACACACTTGCGCTCTCTCTCCCTCGCGCTGTCTCTTCCTCTCCCTCGCGCTGTCTCTCTCCCTCCCTCACAAAATCTCTCTCTCCCTCGCGCTGTCACTCTGTCCCTCGCGCTGTCTCCCTCTCTGCCCCGCGTTGTCCCGCTCGATGCCTCGCGCTGTCTCCTTCTCTCCCTCGCGCTGTCTCCCTCTCTCCCTCGCGCTGTCTCCCTCACTCCCTCGCGCTGTCTCTCTCTCTCCCTCGCGCTGTCTCTCTCTCTCCTTCGCGCTGTCTCTCTCTCTCCCTCATGCTGTCTCTCTCTCTCCCTCGCGCTGTCTCTCTCTCTCCATCGTGCTGTCTGTCTCTCTCCCTCGCGCTGTCTCACTCCTTGACGCGCGCTGTCACTTTCTCTCCCTTGCACTGTATCTCTCCCTCACGCTGTCTCTCTCTCTCTCCCTCACGCTGTCTCTCTCTCTCCCTCGCGCTGTCTCTCTCTCTCCCTTGCGCTGTATCTCTCTCTCTCGCTCGCGCTGTATCTCTCTCTCTACCTCGCACTGTCTCTCTCTCTCCCTCGTGCTGTCTCTCTCTCCCTTGCACAATCTCTCTCTCCCTCACGCTGTCTCTCTTTCTCTCCCTCGCACTGTCGCTCTCTCACTCCCTCGCGCTGTCTCTCTCTCTCCCTCGCAAAATCTCTCTCTCCCTCGCGCTGGCTCTGTCTCTCACCTGCGCTGTCTCTCTCTCTCTCCCTTGCGATGTCTGTCACTCTCCCTTGCGCGATCACTCTCTCTCCCTTGGGCTTTCACTCTCTCTCCCATGCGCTGTCTCTCTCTCTCCGTTGCGATATCTGTCACTCTCCCTTGCGCTGTCACTCTCTCTCCCTCGCGCTGTCACCCTCTCTCCCTCGCTCTGTCTCCTCTCTCCTTCACGCTGACTCCCTCTCTCCCTCGCGCTGTCCCCTTCTCTCCCTCGTGCTGTGTCCCTCTCTCCCTCGCGCTCTCTCCCTCTCTACCTCGTGCTGCCTGTCTCTCTCACTCGCGCTGTCATTCTCTCTCCCTCGCACTATCTCTCTCCCTTGCATTTTCTCTCTCTCTACCTTGCACTGTCACCCTCTCACCCTCGCGCTGTCTCTCCGTCTCCCTTGCGCTGTCTCTCCCTCTCCCTTGCACTGTCTCTCCCTCTCCCTTGCTCTGTCTCTCCCTTTCCCTTGCACTCTCTCTCCCTGTCCCTTGCGCTGTCTCTCCCTGTCCCTTGCGCTGTCTCTCCCTGTCCCTTGCGCTGTCTCTCACTGTCCCTTGTGCTGTCTCTCTCTCTCTTGCGCTGTCCATATACATTGCGCTGTCTCTCTCTCTCCCTCGCGCTGTCTCTCTCTCCCTCGCGCTGTCTCTCTCTCTCCCTCGCGCTGTCTCTCTCTCTCCCTCGCACTGTCTCCCTCTCTCCCTCGCGCTGTCTATCTCTCCCCCTTTCCCTTTCTCTCTCTGTAACTCACAGTGTCTCCCTCTCTGCCTCGCGCTGTCTCCCTCTCTGCCCCACGCTGTCTCCCGCTCTGCCTCGCGCTGTCTCCCTCTCTCCCTCGCGCTGTCTCCCTCTCTCCTTCGCGCTGTCTCCCACTCTCCCTCGCGCTGTCTGTCTCTCTGCCTCGCGTAGTCTGTCTCTCTCCCTCGCGCTGTCTGTCTCTCTCCCTCGCGCTGTCTGTCTCTCTCCCTCGTGCTGTCTGTCTCTCCCCTTACCCTTTCTCTCTCTCTACCTCACGCTGTCTCTCTCTCTCCCTCGAGCTGTCTCTCTCTCTCTCCCTCGCGCTGTCTCCCTCTCTCCCTCGTACTGTATCTCTCTCTCTCCCTCACGCTGTATCTCTCTCTCTACCTCGCACTGTCTCTCTCTCTCCCTCGTGCTCTCTCTCTCCCTTGCACAATCTCTCTCCCCCTCATGCTGTCTCTCTTTCTCTCCCTCGCACTGTCACTCTCTCACTCCCTCATGCTGTGTCTCTCCCTCCCTCGCAAAATCTCTCTCTCCCTCGCTTTTTCTGTCTCTCACCTGCACTGTCTCTCTCTCTACCTTGCGATGTCCATCACTCTCCCTTGCGCGGTCACTCTCTCTCCCTTGGGCTTTCACTCTCTCTCCCATGCGCTGTCTCTCTCTTTCCCTTGCGATGTCTGTCACTCTCCCTTGCGCTGTCACTCTCTCTCCCTCGCGCTGTCACCCTCTCTCCCTCGCTCTGTCTCCCTCTGTCCTTCGCGCTGACTCCCTCTCTCCCTCGCGCTGTCCCCTTCTCTCCCTCATGCTGTGTCCCTCTCTCCCTCGCGCTCTCTCCCTCTCTACCTCGTGCTGCCTGTCTCTCTCACTCGCGGTGTCATTCTCTCTCCCTCGCGCTATCTCTCTCCCTTGCACTTTCTCTCTCTCTACCTTGCGCTGTCACCCTCTCACCCTCGCGCTGTCTCTCCGTCTCCCTTGCGCTGTCTCTCCCTCTCCCTTGCACTGTCTCTCCCTCTCCCTTGCGGTGTCCCTCCCTTTCCCTTGCTCTGTCTCTCCCTCTCCCTTGCGCTGTCACCCTCTCATCCTCGCGCTGTCTCTCCCTCTCACTTGCGCTGTCTCTCCCTCTCCCTTGCACTGTCTCTCCCTCTCCCTTGTGCTGTCTCTCTCTCTCACCTGTGCTGTCCAAATCCTTTGCGCTGTCTCCCTCTCTCCCTTGCACTCTCTCCCTCTCTACCTCGTGCGGTCTCTCTCTCTCACTCACGCTGTCATTCTCTCTCCCTCGCGCTATTTCTCTCCCTTGCACTTTCTCTCTCTCTACCTTGCGCTGTCACCCTCTCACCCTCGCGCTGTCTCTCCCTCTCCCTTGCACTGTATCACCCTCTCCCTTGCACTGTCTCTCCCTTTCCCTTGCGCTGTCTCTCCCTCTCCCTCGTGCTGTCTCCCTCTCTCCCTTGCACTGTCTAAATCCATTGCGCTGTCTCTCTCTCTCCCTTGCGCTGTCTCTCTCTCTCCCTCGTGCTGTCTCTCTCTCTCCCTTGCGCTGTTTCACTCCCCCTTGGGCTTTCACTCTCTCTCCCTTGTGCTGTCTTCTCTCTCTCCCTTGCGATGTCTGTCACTCTCCCTTGCGCTGTCTCTCTCTATCCCTCATGCTGTCTGCCTCTCTCCCTCGCGCAGTCTATCTCTCTCCCTTTCCCTTTCTCTCTCTCCACCTCGCACTGTCTCCCTCTCACCCTCACGCTGTCTCCCTCTCTCTCTCGCGATGTCTCCCTCTCTCCCTTGCCCTGTCTCACTCTCTGCCTCATGCTGAATCCCTCTCTGCCTCGTGCTGTCTCCCTCTATGCCCCGCGCTGTCTCCCTCTCTGCCTCGCGCTCTCTCGCTCTCTCCCTCACGATGTCTCCCTCTCTGCCTCGCGCTGTCACCCTCTCTCCCTCGCGCTGTCTCCCTCTCTCCTTCGTGCTGTCTCCCACTCTCCCTCGCGCTGTCTGTCTCTCTGCCTCGCGTAGTCTGTCTCTCTCCCTCGCGCTGTCTGTCTCTCTCCCTCGCGCTGTCTGTCTCTCTCCCTCGTGCTGTCTGTCTCTCCCCTTACCCTTTCTCTCTCTCTACCTCACGCTGTCTCTCTCTCTCCCTCGCGTTGTCTCTCTCTCTCTCCCTCGCGCTGTCTCCCTCTCTCCCTCGTACTGTATCTCTCTCTCTCCCTCACGCTGTATCTCTCTCTCTACCTCGCACTGTCTCTCTCTCTCCCTCGTGCTCTCTCTCTCCCTTGCACAATCTCTCTCTCCCTCATGCTGTCTCTCTTTCTCTCCCTCGCACTGTCACTCTCTCACTCCCTCACGCTGTGTCTCTCCCTCCCTCGCAAAATCTCTCTCTCCCTCGCTTTTTCTGTCTCTCACCTGCACTGTCTCTCTCTCTACCTTGCGATGTCCATCACTCTCCCTTGCGCGGTCACTCTCTCTCCCTTGGGCTTTCACTCTCTCTCCCATGCGCTGTCTCTCTCTTTCCCTTGCGATGTCTGTCACTCTCCCTTGCGCTGTCACTCTCTCTCCCTCGCGCTGTCACCCTCTCTCCCTCGCTCTGTCTCCCTCTCACCTTCGCGCTGACTCCCTCTCTCCCTCGCGCTGTCCCCTTCTCTCCCTCATGCTGTGTCCCTCTCTCCCTCGCGCTCTCTCCCTCTCTACCTCGTGCTGCCTGTCTCTCTCACTCGCGCTGTCATTCTCTCTCCCTCGCGCTATCTCTCTCCCTTGCACTTTCTCTCTCTCTACCTTGCGCTGTCACCCTCTCACCCTCGCGCTGTCTCTCCGTCTCCCTTGCGCTGTCTCTCCCTCTCCCTTGCACTGTCTCTCCCTCTCCCTTGCAGTGTCCCTCCCTTTCCCTTGCTCTGTCTCTCCCTCTCCCTTGCGCTGTCACCCTCTCACCCTCGCGCTGTCTCTCCCTCTCACTTGCGCTGTCTCTCGCTCTCACTTGCGCTGTCTCTCCCTCTCCCTTGTGCTGTCTCTCTCTCTCACCTGTGCTGTCCAAATCCTTTGCGCTGTCTCCCTCTCTCCCTTGCACTCTCTCCCTCTCTACCTCGTGCTGTCTCTCTCTCTCACTCGCGCTGTCATTCTCTTTCCCTCGCGCTATTTCTCTCCCTTGCACTTTCTCTCTCTCTACCTTGCGCTGTCACCCTCTCACCCTCGCGCTGTCTCTCCCTCTCCCTTGCACTGTATCACCCTCTCCCTTGCACTGTCTCTCCCTCTCCCTTGCGCTGTCTCTCCCTCTCCCTCGTGCTGTCTGCCTCTCTCCCTTGCACTGTCTAAATCCATTGCGCTGTCTCTCTCTCTCTCCCTTGCGCTGTCTCTCTCTCTCCCTCGTGCTGTCTCTCTCTCTCCCTTGCGCTGTTTCACTCCCCCTTGGGCTTTCACTCTCTCTCCCTTGTGCTGTCTTCTCTCTCTCCCTTGCGATGTCTGTCACTCTCCCTTGCGCTGTCTCTCTCTCTCCCTCATGCTGTCTCCCTCTCTCCCTCGCGCAGTCTATCTCTCTCCCTTTCCCTTTCTCTCTCTCCACCTCGCACTGTCTCCCTCTCACCCTCACGCTGTCTCCCTCTCTCTCTCGCGATGTCTCCCTCTCTCCCTTGCCCTGTCTCACTCTCTGCCTCATGCTGAATCCCTCTCTGCCTCGTGCTGTCTCCCTCTATGCCCCGCGCTGTCTCCCTCTCTGCCTCGCGCTCTCTCGCTCTCTCCCTCACGCTGTCTCCCTCTCTGCCTCGCGCTGTCACCCTCTCTCCCTCACGCTGTGTCCCTCTCTCCCTCGCTCTGTCTCCCCCCTACCTCGCGCTGTGTGTCTCTCTCCCTCGTGCTCTCATTTTCTCTCCCTCGCGCTGTCTATCTCTCTCCCTTGCCCTTTCTCTATCTCTACCTTGCGCTGTCTCTCTCTCTCTCCCTCGCGCTGTCTCTCTCTCCCTCGCGCTGTCTCTCTCTCTCTCCCTCGTGCTGTCTCTCTCTCTCTCCCTCACGCTGTCTCTCTCTCACACACTTGCGCTCTCTCTCCCTCGCGCTGTCTCTTCCTCTCCCTCGCGCTGTCTCTCTCCCTCCCTCACAAAATCTCTCTCTCCCTCGCGCTGTCACTCTGTCCCTCGCGCTGTCTCCCTCTCTGCCCCGCGTTGTCCCGCTCGATGCCTCGCGCTGTCTCCCTCTCTCCCTCGCGCTGTCTCCCTCTCTCCCTCGCGCTGTCTCCCTCACTCCCTCGCGCTGTCTCCCTCTCTCCCTCACGCTGTCTCCCTCTCTCCCTCGTGCTGTCTCTCTCTCTCCCTCGCTCTGTCTCTCTCCCTCCCCTTCGCGCTCTCTCTCCTTTGTGCTGTCTCTCTATCTCCCTCGCACTCTTTCTCTCTCTCCCTCGCAAAATCTTTCTCTCCCTCTTGCTGGCTCTCTCTCTCTCCCTTGCGCTGTCTCTCTCTCTCATGTGCGCTGTCTCTCTCTCTCCCTTGTGTTGCCTGTCGCTCTCTCTCCCTTGCACTGTCTCCCTCTCCCTTACACTGTCTCTCCCTCCCCCTTGCGGTGTCTCTCCCTTTCCCTTGCGCTGTCTCTCCCTCTCTCTTGCGCTGCCTCTCCCTCTCCCTTGCAGTGTCTCTCCCTCTCCCTTGTGCTGTCTCTCCCTTTCCCTTGCACTGTCTCTCCCTCTCCATGGCGCTGTCTCTCCCTCTCCCTTGCACTGTCTCTCTCTCTCTCTCTTGCGCTGTCTATCTCCTTTGTGCTGTCTCTGCCTCACCCTCACGCTGTCTCTCTCTCTCCCTCGCGCTGTCTCTCTCTCTAACTTGCACTGTCTCTCTCTCTAACTTGCGCTGTCTCTCTCTTTCCCTTGCGCTGTCTCTCCTTCTCCCTTGCACTGTGTCTCACCATCCATTGCGCTGTGTCTCCCTCTCCCTTGCGCTGTGTCTCCGTCTCCCTTGCGCTGTGTCTCCCTCTCCCTTGCGCTGTCTCTCCCTCTCCCTTGCTCTGTCTCTCCGTGTCCCTTGCGCTCTCTCTCCCTGTCCCTTGCGCTGTCTCTCCCTGTCCCTTGCGCTGTCTATCCCTGTCCCTTGCGCTGTCTCTCCCTGTCCCTTGCGCTGTCTCATCCTCTCCCTTGCGCTGTCTCATCCTCTCCCTTGCACTGTCTCTCCCTCTCCCTTGTGCTGTCTCTCCCTCTCCATTGCGCTGTCTCTCCCTCTCCCTTGCGCTGTCTCTCCCTCTCCGCTGCGCTGTCTCTCCCGCTCCCTCGCGCTGTCTCTCCCTCTCCCTCGCGCTGTCACTCCCTCTCACTTGCGCTGTCTCTCCCAGTCCCTTGCGCTGTCTCTCCCTGTCCCTTGCGCTGTCTCTCCCTGTCCCTTGCGCTGTCTCTCCCTCTCCCTTGCGCTGTCTCTCTCTCCCTTGCGCTGTCCAAATACATTGCGCTGTCTCTCTCTCTCCCTTGCGCTGTCTCTCTCTCCCTAGCGCTGTCTCTCTCTCTCCCTCGCGCTGTCTCTCACTCTCCCTCGCGCTGTCTCCCTCTCTCCCTCGCACTGTCTATCTCTCCCCCTTTCCCTTTCTCTCTCTCTACCTCACAGTGTCTCCCTCTCCACCTCGCACTGTCTCCCTCTCACCCTCACGCTGTCTCCCTCTCTCTCTCGCGATGTCTCCCTCTCTCCCTCGCCCTGTCACACTCTCTGCCTCATGCTGAATCCCTCTCTGCCTCGTGCTGTCTCCCTCTATGCCCCGCGCTGTCTCCCTCTCTGCCTCGCGCTCTCTCCCTCTCTCCCTCACGCTGTCACCCTCTCTGCCTCGCGCTGTCACCCTCTCTCCCTCACGCTGTGTCCCTCTCTCCCTCGCGCTGTCTACCTCTCTCGCTCGCGCTGTCTCCCCTCTACCTCGCGCTGTGTGTCTCTCTCCCTCGTGCTGACATTTTCTCTCCCTCGCGCTGTCGATCTCTCTCCCTTGCCCTTTCTCTCTCTCTCCCTTGCGCTGTCTCTCCTTCTCTCTTGCGCTGTGTCTCACCATCCATTGCGCTGTGTCTCCCTCTCCCTTGCGCTGTGTCTCCCTCTCCCTTGTGCTGTGTCTCCCTCTCCCTTGCGCTGTCACTCCCTGTCCCTTGCGCTGTCTCTCCCTGTCCCTTGCTCTGTCTCTCCCTGTCCCTTGCACTGTCTCTCCCTGTCCCTTGCGCTGTGTCTCCCTGTCCCTTGCGCTGTCTCTACCTGTCCCTTGCGCTGTCTCTCCCTGTCCCTTGCGCTATCTCATCCTCTCCCTTGCACTGTTTCTCCCTCTCCCTTGCGCTGTCTCTCCCTCTCCGTTGCGCTGTCTCTCCCTCTCCGCTGCGCTGTCTCTCCCGCTCCCTCGCGCTGTCTCTCCCTCTCCCTTGCGCTGTCTCTGCCTCTCACTTGCGCTTTCTCTCCCAGTCCCTTGCGCTGTCTCTCCCTTTCCCTTGCGCTGTCTCTCCCTGTCCCTTGCGCTGTCTCTCCCTCTCCCTTGCGCTGTCTCTCTCTCTCCCTTGCGCTGTCTCTCTCTCTCCCTCCCGCTGTCTCTCTCACTACCTCGCGCTGTCTCTCTCTCTTCCTCGTGCTGCCTCTCTCTTACTTGCGCTGTCTATCTCTCTCCCTTGCGCTGTCTCTCCTTCTCTCTTGCGCTGTGTCTCCCTCTCCCTTGCGCTGTGTCTCCCTCTCCCTTGCGCTGTCTCTCCCTGTCCCTTGCGCTGTCTCATCCTCTCCCTTGCACTTTTTCTCCCTCTCCCTTGTGCTGTCTCTCCCTCTCCCTTGCGCTGTCTCTCCCTCTCCACTGCGCTGTCTCTCCCTCTCCCTCGCGCTGTCTCTCCCTCTCCCTTGCGCTGTCTCTACCTCTCACTTGCGCTGTCTCTCCCAGTCCCTTGCGCTGTCCATCCCTGTCCCTTGCGCTGTCTCTCCCTGTCCCTTGCGCTGTACTCCCTGTCCCTTGCGCTGTCTCTCCCTCTCCCTTGCGCTGTCTCTCCCTCTCCCTTGCGCTGTCTCTCTCTCTCCCTTGCGCTGTCCAAATTGCGCTGTCTCTCTCTCTCCCTTGCGCTGTCTCTCTCTCCCTAGCGCTGTCTCTCTCTCTCCCCTCGCGCTGTCTCTCTCTCTCCCTCCGCGCTGGTCCTCCCTCTCTCCCTCGCACTGTCTATCTCTCCCCCTTTCCCTTTCTCTCTCTCTACCTCACAGTGTCTCCCTCTCCACCTCGCACTGTCTCCCTCTCACCCTCACGCTGTCTCCCTCTCTCTCTCGCGATGTCTCCCTCTCTCCCTCGCCCTGTCACACTCTCTGCCTCATGCTGAATCCCTCTCTGCCTCGTGCTGTCTCCCTCTATGCCCCGCGCTGTCTCCCTCTCTGCCTCGCGCTCTCTCCCTCTCTCCCTCACGCTGTCACCCTCTCTGCCTCGCGCTGTCACCCTCTCTCCCTCACGCTGTGTCCCTCTCTCCCTCGCGCTGTCTACCTCTCTCCCTCGCGCTGTCTCCCCTCTACCTCGCGCTGTGTGTCTCTCTCCCTCGTGCTGACATTTTCTCTCCCTCGCGCTGTCGATCTCTCTCCCTTGCCCTTTCTCTCTCTCTCCCTTGCGCTGTCTCTCCTTCTCTCTTGCGCTGTGTCTCACCATCCATTGCGCTGTGTCTCCCTCTCCCTTGCGCTGTGTCTCCCTCTCCCTTGTGCTGTGTCTCCCTCTCCCTTGCGCTGTCACTCCCTGTCCCTTGCGCTGTCTCTCCCTGTCCCTTGCTCTGTCTCTCCCTGTCCCTTGCACTGTCTCTCCCTGTCCCTTGCGCTGTGTCTCCCTGTCCCTTGCGCTGTCTCTACCTGTCCCTTGCGCTGTCTCTCCCTGTCCCTTGCGCTATCTCATCCTCTCCCTTGCACTGTTTCTCCCTCTCCCTTGCGCTGTCTCTCCCTCTCCGTTGCGCTGTCTCTCCCTCTCCGCTGCGCTGTCTCTCCCGCTCCCTCGCGCTGTCTCTCCCTCTCCCTTGCGCTGTCTCTGCCTCTCACTTGCGCTTTCTCTCCCAGTCCCTTGCGCTGTCTCTCCCTTTCCCTTGCGCTGTCTCTCCCTGTCCCCTTGCGCTGTCTCTCCCTCTCCCTTGCGCTGTCTCTCTCTCTCCCTTGCGCTGTCTCTCTCTCCCTCCCGCTGTCTCTCTCACTACCTCGCGCTGTCTCTCTCTCTTCCTCGTGCTGCCTCTCTTTACTTGCGCTGTCTATCTCTCTCCCTTGCGCTGTCTCTCCTTCTCTCTTGCGCTGTGTCTCCCTCTCCCTTGCGCTGTGTCTCCCTCTCCCTTGGGCTGTCTCTCCCTGTCCTTGCGCTGTCTCATCCTCTCCCTTGCACTTTTTCTCCCTCTCCCTTGTGCTGTCTCTCCCTCTCCCTTGCGCTGTCTCTCCCTCTCCACTGCGCTGTCTCTCCCTCTCCCTCGCGCTGTCCTCTCTCCCTCTCCCTTGCGCTGTCTCTACCTCTCACTTGCGCTGTCTCTCCCAGTCCCTTGCGCTGTCCATCCCTGTCCCTTGCGCTGTCTCTCCCTGTCCCTTGCGCTGTACTCCCTGTCCCTTGCGCTGTCTCTCCCTCTCCCTTGCGCTGTCTCTCCCTCTCCCTTGCGCTGTCTCTCTCTCTCCCTTGCGCTGTCAAATACATTGCGCTGTCTCTCTCTCTCCCTTGCGATGTCTCTCTCTCCCTTGCGCTTTCTCTCTCTCTCCCTCGCGCTGTCTCTCTCTCTCCCTTGCGCTGTCTCCCCTCTCTCCCTCGCACTGTCTATCTCTCCCCCTTTCCCTTTCTCTCTCTCTACCTCACAGTGTCTCCCTCTCCATCTCGCACTGTCTCCCTCTCACTCTCACGCTGTCTCCCTCTCTCTCTCTTGCGATGTCTCCCTCTCTCCCTCGCCCTGTCTCACTCTCTGCCTCATGCTGAATCCCTCTCTGCCTCGTGCTGTCTCCCTCTATACCCCGCGCTGTCTCCCTCTTCTGCCTCGTGCTCTCTCCCTGTCTCCCTCACGCTGTCTCCCTCTCTGCCTCGCGCTGTCACCCTCTCTCCCTCACGCTGTGTCCCTCTCTCCCTCGCGCTGTCTACCTCTCTCCCTCGCGCTGTCTCCCCTCTACCTCACGCTGTGTGTCTCTCTCCCTCGTGCTGTCATTTCTCTCCCTCGCGCTGTCTATCTCTCTCCCTTGCCCTTTCTCTCTCTCTCCCTTGCGCTGTCTCTCCTTCTCTTTTGCGCTGTGTCTCACCATCCATTGCACTGTGTCTCCCTCTCCCTTGCGCTGTGTCTCCCTCTCCCTTGCGCTGTGTCTCCCTCTCCCTTGCGCTGTCACTGCCTGTCCCTTGCGCTGTCTCTCCCTGTCCCTTGCGCTGTCTCTCCCTGTCCCTTGCTCTGTCTCTCCCTGTCCCTTGCACTGTCTCTCCCTGTCCCTTGCGCTGTGTCTCCCTGTCCCTTGCGCTGTCTCTACCTGTCCCTTGCACTGTATCTCCCTGTCCCTTGCGCTGTCTCATCCTCTCCCTTGCACTGTTTCTCCCTCTCCCTTGTGCTGTCTCTCCCTCTCCGTTGCGCTGTCTCTTCCTCTCCGCTGCGCTGTCTCTCCCTCTCCCCTTGCGCTGTCTCTGCCTCTCACTTGCGCTGTCTCTGCTAGTCCCTTGCGCTGTCTCTCCCAGTCCCTTGCGCTGTCTCTCCCTGTCCCTTGCGCTGTCTCTCCCTGTCCCTTGCGCTGTCTCTCCCTGTCCCTTGCGTTGTCTCTCCCTGTCCCTTGCGTTGTCTCTCCCTCTCCCTTGCGCTGTCTCTCTCTCTCCCTTGCGCTGTCCAAATACATTGCGCTGTCTCTCTCTCTCCCTCGCGCTGTCTCTCTCTCCCTCGTGCTGTCTCTCTCAAACTTGCACTGTCTCTCTCTCTCCCTTGCGCTGTCTCTCCTTTTCTCTTGCGCTGTGTCTCACCATCCATTGCGCTGTGTCTCCCTTTCCCTTGCGCTGTGTCTCCCTCTCCCTTGCGCTGTGTCTCCCTCTCCCTTGCGCTGTCTCTCCCTGTCCCTTGCGCTGTCTCATCCTCTCCCTTGCACTGTTTCTCCCTCTCCCTTGTGCTGTCTCTCCCTCTCCCTTGCGCTGTCTCTCGCTCTCTGCTGCGCTGTCTCTCCCGCTCCCTCGCGCTGTCTCTCCCTCTCCCTTGCGCTGTCTCTCCCTCTCACTTGCGCTGTCTCTCCCAGTCCCTTGCACTGTCTCTCCCTGTCCCTTGCACTGTCTCTCCCTGTCCCTTGCGCTGTCTCTCCCTCACCCTTGCTCTGTCTCTCCCTCTCCCTTGCGCTGTCTCTCCCTCTCCCTTGCGCTGTCTCTCTCTCTCCCTTGTGCTGTCCAAATACATTGCGCTGTCTCTCTCTCTCCCCCTCGCGCTGTCTCTCTCTCTCCCTCGTGCTGTCTCTCTCTCTCCCTCACGCTGTCTATCTCTCTCCCTTTCCCTTTCTCTCTTTCTACCTCACAGTGTCTCCCTCTCTGCCCCACGCTGTCTCCCTCTCTGCCCCACGCTGTCTCCCGCTCTGCCTCGTGCTGTCTCCCTCTCTCCCTCCCGCTCTCTCCCTCTCTTCCTCACGCTGTCACCCACTCTCCCTCACGCTGTCTGTCTCTCTCCCTCGCGCTGTCTGTCTCTCTCCCTCGCGCTGTCTGTCTCTCTCCCTCGTGCTGTCTGTCTCCCTCGTGCTGTCTGTCTCTCTCCCTCACCGTTTCTCTCTCTCTACCTCGCGCTGTCTCTCTCTCTCCCTCGCGCGGTCTCTCTCTCTCCCTCGTGCTGTCTCTCTATCTCCCTCACGCTGTCTCACTCCTTGTCTCCCACTCTGCCTCGCGCTGTCTCCCTCGCGCTGTCTCCCTCTCTCCCTCACGCTGTCTCCCACTCTCCCTTGCGCTGTCTGTCTCTCTCCCTCGCGCTGTCTGTCTCTCTCGCTCGCGCTGTCTGTCTCTCTCCCTCATGCTGTCTGTCTCTCTCCCTCACCCTTTCTCTCTCTCTCCCTCGCGCTGTGTCTCTCTCTCCCTCGCGCTGTCTCTCTCTCTCCCTCGTGCTGTCTCTCTCTCTCCCTCGCGCTGTCTCTCTCTCTCTCCCTCACGCTGTCTCTCTCTCTCCCTCACGCCGTATCTCTCTCTCTCCCTCGCGCTGTATCTCTCTCTCTACCTCGCACTGTCTCTCTCTCTCCCTCGTGCTGTCTCTCTCTCCCTCGCACAATCTCTCTCTACCTCACGCTGTCTCTCTTGCTCTCCCTCGCGCTATCTCTCTCTCACTCCCTCGCGCTGTCTCTCTCTCTCCCTCGTGCTGTCTCTCTCCCTCCCTTGCAAAATCTCTCTCTCCCTCGCGTTGGCTCTGTCTCTCACCTGTGCTGTCTCTCTCTCTCCCTTGTGATGTCTGTCACTCTTCCTTGCTCTGTCACTCACTCTCCCTTGCGCTGTCACTCTCTCCCTCGCGCTGTCTCTCTCTCTCCCTTACGCTGTTTCTCTCTCTCCCTTGGGCTTTCACTCTCTCTCCCTTGTGCTGTCTCTCTCTCTCCCTTGCGATGTCTGTCACTCTCCCTTGCACTGTCACTCTCTCTCCCTCGCGCTGTCACCCTCTCTCCCTCGCCCTGTCTCCCTCTCTCCTTCACGCTGACTCCCTCTCTCCCACACGCTGTCCCCTTCTCTCCCTCGCACTGTCTCCCTCTCTCCCTCGCGCTCTCTCCCTCTCTACCTCATGCTGTCTGTCTCTCTCACTCGCGCTGTCATTCTCTCTCCCTCGCGCTATCTCTCTCCCTTGCACTTTCTCTCTCTCCACCTCGCACTGTCTCCCTCTCTCCCTCACGCTGTCTCCCTCTCTCTCTCGCAATGTCTCCCTCTCTCCCTCACCCTGTCTCATTCTCTGCCTCATGCTGAATCCCTCTCTGCCTCGTGCTGTTTCCCTCTATGCCCCGCGCTATCTCCCTCTCTGCCTCGCGCTGTCTCCCTCTCTCCCTCGTGCTGCCTCCCTCTCTGCCTCGCGCTGTCACCCTCTCTCCCTCGCGCTGTGCCCCTCTCTACCTCACGCTGTCTGTCTCTCTCCCTCGTGCTGTCATTTTCTCTCCCTCGCGCTGTCTATCTCTCTCCCTTGCCCTTTCTCTATCTCTACCTCGCACTGTCTCTCTCTCTCTCCCTCGCGCGGTCTCTCTCTCCCTCGCACTATCTCTCTCTCCCTCATGCTGTCTCTCTCTCTCTCCCTCGTGCTGTCTCTCTCTCTCTCCCTCGCGCTGTCTCTCTCTCACACCCCTTGCGCTCTCTCTCCCTCGCTCTGTCTCTCTCACTCCCTCGCAAAATCTCTGTCTCCCTCGTGCTGTCACTCTCTCCCTCGCGCTGTCTCCCTCTCTGCCCCGCGTTGTCTCCCTCTATGCCTCGCGCTGTCTCCCTCTCTCCCTCGCGCTGTCTCCCTCTCTCCCACGCGCTGTCTCCCTCTCTCCCTCGTGCTGTCTCCCTCTCTCCCTCGCGCTGTCTCTCTCTCTCCCTCGCGCTGTCTCTCTCTCTCCCCTTCGCGCTCTCTCTCCCTCGTGCTGTCTCTCTCTCTCCCTCACGCTGATTCTCTCTCTCCCTCGCAAAATCTCTCTCTCTCTCTCGCTGGCTCTCTCTCTCTCCCTTGGGCTTTCACTCTCTTTCCCATGTGCTGTCTCTCTCTCTCCCTTGCGATGTCTGTCACTCTCCCTTGCGCTGTCAATCTCTCTCCCTCACGCTGGCACCCTCTCTCCCTCGCTCTGTCTCCCTCTCTCCTTCGCGCTGACTCCCTCACTCCCTCGCGCTGTCCCCTTCTCTCCCTCGTGCTGTGTCCCTCTCTCCCTCATGTTCTCTCCCTCTCTACCTCATGCTGCCTGTCTCTCTCACTCGCGCTGTCATTCTCTCTCCCTCGCGCTATCTCTCTCCCTTGCACTTTCTCTCTCTCTACCTTGCGCTGTCACCCTCTCACCCTCGCGCTGTCTCTCCATCTCCCTTGCGCTGTCTCTCGCTCTCCCTTGCACTGTCTCTCCCTCTCCCTTGTGGTGTCCCTCCCTTTCCCTTGCTCTGTCTCTCCCTCTCCCTTGCGCTGTCACCCTCTCACCCTCGTGCTGTCTCTCCCTCTCACTTGCGCTGTCTCTCCCTCTCCCTTGCACTGTCTCTCCCTCTCCCTTGTGCTGTCTCTCTCTCTCACCTGTGCTGTCCAAATCCTTTGCGCTGTCTCCCTCTCTCCCTTGCACTCTCTCCCTCTCTACCTCGTGCTGTCTGTCTCTTTCACTCGCGCTGTCATTCTCTCTCCCTCGCGCTATTTCTCTCCATTGCACTTTCTCTCTCTCTACCTTGCACTGTCACCTTCTCACCCTCGCGCTGTCTCTCCATCTCACTTGCACTGTCTCTCCCTCTCCCTTGCACTGTCTCTCCCTCTCCCTAGCGCTGTCTCTCCCTCTTCCTTGCGCTCTCTCTCTCTCTCCCTTGCACTGCCTAAATCCATTGCGCTGTCTCTCTCTCTCCCTTGCGTTGTCTCTCTCTCTCCCTCGTGCTGTCTCTCTCTCTCCCTTGCGCTGTTTCTCTCTCTCCCTTGGGCTGTCTCTCTCTCTCCCTCGTGCTGTCTCCCCCTCTCCCTCGCGCAGTCTATCTCTCTCCCTTTCCCTTTCTCTCTCTCCACCTCGCACTGTCTCCCTCTCACCCTCACGCTGTCTCCCTCTCTCTCTCGCGATGTCTCCCTCTCTCCCTCGCCCTGTCTCACTCTCTGCCTCATGCTGAATCCCTCTCTGCCTCGTGCTGTCTCCCTCTATGCCCCGCGCTGTCTCCCTCTCTGCCTCGTGCTCT
Organism: Isurus oxyrinchus; assembly: GCA_026770705.1. Classification (NCBI taxonomy): domain Eukaryota; kingdom Metazoa; phylum Chordata; class Chondrichthyes; order Lamniformes; family Lamnidae; genus Isurus; species Isurus oxyrinchus. The sequence goes on from JANJGN010000165.1 coordinate 670,298, forward strand.
CTCCCTCTCTCCCTCGCGCTGTCTCCCTCTCTGCCTCGCGCTGTCACCCTCTCTCCCTCACGCTGTGTCCTTCTCTCCCTCGCGCTGTCTACCTCTCTCCCTCGCGCTGTCTCCCCCTCTACCTCGCGCTGTGTGTCTCTCTCCCTCGTGCTGTCATTTTCTCTCCATCGCGCTGTCTATCTCTCTCCTTTGCCCTTTCTCTATCTCTACCTTGCGCTGTCTCTCTCTCTCTCCCTCGCGCTGTCTCTCTCTCCCTCGCGCTGTCTCTCTCTCTCCCTCGTGCTGTCTCTCTCTCTCTCCCTCGCGCTGTCTCTCTCTCACACCCTTGCGCTCTCTCTCCCTCGCGCTTTCTCTTCCTCTCCCTCGCGCTGTCTCTCTCCCTCCCTCGCAAAATCTCTCTCTCCCTCGCGCTGTCACTCTCTCCCTCGCGCTCTCACCCTCTATGCCTCGCGCTGTCTCCCTCTCTCCCTCACGCTGTCTCCCTCTCCCTCGCGCTGTCTCCCACTCTCCCTCGCGCTGACTCCATCTCTCCCTCATGCTCTCTCCCTCTCTCCCTCACGCTGTCTCCCTCTCTCCCTCGCGCTGTCTCTCTCTCTCCCTCGCGCTGTCTCTCTCTCTCCCTCGCGCTGTCTCTCTCTCTCCCCTTCGCGCTCTCTCTCCCTTGTGCTGTCTTTCTCTCTCCCTCGCACTGTTTCTCTCTCTCCCTCGCAAAATCTCTCTCTCCCTCTCGCTGGCTTTCCCTCTCTCCCTTGCGCTGTCTCTCTCTCTCATGTGCGCTGTCTCTCTCTCTCCCTTGTGTTGCCTGTCGCTCTCTCTCCCTTGCACTGTCTCTCTCTCCCACGTGCTGTCTCTCTCTCTCTCCCTCGTGCTGTCTCGCTCTCTCTCCCTTGCGCTGTCTAGCTCTATTTCCCTCGCGCTGTCTTGATCTCCCTCCCTTGGGCTGTCTCGCTCTCTCTCCCTTGGCCTGTCTCGCTCTCTCCCCCTTGGGCTGTCTCGCTCTCCGTCGACTGTCTCGCTCTCTCTCTCGTGCTGTAATTCTCCCTCACTCGTGCTGTCTATCTCACTCCCTTGCCCTTTCTCTCTCTCTACCTCGCGATGTCATCCATTCTCCCTCGCGATGTCTCTCCGTCACCATTGCGCTATCTCTCCGTCACCCTTGCACTGTCTCTCCCTTTCCCTTGCACTGTCTCTCCCTCCCCCTTGCGGTGTCTCTCCCTTTCCCTTGCGCTCTATCTCCCTCTCCCTAGCGCTGCCTCTCCCTCTCCCTTGCGCTGTCCCTCCCTCTCCGCTGCGCTGTCTCTCCCGCTCTCTCGCGCTGTCTCTCCCTCTCCCTTGCACTGTCTCTCCCTCTCACTTACGCTGTCTCTCCCAGTCCCTTGCGCTGTCTCTCCCTGTCCCTTGCGCTGTCTCTCCCTGTCCCTTGCGCTGTCTCTCCCTCTCCCTTGCGCTGTCTCTCCCTCTCCCTTGCGCTGTCTCTCTCTCTCCCTTGCGCTGTCCAAATACATTGCGCTGTCTCTCTCTCTCCACCTCGCGCTGTCTCTCTCTCTCCCTCACGCTGTCTCCCTCTCTCCCTCACGCTGTCTATCTCTCTCCCTTTCCCTTTCTCTCTTTCTACCTCACAGTGTCTCCCTCTCTGCCCCACGCTGTCTCCCTCTCTGCCCCATGCTGTTTCCCGCTCTGCCTCGTGCTGTCTCCCTCTCTCCCTCCCGCTCTCTCCCTCTCTTCCTCACGCTGTCACCCACTCTCCCTCACACTGTCTGTCTCTCTCCCTCGCGCTGTCTGTCTCTCTCCCTCGCGCTGTCTGTCTCTCTCCCTCGCGCTGTCTGTCTCCCTCGTGCTTTCTGTCTCTCTCCCTCACCGTTTCTCTCTCTCTACCTCGCGCTGTCTCTCTCTCACCCTCGCGCGGTCTCTCTCTCTCCCTCGTGCTGTCTCTCTATCTCCCTCGCGCAGTCTCAATCCTTGATGCGCGCTGTCACTCTCTCTCCCTTGCACTGTCTCTCTCTCCCTCACGCTGTCTCTCTCTCTCTCCCTCACACTGTCTCTCTCTCTCTCCCTCGCGCTGTATATCTCTCTCCCTTTCCCTTTCTCTCTCTCTACCTCACAGTGTCTCCCTCTCTGCCTCGCGCTGTCTCCCTCTTTGCCCCGCGCTGTCTCCCGCTCTGCCTCGCGCTATCTCCCTCGCGCTGTCTCCCTCTCTCCCTCACGCTGTCTCCCAGTCTCCCTTGCGCTGTCTGTCTCTCTCCCTCGCACTGTCTGTCTCTCACCCTCGCGCTGTCTGTCTCTCTCCCTCGCGCTGTCTGTCTCTCTCCCTCATGCTGTCTGTCTCTCTCCCTCACCCTTTCTCTCTCTCTCCCTCATGCTGTCTCTCTCTCTCCCTCGTGCTGTCTCTCTCTTTCCCTCGTGCTGTCTCTCTCTCTCCCTCGCGCTGTCTCACTCCTTGATGTGCGCTGTCACTCTCTCTACCTTGCGCTGTCTCTCTCTCTCCCTCGCGCTGTCTCTCTCTCTCTCCCTCACGCTGTCTCTCTCTCTCCCTCACGCCGTATCTCTCTCTCTCCCTCGCGCTGTATCTCTCTCTCTACCTCGCACTGTCTCTCTCTCTCCCTCGTGCTGTCTCTCTCTCCCTCGCACAATCTCTCTCTCCCTCACGCTGTCTCTCTTGCTCTCCCTCGCGCTGTCTCTCTCTCACTTCCTCGCGCTGTCTCTCTCTCTCCCTCGTGCTGTCTCTCTCCCTCGTGCTGTCTCGCTCTCTCTCCCTTGCACTGTCTCGCTCTATTTCCCTCGCGCTGTCTTGCTCTCCCTCCCTTGGGCTGTCTCGCTCTCTCTCCCTTGGCCTGTCTCGCTCTCTCCCCCTTGGGCTGTCTCGCGCTCTCCCTCGCACTGTCTCGCTCTCTCTCTCGCGCTGTAATTCTCCCTCACCCATGCTGTCTATCTCGCTCCCTTGCCCTTTCTCTCTCTCTACCTCGTGATGTCATCCTTTCTCCCTCGCACTGTCTCTCCGTCACCATTGCGTTGTCTCTCCGTCACCCTTGCACTGTCTCTCCCTCTCCCTTGCACTGTCTCTCCCTCCCCCTTGCGCTGTCTCTCCCTTTCCCTTGCGCTGTCCCTCCCTCTCCCTTGCAGTGTCTCTCCCTCTCCCTTGTGCTGTCTCTCCCTTTCCCTTGCACTGTCTCTCCCTCTCCATGGCGCTGTCTCTCCCTCTCCCTTGCACTGTCTCTCTCTCTCCCTTGCGCTGTCTATCTCCATTGTGCTGTCTCTGCCTCACCCTCACGCTGTCTCTCTCTCTCCCTCGCGCTGTCTCTCTCTCTAACTTGCGCTGTCTCTCTCTCTCCCTTGCGCTGTCTCTCCTTCTCCCTTGCGCTGTGTCTCACCATCCATTGCGCTGTGTCTCCCTCTCCCTTGCGCTGTGTCTCCCTCTCCCTTGCGCTGTGTCTCCCTCTCCCTTGCGCTGTCTCTCCCTCTCCCTTGCTCTGTCTCTCCGTGTCGCTTGCGCTCTCTCTCCCTGTCCCTTGCGCTGTCTCTCCCTGTCCCTTGCGCTGTCTCTCCCTGTCCCTTGCGCTGTCTCTCCCTGTCCCTTGCGCTGTCTCTCCCTGTCCCTTGCGCTGTCTCATCCTCTCCCTTGCACTGTCTCTCCCTCTCCCTTGCGCTGTCTCTCCCTCTCTGTTGCACTGTCTCTCCCAGTCCCTTGCGCTGTCTCTCCCTGTCCCTTGCGCTGTCTCTCCCTGACCCTTGCGCTGTCTCTCCCTCTCCCTTGCGCTGTCTCTCCCTCTCCCTTGCGCTGTCTCTCTCTCTCCCTTGCGCTGTCCAAATACATTGCACTGTCTCTCTCTCTCCCCCTCGCGCTGTCTCTCTCTATCCCTCGCGCTGTCTCTCTCTCTCCCTCACGCTGTCTCCCTCTCTCCCTCACGCTGTCTATCTCTCTCCCTTTCCCTTTCTCTCTTTCTACCTCACAGTGTCTCCCTCTCTGCCCCACGCTGTCTCCCTCTCTGCCCCATGCTGTTTCCCGCTCTGCCTCGTGCTGTCTCCCTCTCTCCCTCCCGCTCTCTCCCACTCTTCCTCACGCTGCCTCCCACTCTCCCTCACGCTGTCTGTCTCTCTCCCTCGCGCTGTCTGTCTCTCTCCCTCGTGCTGTCTGTCTCTCTCCCTCGCGCTGTCTGTCTCCCTCGTGCTGTCTGTCTCTCTCCCTCACCGTTTCTCTCTCTCTACCTCGCGCTGTCTCTCTCACTCCCTCGCGCGGTCTCTCTCTCTCCCTCATGCTGTCTCTCTATCTCCCTCGCGCTGTCTCACTCCTTGACGCGCGCTGTCACTCTCTCTCCCTTGCACTGTCTCTGTCTCCCTCACGCTGTCTCTCTCTCTCTCCCTCACACTGTCTCTCTCTCTCTCCCTCGCGCTGTATATCTCTCTCCCTTTCCCTTTCTCTCTCTCTACCTCACAGTGTCTCCCTCTCTCCCTCACGCTGTCTCCCAGTCTCCCTTGCGCTGTCTGTCTCTCTCCCTCGCGCTGTCTGTCACTCTCCCTCGCGCTGTCTGTCTCTCTCCCTCGCGCTGTCTGTCTCTCTCCCTCATGCTGTCTGTCTCTCTCCCTCACCCTTTCTCTCTCTCTCCCTCGCGCTGTCTCTCTCTCTCCCTCGCGCTGTCTCACTCCTTGACGTGCGCTGTCACTCTCTCTACCTTGCGCTGTCTCTCTCTCTCCCTCGCGCTGTCTCTCGCTCTCTCCCTCACGCTGTCTCTCTCTCTCCCTCACGCCGTATCTCTCTCTGTCCCTCGCGCTGTATCTCTCTCTCTACCTCGCACTGTCTCTCTCTCTCCCTTGTGCTGTCTCTCTCTCCCTTGCACAATCTCTCTCTCCCTCACACTGTCTCTCTTGCTCTCCCTCGCGCTGTCTCTCTCTCACTCGCTCGCGCTGTCTCTCTCTCTCCCTCGTGCTGTCTCTCTCCCTCCCTTGCAAAATCTCTCTCTCCCTCGTGCTGTCTCGCTCTCTCTCCCTTGCGCTGTCTCGCTCTATTTCCCTCGCGCTGTCTTGCTCTCCCTCCCTTGGGCTGTCTCGCTCTCTCTCCCTTGGCCTGTCTCGCTCCCTCCCCCTTGGGCTGTCTCGCGCTCTCCCTCGCACTGTCTCGCTCTCTCTCTCGCGCTGTAATTCTCCCTCACCCGTGCTGTCTATCTCACTCCCTTGCCCTTTCTCTCTCTCTACCTCGCGATGTCATCCTTTCTCCCTCGCGCTGTCTCTCCGTCACCATTGCGTTGTCTCTCCGTCACCCTTGCACTGTCTCTCCCTCTCCCTTGCACTGTCTCTCCCTCCCCCTTGCGGTGTCTCTCCCTTTCCCTTGCGCTGTCCCTCCCTCTCCCTTGCAGTGTCTCTCCCTCTCCCTTGTGCTGTCTCTCCCTTTCCCTTGCACTGTCTCTCCCTCTCCATGGCGCTGTCTCTCCCTCTCCCTTGCACTGTCTCTCTCTCTCCCTTGCGCTGTCTATCTCCATTGTGCTGTCTCTGCCTCACCCTCACGCTGTCTCTCTCTCTCCCTCGCGCTGTCTCTCTCTCTAACTTGCGCTGTCTCTCTCTCTCCCTTGCGCTGTCTCTCCTTCTCCCTTGCGCTGTGTCTCAACATCCATTGCGCTGTGTCTCCCTCTCCCTTGCGCTGTGTCTCCCTCTCCCTTGCGCTGTGTCTCCCTCTCCCTTGCGCTGTCTCTCCCTCTCCCTTGCTCTGTCTCTCCGTGTCGCTATCGCTCTCTCTCCCTGTCCCTTGCGCTGTCTCTCCCTGTCCCTTGCGCTGTCTATCCCTGTCCCTTGCGCTGTCTCTCCCTGTCCCTTGCGCTGTCTATCCCTGTCCCTTGCGCTGTCTCATCCTCTCCCTTGCACTGTCTCTCCCTCTCCCTTGCGCTGTCTCTCCCTCTCTGTTGCGCTGTCTCTCCCTGTCCCTTGCGCTGTCTCTCCCTCTCCGCTGCGCTGTCTCTCCCTCTCCGCTGCGCTGTGTCTCCCGCTCCCTCGCGCTGTCTCTCCCGCTCCCTCGCGCTGTCTCTCCCTCTCACTTGCGCTGTCTCTCCCAGTCCCTTGCGCTGTCTCTCCCTGTCCCTTGCGCTGTCTCTCCCTGTCCTTTGTGCTGTCTCTCCCTCTCCCTTGCGCTGTCTCTCTCTCTCCCTTGCACTCTCCAAATACATTGCGCTGTCTCTCTCTCTCCCTCGCGCTGTCTCTCTCTCCCTTGCGCTGTCTCTCTCTCTCCGTCGCGCTGTCTCTCTCTCTCCCTCGCGCTGTCTCCTTCTCTCCCTCGCGCTGTCTATCTCTCCCCCTTTCCCTTTCTCTCTCTCTACCTCACAGTGTCTCGCTCTCCACCTCGCACTGTCTCCCTCTCACCCTCACGCTGTCTCCCTCTCTCTCTCGCGATGTCTCCCTCTCTCCCTCGCCCTGTCTCACTCTCGGCCTCATGCTGAATCCCTCTCTGCCTCGTGCTGTCTCCCTCTATGCCCCGCGCTGTCTCCCTCTCTGCCTCGCGCTCTCTCCCTCTCTCCCTCGCGCTGTCTCCCTCTCTGCCTCGCGCTGTCACCCTCTGTCCCTCACGCTGTGTCCCTCTCTCCCTCGCGCTGTCTACCTCTCTCCCTCGCGCTGTCTCCCCTCTACCTCGTGCTGTGTGTCTCTCTCCCTCGTGCTGTCAGTTTCTCTCCCTCGCGCTGTCTATCTCTCTCCCTTGCCCTTTCTCTCTCTCTCCCTTGCGCTGTCTCTTCTCTCTTGCGCTGTGTCTCACCATCCATTGCGCTGTGTCTCCCTCTCCCTTGCACTGTGTCTCCCTCTCCCTTGCGCTGTGTCTCCCTCTCCCTTGCGCTGTCACTCCCTGTCGCTTGCGCTGTGTCTCTCTCTCCCTTGCGCTGTCTCTCCCTCTCCGTTGCGCTGTCTCTCCCTCTCCCTTGCGCTGTCTCTCCCTCTCCGTTGCGCTGTCTCTCCCTCTCCCTTGCGCTGTCTCTGCCTCTCACTTGCGCTGTCTCTCCCAGTCCATTGCGCTGTCTCTCCCAGTCCCTTGCGCTGTCTCTCCCTGTCCCTTGCGCTGTCTCTCCCTGTCCCTTGCGCTGTCTCTCCCTCTCCCTTGCGCTGTCTCTCCCTCTCCCTTGCGCTGTCTCTCTCTCTCCCTTGCGCTGTCCAAATACATTGCGCTGTCTCTCTCTCTCCCTCGTGCTGTCTCTCTCTCTCCCTCGTGCTGTCTCTCTCTCTTCCTCGTGCTGTCTCTCTCTCTAACTTGCGCTGTCTCTCTCTCTCCCTTGCGCTGTCTCTCCTTCTCTCTTGCGCTGTGTCTCACCATCCATTGCGCTGTGTCTCCCTCTCCTTTGCGCTGTGTCTCCCTCTCCCTTGCGCTGTGTCTCCCTCTCCCTTGCGCTGTCTCTCCCTGTCCCTTGCGCTGTCTCATCCTCTCCCTTGCACTGTTTCTCCCTCTCCCTTGCGCTGTCTCTCCCTGTCCCTTGCGCTGTCTCTCCCTCTCCGCTGCGCTGTCTCTCCCGCTCTCTCGCGCTGTCTCTCCCTCTCCCTTGCACTGTCTCTCCCTCTCACTTGCGCTGCCTCTCCCAGTCCCTTGCGCTGTCTCTCCCAGTCCCTTGCGCTGTCTCTCCCTGTCCCTTGCGCTGTCTCTCCCTGTCCCTTGCGCTGTCTCTCCCTCTCCCTTGCGCTGTCTCTCCCTCTCCCTTGCGCTGTCTCTCTCTCTCCCTTGCGCTGTCCAAATACATTGCACTGTCTCTCTCTCTCCCCCTCACGCTGTCTCTCTCTCTCCCTCGCGCTGTCTCTCTCTCTCCCTCACGCTGTCTCCCTCTCTCCCTCACGCTGTCTATCTCTCTCCCTTTTCCTTTCTCTCTTTCTACCTCACAGTGTCTCCCTCTCTGCCCCACGCTGTCTCCCTCTCTGCCCCATGCTGTTTCCCGCTCTGCCTCGTGCTGTCTCCCTCTCTCCCTCCCGCTCTCTCCCTCTCTTCCTCATGCTGTCACCCACTCTCCCTCACGCTGTCTGTCTCTCTCCCTCGCGCTGTCTGTCTCTCTCCCTCGCGCTGTCTGTCCCTCTCCTCGCGCTGTCTGTCTCCCTCGTGCTGTCTGTCTCTCTCCCTCACTGTTTCTCTCTCTCTACCTCGCGCTGTCTCTCTCTCTCCCTCGCGCGGTCTCTCTCTCTCTCCCTCGTGCTGTCTCTCTATCTCTCTCGTGCTGTCTCACTCCTTGACGCGCGCTGTCACTCTCTCTCCCTTGCACTGTCTCTGTCTCCCTCACGCTGTCTCCCTCTCTCTCCCTCACACTGTCTCTCTCTCTCTCCCTCGCGCTGTATATCTCTCTCCCTTTCCCTTTCTCTCTCTCCACCTCACAGTGTCTCCCTCTCTGCCTTGCGCTGTCTCCCTCTTTGCCCCGCGCTGTCTCCCGCTCTGCCTCGCGCTATCTCCCTCGCGCTGTCTCCCTCTCTCCCTCACGCTGTCTCCCAGTCTCCCTCGCGCTGTCTGTCTCTCTCCCTCGCGCTGTCTGTCTCTCTCTCTCGCGCTGTCTGTCTCTCTCCCTCGCGCTGTCTGTCTCTCTCCCTCATGCTCTCTGTCTCTCTCCCTCACCCTTTCTCTCTCTCTCCCTCGCGCTGTCTCTCTCTCTCCCTCGTGCTGTCTCTGTCTTTCCCTCGTGCTGTCTCTCTCTCTCCCTCGCGCTGTCTCACTCCTTGACGTGCGCTGTCAGTCTCTCTACCTTGCGCAGTCTCTCTCTCTCCCTCGCGCTGTCTCTCTCTCTCTCCCTCACGCTGTCTCTCTCTCTCCCTCACGCCGTATCTCTCTCTGTCCCTCGTGCTGTATCTCTCTCTCTACCTCGCACTGTCTCTCTCTCTCCCTCGTGCTGTCTCTCTCTCCCTCGCACAATCTCTCTCTCCCTCACGCTGTCTCTCTTGCTCTCCCTCGCGCTGTCTCTCTCTCACTCCCTCTCGCTGTCTCTCTCTCTCCCTCGTGCTGTCTCTCTCCCTCCCTTGCAAAATCTCTCTCTCCCTCGCGTTGGCTCTGTCTCTCACCTGCGCTGTCTCTCTCTCTCCCTTGCGATGTCTGTCACTCTTCCTAGCGCTGTCACTCACTCTCCTTTGCGCTGTCACTCTCTCCCTCGCGCTGTCTCTCTCTCTCACTTGCGATGTCTGTCACTCTCCCTTGCACTGTCACTCTCTCTCCCTCGCGCTGTCACCCTCTCTCCCTCGCCCTGTCTCCCTCTCTCCTTCACGCTGACTCCCTCTCTCCCTCGCGCTGTCCCCTTCTCTCCCTCGCACTGTCTCCCTCGCTCCCTCACTCTCTCTCCCTCTCTACCTCATGCTGTCTGTCTCTCTCACTCGCACTGTCATTCTCTCACCCTCGCGCTATCTCTCTCCCTTGCACTTTCTCTCTCTCCACCTCGCACTGTCTCCCTCTCTCCCTCACGCTGTCTCCCTCTCTCTCTCGCAATGTCTCCCTCTCTCCCTCACCCTGTCTCACTCTCTGCCTCATGCTGAATCCTTCTCTGCCTCGTGCTGTTTCCCTCTATGCCCCGCGCTATCTCCCTCTCTGCCTCGCGCTGTCTCCCTCTCTCCCTCGTGCTGCCTCCCTCTCTGCCTCACGCTGTCACCCTCTCTCCCTCGTGCTGTGTCCCTCTCTAACTCGCGCTGTCTGTCTCTCTCCCTCGTGCTGTCATTTTCTCTCCCTCGCGCTGTCTATCTCTCTCCCTTGCCCTTTCTCTATCTCTACCTCGCACTGTCTCTCTCTCTCTCCCTCGCGCTGTCTCTCTCTCCCTCGCACTATCTCTCTCTCCCTCGTGCTGTCTCTCTCTCCCTCACACAATCTCTCTCTCCCTCACGCTGTCTCTCTTGCTCTCCCTCGCGCTGTCTCTCTCTCACTCCCTCGCGCTGTCTCTCTCTCTCCCTCGTGCTGTCTCTCTCCCTCCCTTGCAAAATCTCTCTCTCCCTCGCGTTGGCTCTGTCTCTCACCTGCGCTGTCTCTCTCTCTCCCTTGCGATGTCTGTCACTCTTCCTAGCGCTGTCACTCACTCTCCTTTGCGCTGTCACTCTCTCCCTCGCGCTGTCTCTCTCTCTCTCTTGCGATGTCTGTCACTCTCCCTTGCACTGTCACTCTCTCTCCCTCGCGCTGTCACCCTCTCTCCCTCGCCCTGTCTCCCTCTCTCCTTCACGCTGACTCCCTCTCTCCCTCGCGCTGTCCCCTTCTCTCCCTCGCACTGTCTCCCTCGCTCCCTCACGCTCTCTCCCTCTCTACCTCATGCTGTCTGTCTCTCTCACTCGCACTGTCATTCTCTCACCCTCGCGCTATCTCTCTCCCTTGCACTTTCTCTCTCTCCACCTCGCACTGTCTCCCTCTCTCCCTCACGCTGTCTCCCTCTCTCTCTCGCAATGTCTCCCTCTCTCCCTCGCCCTGTCTCACTCTCTGCCTCATGCTGAATCCTTCTCTGCCTCGTGCTATTTCCCTCTATGCCCCGCGCTATCTCCCTCTCTGCCTCGCGCTGTCTCCCTCTCTCCCTCGTGCTGCCTCCCTCTCTGCCTCACGCTGTCACCCTCTCTCCCTCGTGCTGTGTCCCTCTCTAACTCGCGCTGATGTCTCTCTCCCTCATGCTGTCATTTTCTCTCCCTCGCGCTGTCTATCTCTCTCCCTTGCCCTTTCTCTATCTCTACCTCGCACTGTCTCTCTCTCTCTCCCTCGCGGTGTCTCTCTCTCCCTCGCACTATCTCTCTCTCCCTCGTGCTGTCTCTCTCTCTCTCCCTCGTGCTGTCCCTCTCTCTCTCCCTCGCGCTGTCTCTCTCTCACACCCTTGCGCTCTCTCTCCCTCGCGCTGTCTCTTCCTCTCCCTCGCTCTGTCTCTCTCCCTCCCTCGCAAAATCTCTCTCTCCCTCGCGATGTCACTCTCTCCCTCGCGCTGTCTCCCTCTCTGCCCCGCGTTGTCTCCCTCTATGCCTCGCGCTGTCTCCCTCTCTCCCTCGCGCTGTCTCCCTCTCTCCCTCGCGCTGTCTCCCTCACTCCCTCGTGCTGTCTCCCTCTCTCCCTCGCGCTGTCTCTCTCTCTCCCTCGCGCTGTCTCTCTCTCTCCCCTTCGCGCTCTCTCTCCCTCGTGTTGTCTCTCTCTCTCCCTCGCGCTGATTCTCTCCCTCCCTCGCAAAATCTCTCTCTCCCTCTCGCTGGCTCAATCTCTCTCCCTTGGGCTTTCACTCTCTCTCCCATGTGCTGTCTCTCTCTCTCCCTTGCGATGTTTGTCACTCTCCCTTGCGCTGTCACTCTCTCTCCCTCGCACTGGCACCCTCTCTCCCTCGCTCTGTCTCCCTCTCTCCTTCGCGCTGACTCCCTCACTCCCTCGCGCTGTCCCCTTCTCTCCCTCGTGCTGTGTCCCTCTCTCCCTCGCGCTCTCTCCCTCTCTACCTCGTGCTGCCTGTCTCTCTCACTCGCGCTGTCATTCTCTCTCCCTCACGCTATCTCTCTCCCTTGCACTTTCTCTCTCTCTACCTTGCGCTGTCACCCTCTCACCCTCGCGCTTTCTCTCTGTCTCCCTTGCGCTGTCTCTCGCTCTCCCTTGCACTGTCTCTCCCTCTCCCTTGCGGTGTCCCTCCCTTTCCCTTGCTCTGTCTCTCCCTCTCACTTGCGCTGTCACCCTCTCACCCTCGCGCTGTCTCTCCCTCTCACTTGCGCTGTCTCTCCCTCTCCCTTGCACTGTCTCTCCCTCTCCCTTGCGCTGTCTCTCTCTCTCACCTGTGCTCTCCAAATCCTTTGCGCTGTCTCCCTCTCTCCCTTGCACTCTCTCCCTCTCTACCTCGTGCTGTCTGTCTCTCTCACTCGCGCTGTCATTCTCTCTCCCTCGCGCTATTTCTCTCCCTTGCACTTTCTCTCTCTCTACCTTGTGCTGTCTCTCCCTCTCACTTGCACTGTCTCTCCCTCTCCCTTGCACTGTCTCTCCCTCTTCCTTGCACTGTCTCTCTCTCTCCCTTGCACTGTCTAAATCCATTGCGCTGTCTCTCTCTCTCCCTTGCGCTGTCTCTCTCTCTCCCTCGTGCTGTCTCTCTCTCTCTCCCTTGCGCTGTTTCTCTCTCTCCCTTGGGCTTTCACTCTCTCTCCCTTGTGCTGTCTTCTCTCTCTCCCTTGCGATGTCTGTCACTCTCCCTTGCGCTGTCTCTCTCTCTCCCTCGCGCTGATTCTCTCTCTCCCTCGCAAAATCTCTCTCTCCCTCTCGCTGGCTCAATCTCTCTCCCTTGGGCTTTCACTCTCTCTCCCATGTGCTGTCTCTCTCTCTCCCTTGCGATGTCTGTCACTCTCCCTTGCGCTGTCACTCTCTCTCCCTCGCAGTGGCACCCTCTCTCCCTCGCTCTGTCTCCCTCTCTCCTTCGCGCTGACTCCCTCACTCCCTCGTGCTGTCCCCTTCTCTCCCTCGTGCTGTGTCCCTCTCTCCCTCGCGCTCTCTCCCTCTCTACCTCGTGCTGCCTGTCTCTCTCACTCGCGCTGTCATTCTCTCTCCCTCGCGCTATCTCTCTCCCTTGCACTTTCTCTCTCTCTACCTTGCGCTGTCACCCTCTCACCCTCGCGCTGTCTCTCCGTCTCCCTTGCGCTGTCTCTCCCTCTCCCTTTCACTGTCTCTCCCTCTCCCTTGCGGTGTCCCTCCCTTTCCCTTGCTCTGTCTCTCCCTCTCCCTTGCGCTGTCACCCTCTCACACTCGCGCTGTCTCTCCCTCTCACTTGCGCTGTCTCTCCCTCTCCCTTGCACTGTCTCTCCCTCTCCCTTGTGCTGTCTCTCTTTTTCACCTGTGCTGTCCAAATCCTTTGCGCTGTCTCCCTCTCTCCCTTGCACTCTCTCCCTCTCTACCTCGTGCTGTCTGTCTCTCTCACTCACGCTGTCATTCTCTCTCCCTCGCGCTCTTTCTCTCCCTTGCACTTTCTCTCTCTTTACCTTGCGCTGTCACCCTCTCACCCTCGCGCTGTCTCTCCCTCTCACTTGCACTGTCTCTCCCTCTCCCTTGCACTGTCTCTCCCTCTTCCTTGCGCTGTCTCTCTCTCTCCCTTGCACTGTCTAAATCCATTGCGCTGTCTCTCTCTCTCCCTTGCGCTGTCTCTCTCTCTCCCTCGTGCTGTCTCTCTCTCTCCCTTGCGCTGTTTCTCTCTCTCCCTTGGGCTTTCACTCTCTCTCCCTTGTGCTGTCTTCTCTCTCTCCCTTGCGATGTCTGTCACTCTCCCTTGCGCTGTCTCTCTCTCTCCCTCGTGCTGTCTCCCTCTCTCCCTCGTGCAGTCTATCTCTCTCTCTTTCCCTTTCTCTCTCTCCACCTCGCACTGTCTCCCTCTCACCCTCATGCTGTCTCCCTCTCTCTCTCGCGATGTCTCCCTCTCTCCCTCGCCCTGTCTCACTCTCTGCCTCATGCTGAATCCCTCTCTGCCTCGTGCTGTCTCCCTCTATGCCCCGCGCTGTCTCACTCTCTGCCTCGTGCTCTCTCCCTCTCTCCCTCGCGCTGTCTCCCTCTCTGCCTCGCGCTGTCACCCTCTCTCCCTCACGCTGTGTCCCTCTCTCCCTCGCACTGTCTACCTCTCTCCCTCGCGCTGTGTGTCTCTCTCCCTCGTGCTGTCATTTTCTCTCCATTGCGCTGTCTATCTCTCTCCCTTTCCCTTTCTCTATCTCTGCCTTGCGCTGTCTCTCTCTCTCTCTCTCGCGCTGTCTCTCTCTCCCCCGCGCTGTCTCTCTCTCTCTCCCTTGTGCTGTCTCTCTCTCTCTCCCTCGCGCTGTCTCTCTCTCACACCCTTGCGCACTCTCTCCCTCGCGCTGTCTCTTCCTCTCCCTCGTGCTGTCTCTCTCCCTCCCTTGCAAAATCTCTCTCTCCCTCGCGCTGTCACTCTCTCCCTCATGCTGTCACCCTCTCTGCCCGGTGTTGTCTCCCTCTATGCCTCGCGCTGTCTCCCTCTCTCCCTCACGCTGTCTCCCTCTCTCCCTCGTGCTGTCTCCCTCTCTCCCTTGTGCTGGCTCCCTCTCTCCCTCACGCTGTCTCCCTCTCTCATTCGCGCTATCTCTCTCTCTCCCTCGCGCTGTCTCTCTCTCTCCCCTTCGCGCTCTCTCTCCCTTGTGCTGTTCCTCTCTCTCCCTCGCACTTTTTCTCTCTCTCCCTTGGGCTTTCACCCTCTCTCCCTTGTGCTGTCTTCTCTCTCTCCCTTGCGATGTCTGTCACTCTCCCTTTCCCTTTCTCTCTCTCTCCCTCGCACTGTCTCCCTCTCACCCTCACGCTGTCTCCCTCTCTCTCTCGCGTTGTCTCCCTCTCTCCCTCGCCCTGTCTCACTCTCTGCCTCATGCTGAATCCCTCTCTGCCTCGTGCTGTCTCCCTCTATGCCCCGCGCTGTCTCCCTCTCTCCCTCACGCTCTCTCCCTCTCTCCCTCACACTGTCTCCCTCTCTGCCTCACACTGTCACCCTCTCTCCCTCGCGCTGTGTCCCTCTCTCCCTTGCGCTGTCTACCTCTCTCCCTCATGCTGTCCCCCTCTCTACCTCGCGCTCTGTGTCTCTCTCCCTCGTGCTGTCATTTTCTCTCCCTCGCGCTGTCTATCTCTCTCCCTTGCCCTTTCTCTATCTCTACCTTGCGCTGTCTCTCTCTCTCTCCCTCGCGCTGTCTCTCTCTCCCTCGCGCTGTCTCTCTCTCTCTCCCTCGTGCTGTCTCGCTCTCTCTCCCTTGCGCTGTCTCGCTCTATTTGCTCGCGTTGTCTTGCTCTCCCTCCCTTGGGCTGTCTCGCTCTCTCTCCCTTGGCCTGTCTCGCTCTCTCCCCCTTGGGCTGTCTCGCTCTCTCCCTCGCACTGTCTCGCTCTCTCTCTTGCGCTGTATTTCTCCCTCACTCGTGCTGTCTATCTCACTCCCTTGCCCTTTCTCTCTCTCTACCTCGTGATGTCAACCTTTTTCCCTCGCGCTGTCTCTCCGTCACCATTGTGCTGTCTCTCCGTCACCCGTGCACTGTCTCTCCCTCTCCCTTGCACTGTCTCTCCCTCCCCCTTGCGGTGTCTCTCCATTTCCCTTGCGCTGTCTCTCCCTCTCCCTTGCGCTGCCTCTCCCTCTCCCTTGCGCTGTCCCTCCCTCTCCCTTGCAGTGTCTCTCCCTCTCCCTTGTGCTCTCTCTCCCTCTCCCTTGCACTGTCTCTCCCTCTCCATGGCGCTGTCTCTCCCTCTCCCTTGCACTGTCTCTCTCTCTGCCTTGCACTGTCTATCTCCATTGTGCTGTCTCTCTCTCACCCTCGCGCTGTCTCTCTCTCTTCCTCGCGCTGTCTATCTCTCTCCCTTGCCCTTTCTCTCTCTCTCCCTTGCGCTGTCTATACTTCTCTGCTGCGCTGTGTCTCACCATCCATTGCGCTGTGTCTCCCTCTCCCTTGCGCTGTGTCTCCCTCTCCCTTGCGCTGTCACTCCCTGTCCCTTGCGCTGTGTCTCTCTCTCCCTTGCGCTGTCTCTCCCTGTCCCTTGCTCTGTCTCTCCCTGTCCCTTGCACTGTCTCTCCCTGTCCCTTGCACTGTGTCTCCCTGTCCCATGCGCTGTCTCTACCTGTACCTTGCGCTGTCTCTCCCTGTCCCTTGCACTGTCTCTCCCAGTCCCTTGCGCTGTCTCTCCCTGTCCCTTGCGCTGTCTCATCCTCTCCCTTGCACAGTTTCTCCCTCTCCGTTGCGCTGTCTCTCCCTCTCCGTTGCGCTGTCTCTCCCTCTCCCTTGCGCTGTCTCTCCCTCTCCGTTGCACTGTCTCTCCCTCTCCCTTGCGCTGTCTCTGCCTCTCACTTGCGCTGTCTCTCCCAGTCCCTTGCGCTGTCTCTCCCAGTCCCTTGCGCTGTCTCTCCCTGTCCCTTGCACTGTCTCTCCCTGTCCCTTGCGCTGTCTCTCCCTCTCCCTTGCGCTGTCTCTCCCTCTCCCTTGCGCTGTCTCTCTCTCTCCCTTGCGCTGTGCAAATACATTGCGCTGTCTCTCTCTCTCCCTCGCGCTGTCTCTCTCTCTCCCTCGCGCTGTCTCTCCTTCTCTCTTGCGCTGTGTCTCACCATCCATTGCGCTGTGTCTCCCTCTCCCTTGCGCTGTGTCTCCCTCTCCCTTGCGCTGTCTCTCCCTCTCCCTTGCGCTGTCTCTCCCTGTCCCTTGCGCTGTCTCATCCTCTCCCTTGCACTGTTTCTCCCTCTCCCTTGCGCTGTCTCTCCCTCTCCCTTGCGCTGTCTCTCCCTCTCCCTTGCGCTGTCTCTCCCTCTCCGCTGCGCTGTCTCTCCCACTCTCTCGCGCTGTCTCTCCCTCTCCCTTGCACTGTCTCTCCCTCTCACTTGCGCTGTCTCTCCCAGTCCCTTGCGCTGTCGCTCCCTGTCCCTTGCGCTGTCTCTCCCTGTCCCTTGCGCTGTCTCTCCCTCTCCCTTGCGCTGTCTCTCCCTCTCCCTTGCGCTGTCTCTCTCTCTCCCTTGCGCTGTCCAAATACATTGCACTGTCTCTCTCTCTCCCCCTCGCGCTGTCTCTCTCTCTCCCTCGCGCTGTCTCTCTCTCTCCCTCACGCTGTCTCCCTCTCTCCCTCATGCTGTCTATCTCTCTCCCTTTCCCTTTCTCTCTTTCTGCCTCACAGTGTCTCCCTCTCTGCCCACGCTGTCTCCCTCTCTGCCCCATGCTGTTTCCCGCTCTGCCTCGTGCTGTCTCCCTCTCTCCCTCCTGCTCCCTCCCTCTCTTCCTCACGCTGTCACCCACTCTCCCTCACGCTGTCTGTCTCTCTCCCTCGCGCTGTCTGTCTCTCTCCCTCGCGCTGTCTGTCTCTCTCCCTCGCGCTGCCTGTCTCCCTCGTGCTGTCTGTCTCTCTCCCTCACCGTTTCTCTCTCTCTACCTTGCGCTGTCTCTCTCTCTCCCTAGCGCGGTCTCTCTCTCTCCCTCGTGCTGTCTCTCTATCTCCCTCGCGCTGTCTCACTCCTTGACGCGCGCTGTCACTCTCTCTCCCTTGCACTGTCTCTGTCTCCCTCACGCTGTCTCTCTCTCTCTCCCTCACACTGTCTCTCTCTCTCTCCCTCGCGCTGTATATCTCTCTCCCTTTCCCTTTCTCTCTCTCTACCTCACAGTGTCTCCCTCTCTGCCTTGCGCTGTCTCCCTCTTTGCCCCGCGCTGTCTCCCGCTCTGCCTCGCGCTATCTCCCTCGCGCTGTCTCCCTCTCTCCCTCACGCTGTGTCCCAGTCTCCCTTGCGCTGTCTGTCTCTCTCCCTCGCGCTGTCTGTCTCTCTCCCTCGCGCTGTCTGTCTCTCTCCCTCGCGCTGTCTGTCTCTCTCCCTCGCGCTGTCTGTCTCTCTCCCTCATGCTGTCTGTCTCTCTCCCTCACCCTTTCTCTCTCTCTCCCTCGCGCTGTCTCTCTCTCTCTCTCGCGCTGTCTCACTCCTTGACGTGCGCTGTCACTCTCTCTACCTTGCGCTGTCTCTCTCTCTCCCTCGCGCTGTCTCTCGCTCTCTCCCTCACGCTGTCTCTCTCTCTCCCTCACGCCGTATCTCTCTCTGTCCCTCGCGCTGTATCTCTCTCTCTACCTCGCACTGTCTCTCTCTCTCCCTTGTGCTGTCTCTCTCTCCCTTGCACAATCTCTCTCTCCCTCACACTGTCTCTCTTGCTCTCCCTCGCGCTGTCTCTCTCTCACTCCCTCGCGCTGTCTCTCTCTCTCCCTCGTGCTGTCTCTCTCCCTCCCTTGCAAAATCTCTCTCTCCCTCGTGATGTCTCGCTCTATCTCCCTTGCGCTGTCTCGCTCTATTTCCCTCGCGCTGTCTTGCTCTCCCTCCCTTGGGCTGTCTCGCTCTCTCTCCCTTGGCCTGTCTCGCTCCCTCCCCCTTGGGCTGTCTCGTGCTCTCCCTCGCACTCTCTCGCTCTCTCTCTCGCGCTGTAATTCTCCCTCACCCGTGCTGTCTATCTCACTCCCTTGCCCTTTCTCTCTCTCTACCTCGCGATGTCATCCTTTCTCCCTCGTGCTGTCTCTCCGTCACCATTGCGTTGTCTCTCCGTCACCCTTGCACTGTCTCTCCCTGTCCCTTGCACTGTCTCTCCCTCCCCCTTGCGGTGTCTCTCCCTTTCCCTTGCGCTGTCCCTCCCTCTCCCTTGCAGTGTCTCTCCCTCTCCCTTGTGCTGTCTCTCCCTTTCCCTTGCACTGTCTCTCCCTCTCCATGGCGCTGTCTCTCCCTCTCCCTTGCACTGTCTCTCTCTCTCCCTTGCGCTGTCTATCTCCATTGTGCTGTCTCTGCCTCACCCTCACGCTGTCTCTCTCTCTCCCTCGCGCTGTCTCTCTCTCTAACTTGCGCTGTCTCTCTCTCTCCCTTGCGCTGTCTCTCCTTCTCCCTTGCGCTGTGTCTCAACATCCATTGCGCTGTGTCTCCCTCTCCCTTGCGCTGTGTCTCCCTCTCCCTTGCGCTGTGTCTCCCTCTCCCTTGCGCTGTCTCTCCCTCTCCCTTGCTCTGTCTCTCCGTGTCACTTGCGCTCTCTCTCCCTGTCCCTTGCGCTGTCTCTCCCTGTCCCTTGCGCTGTCTCTCCCTGTCCCTTGCGCTGTCTCTCCCTGTCCCTTGCGCTGTCTATCCCTGTCCCTTGCGCTGTCTCATCCTCTCCCTTGCACTGTCTCTCCCTCTCCCTTGCGCTGTCTCTCCCTCTCTGTTGCTCTGTCTCTCCCTGTCCCTTGCGCTGTCTCTCCCTCTCCGCTGCGCTGTCTCTCCCTCTCCGCTGCGCTGTCTCTCCCGCTCCCTCGCGCTGTCTCTCTCTCTCCCTCGCGCTGTCTCTCCCTCTCACTTGCGCTGTCTCTCCCAGTCCCTTGTGCTGTCTCTCCCTGTCCCTTGCGCTGTCTCTCCCTGTCCTTTGTGCTGTCTCTCCCTCTCCCTTGCGCTGTCTCTCTCTCTCCCTTGCACTCTCCAAATACATTGCGCTGTGTCCCTCTCTCCCTCGCGCTGTCTACCTCTCTCCCTCGTGCTGTCTCCCCTCTACCTCGCGCTGTGTGTCTCTCTCCCTCGTGCTGTCATTTTCTCTGCCTCGCGCTGTCTATCTCTCTCCCTTGCCCTTTCTCTCTCTCTCCCTTGCGCTGTCTCTTCTTCTCTCTTGCGCTGTGTCTCACCATCCATTGCGCTGTGTCTCCCTCTCCCTTGCGCTGTGTCTCCCTGTCCCTTGCGCTGTGTCTCCCTCTCCCTTGCGCTGTCACTCCCTGTCCCTTGCGCTGTGTCTCTCTCTCCCTTGCGCTGTCTCTCCCTGTCCCTTGCTCTGTCTCTCCCTGTCCCTTGCACTGTCTCTCCCTGTCCCTTGCACTGTGTCTCCTGTCCCTTGCGCTGTCTCTATCTGTACCTTGCGCTGTCTCTCCCTGTCCCTTGCACTGTCTCTCCCAGTCCCTTGCACTGTCTCTCCCTGTCCCTTGCGCTGTCTCATCCTCTCCCTTGCACAGTTTCTCCCTCTCCCTTGCGCTGTCTCTCCCTCTCCGTTGCGCTGTCTCTCCCTCTCCCTTGCGCTGTCTCTCCCTCTCCGTTGCGCTGTCTCTCCCTCTCCCTTGCGCTGTCTCTGCCTCTCACTTGCGCTGTCTCTCCCAGTCCATTGCGCTGTCTCTCCCAGTCTCTTGCGCTGTCTCTCCCTGTCCCTTGCGCTGTCTCTCCCTCTCCCTTGCGCTGTCTCTCCCTCTCCCTTGCGCTGTCTCTCCCTCTCCCTTGCGCTGTCTCTCTCTCTCCCTTGCGCTGTCCAAATACATTGCGCTGTCTCTCTCTCTCCCTCGTGCTGTCTCTCTCTCTCCCTCGCGCTTGTCTCTCTCTCTTCCTCGTGCTGTCTCTCTCTCTAACTTGCGCTGTCTCTCTCTCTCCCTTGCGCTGTCTCTCCTTCTCTCTTGCGCTGTGTCTCACCATCCATTGCGCTGTGTCTCCCTCTCCCTTGCGCTGTGTCTCCCTTTCCCTTGCGCTGTGTCTCCCTCTCCCTTGCGCTGTCTCTCCCTGTCCCTTGCGCTGTCTCATCCTCTCCCTTGCACTGTTTCTCCCTCTCCCTTGCGCTGTCTCTCCCTGTCCCTTGCGCTGTCTCTCCCTCTCCGCTGCGCTGTCTCTCCCGCTCTCTCGCGCTGTCTCTCCCTCTCCCTTGCACTCTCTCCCTCTCACTTGCGCTGCCTCTCCCAGTCCCTTGCGCTGTCTCTCCCTGTCCCTTGCGCTGTCTCTACCTGTCCCTTGCGCTCTCTCTCCCTCTCCCTTGTGCTGTCTCTCCCTCTCCCTTGCGCTGTCTCTCTCTCTCCCTTGCGCTGTCCAAATACATTGCACTGTCTCTCTCTCTCCCCCTCGCGCTGTCTCTCTCTCTCCCTCGCGCTGTCTCTCTCTCTCCCTCACGCTGTCTCCCTCTCTCCCTCACGCTGTCTATCTCTCTCCCTGTCCCTTTCTCTCTTTCTACCTCACAGTGTCTCCCTCTCTGCCTCACGCTGTCTCCCTCTCTGCCCCATGCTGTTTCCCGCTCTGCCTCGTGCTGTCTCCCTCTCTCCCTCCCGCTCTCTCCCTCTCTTCCTCATGCTGTCACCCACTCTCCCTCACGCTGTCTGTCTCTCTCCCTCGCACTGTCTGTCTCTCTCCCTCGCGCTGTCTGTCCCTCGCCCTCGCGCTGTCTGTCTCCCTGGTGCTGTCTGTCTCTCTCCCTCACCGTTTCTCTCTCTCTACCTCGCACTGTCTCTCTCTCCCTCGTGCTGTCTCTCTCTCCCTCGCACAATCTCTCTCTCCCTCACGCTGTCCCTCTTGCTCTCCCTCGCGCTGTCTCTCTCTCACTCCCTTGCGCTGTCTCTCTCTCTCCCTCGTGCTGTCTCTCTCCCTCCCTTGCAAAATCTCTCTCTCCCTCGCGTTGGCTCTGTCTCTCACCTGCGCTGTCTCTCTCTCTCCCTTGCGATGTCTGTCACTCTTCCTAGCGCTGTCACTCACTCTCCCTTGCGCTGTCACTCTCTCCCTCGCGCTGTCTCTCTCTCTCCCTTGCGATGTCTGTCACTCTCCCTTGCACTGTCACTCTCTCTCCCTCGCGCTGTCACCCTCTCTCCCTCGCCCTGTCTCCCTCTCTCCTTCACGCTGACTCCATCTCTCCCTCGCGCTGTCCCCTTCTCTCCCTCGCACTGTCTCCCTCGCTCCCTCACGCTCTCTCCCTCTCTACCTCATGCTGTCTGTCTCTCTCACTCGCACTGTCATTCTCTCACCCTCGCGCTATCTCTCTCCCTTGCACTTTCTCTCTCTCCACCTCGCACTGTCTCCCTCTCTCCCTCACGCTGTCTCCCTCTCTCTCTCGCAATGTCTCCCTCTCTCCCTCACCCTGTCTCACTCTCTGCCTCATGCTGAATCCCTCTCTGCCTCGTGCTGTTTCCCTCTATGCCCCGCGCTATCTCCCTCTCTGCCTCGCGCTGTCTCCCTCTCTCCCTCGTGCTGCCTCCCTCTCTGCCTCACGCTGTCACCCTCTCTCCCTCGTGCTGTGTCCCTCTCTAACTCGCGCTGTCTGTCTCTCTCCCTCGTGCTGTCATTTTCTCTCCCTCGCGCTGTCTATCTCTCTCCCTTGCCCTTTCTCTATCTCTACCTCGCACTGTCTCTCTCTCTCTCCCTCGCGCTGTCTCTCTCTCCCTCGCACTATCTCTCTCTCCCTCGTGCTGTCTCTCTCTCTCTCCCTCGTGCTGTCGCTCTCTCTCTCCCTCGCGCTGTCTCTCTCTCACACCCTTGCGCTCTCTCTCCCTCGCGCTGTCTCTTCCTCTCCCTCGCTCTGTCTCTCTCCCTCCCTCGCACAATCTCTCTCTCCCTCGCGCTGTCACTCTCTCCCTCGCGCTGTCTCCCTCTCTGCCCCGCGTTGTCTCCCTCTATGCCTCGCGCTGTCTCCCTCTCTCCCTCGCGCTGTCTCCCTCTCTCCCTCGCGCTGTCTCCCTCTCTTCCTCGTGCTGTCTCCCTCTCTCCCTCGCGCTGTCTCTCTCTCTCCCTCACACTGTCTCTCTCTCTCCCCTTCGCGCTCTCTCTCCCTCGTGTTGTCTCTCTCTCTCCCTCGCGCTGATTCTCTCTCTCCCTCGCAAAATCTCGCTCTCCCTCTCGCTGGCTCAATCTCTCTCCCTTGGGCTTTCACTCTATCTCCCATGTGCTGTCTCTCTCTCTCCCTTGCGATGTCTGTCACTCTCCCTTGCGCTGTCACTCTCTCTCCCTCGCACTGGCACCCTCTCTCCCTCGCTCTGTCTCCCTCTCTCCTTCGCGCTGACTCCCTCACTCCCTCGCGCTGTCCCCTTCTCTCCCTCGTGCTGTGTCCCTCTCTCCCTCGCGCTCTCTCCCTCTCTACCTCGTGCTGCCTGTCTCTCTCACTCGCGCTGTCATTCTCTCTCCCTCACGCTATCTCTCTCCCTTGCACTTTCTCTCTACCTTGCGCTGTCACCCTCTCACCCTCGCGCTGTCTCTCTGTCTCCCTTGCGCTGTCTCTCGCTCTCCCTTGCACTGTCTCTCCCTCTCCCTTGCGGTGTCCCTCCCTTTCCCTTGCTCTGTCTCTCCCTCTCCCTTGCGCTGTCACCCTCTCACCCTCGCGCTGTCTCTCCCTCTCACTTGCGCTGTCTCTCCCTCTCCCTTGCACTGTCTCTCCCTCTCCATTGTGCTGTCTCTCTCTCTCACCTGTGCTCTCCAAATCCTTTGCGCTGTCTCCCTCTCTCCCTTGCACTCTCTCCCTCTCTACCTCGTGCTGTCTGTCTCTCTCACTCGCGCTGTCATTCTCTCTCCCTCGCACTATTTCTCTCCCTTTCACTTTCTCTCTCTCTACCTTGCGCTGTCACCCTCTCACCCTCGCGCTGTCTCTCCCTCTCACTTGCACTGTCTCTCCCTCTCCCTTGCACTGTCTCTCCCTCTTCCTTGCACTGTCTCTCTCTCTCCCTTGCACTGTCTAAATCCATTGCGCTGTCTCTCTCTCTCCCTTGCGCTGTCTCTCTCTCTCCCTCGTGCTGTCTCTCTCTCTCTCCCTTGCGCTGTTTCTCTCTCTCCCTTGGGCTTTCACTCTCTCTCCCTTGTGCTGTCTTCTCTCTCTCCCTTGCGATGTCTGTCACTCTCCCTTGCGCTGTCTCTCTCTCTCCCTCGCGCTGATTCTCTCTCTCCCTCGCAAAATCTCTCTCTCCCTCTCGCTGGCTCAATCTCTCTCCCTTGGGCTTTCACTCTCTCTCCCATGTGCTGTCTCTCTCTCTCCCTTGCGATGTCTGTCACTCTCCCTTGCGCTGTCACTCTCTCTCCCTCGCAGTGGCACCCTCTCTCCCTCGCTCTGTCTCCCTCTCTCCTTCGCGCTGACTCCCTCACTCCCTCACGCTGTCCCCTTCTCTCCCTCGTGCTGTGTCCCTCTCTCCCTCGCGCTCTCTCCCTCTCTACCTCGTGCTGCCTGTCTCTCTCACTCACGCTGTCATTCTCTCTCCCTCGCGCTATCTCTCTCCCTTGCACTTTCTCTCTCTCTACCTTGCGCTGTCACCCTCTCACCCTCGCGCTGTCTCTCCCTCTCACTTGCACTGTCTCTCCCTCTCCCTTGCACTGTCTCTCCCTCTTCCTTGCACTGTCTCTCTCTCTCCCTCGCTCTGTCTCCCTCTCTCCTTCGCGCTGACTCCCTCACTCCCTCGCGCTGTCCCCTTCTCTCCCTCGTGCTGTGTCCCTCTCTCCCTCGCGCTCTCTCCCTCTCTACCTCGTGCTGCCTGTCTCTCTCACTCGCGCTGTCATTCTCTCTCCCTCACGCTATCTCTCTCCCTTGCACTTTCTCTCTACCTTGCGCTGTCACCCTCTCACCCTCGCGCTGTCTCTCTGTCTCCCTTGCGCTGTCTCTCGCTCTCCCTTGCACTGTCTCTCCCTCTCCCTTGCGGTGTCCCTCCCTTTCCCTTGCTCTGTCTCTCCCTCTCCCTTGCGCTGTCACCCTCTCACCCTCGCGCTGTCTCTCCCTCTCACTTGCGCTGTCTCTCGCTCTCCCTTGCACTGTCTCTCCCTCTCCATTGTGCTGTCTCTCTCTCTCACCTGTGCTCTCCAAATCCTTTGCGCTGTCTCCCTCTCTCCCTTGCACTCTCTCCCTCTCTACCTCGTGCTGTCTGTCTCTCTCACTCGCGCTGTCATTCTCTCTCCCTCGCACTATTTCTCTCCCTTTCACTTTCTCTCTCTCTACCTTGCGCTGTCACCCTCTCACCCTCGCGCTGTCTCTCCCTCTCACTTGCACTGTCTCTCCCTCTCCCTTGCACTGTCTCTCCCTCTTCCTTGCACTGTCTCTCTCTCTCCCTTGCACTGTCTAAATCCATTGCGCTGTCTCTCTCTCTCCCTTGCGCTGTCTCTCTCTCTCCCTCGTGCTGTCTCTCTCTCTCTCCCTTGCGCTGTTTCTCTCTCTCCCTTGGGCTTTCACTCTCTCTCCCTTGTGCTGTCTTCTCTCTCTCCCTTGCGATGTCTGTCACTCTCCCTTGCGCTGTCTCTCTCTCTCCCTCGCGCTGATTCTCTCTCTCCCTCGCAAAATCTCTCTCTCCCTCTCGCTGGCTCAATCTCTCTCCCTTGGGCTTTCACTCTCTCTCCCATGTGCTGTCTCTCTCTCTCCCTTGCGATGTCTGTCACTCTCCCTTGCGCTGTCACTCTCTCTCCCTCGCAGTGGCACCCTCTCTCCCTCGCTCTGTCTCCCTCTCTCCTTCGCGCTGACTCCCTCACTCCCTCACGCTGTCCCCTTCTCTCCCTCGTGCTGTGTCCCTCTCTCCCTCGCGCTCTCTCCCTCTCTACCTCGTGCTGCCTGTCTCTCTCACTCACGCTGTCATTCTCTCTCCCTCGCGCTATCTCTCTCCCTTGCACTTTCTCTCTCTCTACCTTGCGCTGTCACCCTCTCAACCTCGCGCTGTCTCTCCGTCTCCCTTGCGCTGTCTCTCCCTCTCCCTTGCACTGTCTCTCCCTCTCCCTTGCGGTGTCCCTCCCTTTGCCTTGCTCTGTCTCTCCCTCTCCCTTGCGCTGTCACCCTCTCACCCTCGCGCTGTCTCTCCCTCTCACTTGCGCTGTCTCTCCCTCTCCCTTGCACTGTCTCTCCCTCTCCCTTGTGCTGTCTCTCTCTCTCACCTGTGCTGTCCAAATCCTTTGCGCTGTCTCCCTCTCTCCCTTGCACTCTCTCCCTCTCTACCTCGTGCTGTCTGTCTCTCTCACTCGCGCTGTCATTCTCTCTCCCTCGCACTATTTCTCTCCCTTTCACTTTCTCTCTCTCTACCTTGCGCTGTCACCCTCTCACCCTCGCGCTGTCTCTCCCTCTCACTTGCACTGTCTCTCCCTCTCCCTTGCACTGTCTCTCCCTCTTCCTTGCACTGTCTCTCTCTCTCCCTTGCACTGTCTAAATCCATTGCGCTGTCTCTCTCTCTCCCTTGCGCTGTTTCTCTCTCTCCCTTGGGCTTTCACTCTCTCTCCCTTGTGCTGTCTTCTCTCTCTCCCTTGCGATGTCTGTCACTCTCCCTTGCGCTGTCTCTCTCTCTCCCTCGCGCTGATTCTCTCTCTCCCTCGCAAAATCTCTCTCTCCCTCTCGCTGGCTCAATCTCTCTCCCTTGGGCTTTCACTCTCTCTCCCATGTGCTGTCTCTCTCTCTCCCTTGCGATGTCTGTCACTCTCCCTTGCGCTGTCACTCTCTCTCCCTCGCAGTGGCACCCTCTCTCCCTCGCTCTGTCTCCCTCTCTCCTTCGCGCTGACTCCCTCACTCCCTCGCGCTGTCCCCTTCTCTCCCTCGTGCTGTGTCCCTCTCTCCCTCGCGCTCTCTCCCTCTCTACCTCATGCTGCCTGTCTCTCTCACTCACGCTGTCATTCTCTCTCCCTCGCGCTATCTCTCTCCCTTGCACTTTCTCTCTCTCTACCTTGCGCTGTCACCCTCTCACCCTCGCGCTGTCTCTCCGTCTCCCTTGCGCTGTCTCTCCCTCTCCCTTGCACTGTCTCTCCCTCTCCCTTGCAGTGTCCCTCCCTTTGCCTTGCTCTGTCTCTCCCTCTCCCTTGCGCTGTCACCCTCTCACCCTCGCGCTGTCTCTCCCTCTCACTTGCGCTGTCTCTCCCTCTCCCTTGCACTGTCTCTCCCTCTCCCTTGTGCTGTCTCTCTCTCTCACCTGTGCTCTCCAAATCCTTTGCGCTGTCTCCCTCTCTCCCTTGCACTCTCTCCCTCTCTACCTCGTGCTGTCTGTCTCTCTCACTCACGCTGTCATTCTCTCTCCCTCGCGCTATTTCTCTCCCTTGCACTTTCTCTCTCTTTACCTTGCGCTGTCACCCTCTCACCCTCGCGCTGTCTCTCCCTCTCACTTGCACTGTCTCTCCCTCTGCCTTGCACTGTCTCTCCCTCTTCCTTGCGCTGTCTCTCTCTCTCCCTTGCACTGTCTAAATCCATTGCGCTGTCTCTCTCTCTCCCTTGCGCTGTCTCTCTCTCTCCCTCGTGCTGTCTCTCTCTCTCCCTTGCGGTGTTTCTCTCTCTCCCTTGGGCTTTCACTCTCTCTCCCTTGTGCTGTCTTCTCTCTCTCCCTTGCGATGTCTGTCACTCTCCCTTGCGCTGTCTCTCTGCCTCTCCCTCGTGCTGTCTCCCTCTCTCCCTCGCGCAGTCTATCTCTCTCTCTTTCCCTTTCTCTCTCTCCACCTCGCACTGTCTCCCTCTCACCCTCATGCTGTCTCCCTCTCTCTCTCGCGATGTCTCCCTCTCTCCCTCGCCCTGTCTCACTCTCTGCCTCATGCTGAATCCCTCTCTGCCACGTGCTGTCTCCCTCTATGCCCCGCGCTGTCTCACTCTCTGCCTCGTGCTCTCTCCCTCTCTCCCTCGCGCTGTCTCCCTCTCAGCCTCACGCTGTCACCCTCTCTCCCTCACACTGTGTCCCTCTCTCCCTCGCACTGTCTACCTCTCTCCCTCGCGCTGTCTCCCCCTCTACCTCGCGCTGTGTGTCTCTCTCCCTCGTGCTGTCATTTTCTCTCCATCGTGCTATCTCTCTCCCTTTCCCTTTCTCTATCTCTACCTTGCGCTGTCTCTCTCTCTCTCCCTCGTGCTGTCTCTCTCTCTCTCCCTCGCGCTGTCTCTCTCTCACACCCTTGCGCTCTCTCTCCCTCACGCTGTCTCTTCCTCTCCCTCGTGCTGTCTCTCTCCCTCCCTCGCAAAATCTCTCTCTCCCTTGCGCTGTCACTCTCTCCCTCATGCTGTCACCCTCTCTGCCCCGTGTTGTCTCCCTCTATGCCTCGCGCTGTCTCCCTCTCTCCCTCACGCTGTCTCCCTCTCTCCCTCGCGCTGTCTCCCTCTCTCCCTCGTGCTGTCTCCCTCTCTCCCTCACGCTGTCTCCCTCTCTCCCTCGCGCTATCTCTCTCTCTCCCTCGCGCTGTCTCTCTCTCTCCCCTTCGCGCTCTCTCTCCCTTGTGCTGTTCCTCTCTCTCCCTCGCACTTTTTCTCTCTCTCCCTTGGGCTTTCACCCTCTCTCCCTTGTGCTGTCTTCTCTCTCTCCCTTGCGATGTCTGTCACTCTCCCTTTCCCTTTCTCTCTCTCTCCCTCGCACTGTCTCCCTCTCACCCTCACGCTGTCTCCCTCTCTCTCTCGCGTTGTCTCCCTCTCTCCCTCGCCCTGTCTCACTCTCTGCCTCATGCTGAATCCCTCTCTGCCTCGTGCTGTCTCCCTCTATGCCCCGCGCTGTGTCCCTCTCTCCCTCACGCTCTCTCCCTCTCTCCCTCACACTGTCTCCCTCTCTGCCTCACACTGTCACCCTCTCTCCCTCGCGCTGTGTCCCTCTCTCACTCGCGCTGTCTACCTCTCTCCCTCATGCTGTCCCCCTCTCTACCTCGCGCTCTGTGTCTCTCTCCCTCGTGCTGTCATTTTCTCTGCCTCGCGCTGTCTATCTCTCTCCCTTGCCCTTTCTCTATCTCTACCTTGCGCTGTCTCTCTCTCTCTCCCTCGCGCTGT
Source organism: Isurus oxyrinchus (assembly GCA_026770705.1). Classification (NCBI taxonomy): domain Eukaryota; kingdom Metazoa; phylum Chordata; class Chondrichthyes; order Lamniformes; family Lamnidae; genus Isurus; species Isurus oxyrinchus. The sequence continues at coordinate 698,088 of JANJGN010000165.1, forward strand.
CTCTCTCTCCCTCGTGCTGTCTCTCTCTCTCTCCCTCGTGCTGTCTCGCTCTCTCTCCCTTGCGCTGTCTCGCTCTATTTCCTCGCGTTGTCTTGCTCTCCCTCCCTTGGGCTGTCTCGCTCTCTCTCCCTTGGCCTGTCTCGCTCTCTCCCCCTTGGGCTGTCTCGCTCTCTCCCTCGCACTGTCTCGCTCTCTCTCTCGCGCTGTATTTCTCCCTCACTCGTGCTGTCTATCTCACTCCCTTGCCCTTTCTCTCTCTCTACCTCGTGATGTCAACCTTTTTCCCTCGCGCTGTCTCTCCGTCACCATTGTGCTGTCTCTCCGTCACCCGTGCACTGTCTCTCCCTCTCCCTTGCACTGTCTCTCCCTCCCCCTTGCGATGTCTCTCCATTTCCCTTGCGCTGTCTCTCCCTCTCCCTTGCGCTGCCTCTCCCTCTCCCTTGCGCTGTCCCTCCCTCTCCCTTGCAGTGTCTCTCCCTCTCCCTTGTGCTTTCTCTCCCTCTCCATTGCACTGTCTCTCCCTCTCCATGGCGCTGTCTCTCCCTCTCCCTTGCACTGTCTCTCTCTCTGCCATGCACTGTCTATCTCCATTGTGCTGTCTCTCTCTCACCCTCGCGCTGTCTCTCTCTCTTCCTCGCGCTGTCTATCTCTCTCCCTTGCCCTTTCTCTCTCTCTCCCTTGCGCTGTCTATACTTCTCTCCTGCGCTGTGTCTCACCATCCATTGCGCTGTGTCTCCCTCTCCCTTGCGCTGTGTCTCCCTCTCCCTTGCGCTGTGTCTCTCTCTCCCTTGCGCTGTCTCTCCCTGTCCCTTGCTCTGTCTCTCCCTGTCCCATTGCACTGTCTCTCCCTGTCCCTTGCACTGTGTCTCCCTATCCCTTGCGCTGTCTCTACCTGTACCTTGCGCTGTCTCTCCCTCTCCGTTGCACTGTCTCTCCCTCTCCCTTGCGCTGTCTCTGCCTCTCACTTGCGCTGTCTCTCCCAGTCCCTTGCGCTGTCTCTCCCAGTCCCTTGCGCTGTCTCTCCCTGTCCCTTGCACTGTCTCTCCCTGTCCCTTGCGCTGTCTCTCCCTCTCCCTTGCGCTGTCTCTCCCTCTCCCTTGCGCTGTCTCTCTCTCTCCCTTGCGCTGTGCAAATACATTGCGCTGTCTCTCTCTCTCCCTCGCGCTGTCTCTCCTTCTCTCTTGCGCTGTGTCTCACCATCCATTGCGCTGTGTCTCCCTCTCCCTTGCGCTGTGTCTCCCTCTCCCTTGCGCTGTGTCTCCCTCTCCCTTGCGCTGTCTCTCCCTGTCCCTTGCGCTGTCTCATCCTCTCCCTTGCACTGTTTCTCCCTCTCCCTTGCGCTGTCTCTCCCTCTCCCTTGCGCTGTCTCTCCCTCTCCCTTGCACTGTCTCTCTCTCTGCCATGCACTGTCTATCTCCATTGTGCAGTCTCTCTCTCACCCTCGCGCTGTCTCTCTCTCTTCCTCGCGCTGTCTATCTCTCTCCCTTGCCCTTTCTCTCTCTCTCCCTTGCGCTGTCTATACTTCTCTCCTGCGCTGTGTCTCACCATCCATTGCGCTGTGTCTCCCTCTCCCTTGCGCTGTGTCTCCCTCTCCCTTGCGCTGTCACTCCCTGTCCCTTGCGCTGTGTCTCTCTCTCCCTTGCGTTGTCTCTCCCTGTCCCTTGCTCTGTCTCTCCCTGTCCCATTGCACTGTCTCTCCCTGTGCCTTGCACTGTGTCTCCCTGTCCCTTGCGCTGTCTCTAACTGTACCTTGCGCTGTCTCTCCCTGTCCCTTGCATTGTCTCTCGCAGTCCCTTGCGCTGTCTCTCCCTGTCCCTTGCGCTGTCTCATCCTCTCCCTTGCACAGTTTCTCCCTCTCCGTTGCGCTGTCTCTCCCTCTCCGTTGCGCTGTCTCTCCCTCTCCCTTGCGCTGTCTCTCCCTCTCCGTTGCACTGTCTCTCCCTCTCCCTTGCGCTGTCTCTGCCTCTCACTTGCGCTGTCTCTCCCAGTCCCTTGCGCTGTCTCTCCCAGTCCCTTGCGCTGTCTCTCCCTGTCCCTTGCACTGTCTCTCCCTGTCCCTTGCGCTGTCTCTCCCTCTCCCTTGCGCTGTCTCTCCCTCTCCCTTGCGCTGTCTCTCTCTCTCCCTTGCGCTGTCCAAATACATTGCGCTGTCTCTCTCTCTCCCTCGCGCTGTCTCTCTCTCTCCCTCGCGCTGTCTCTCCTTCTCTCTTGAGCTGTGTCTCACCATCCATTGCGCTGTGTCTCCCTCTCCCTTGCGCTGGGTCTCCCTCTCCCTTGCGCTGTGTCTCCCTCTCCCTTGCGCTGTCTCTCCCTGTCCCTTGCGCTGTCTCATCCTCTCCCTTGCAATGTTTCTCCCTCTCCCTTGCACTGTCTCTCCCTCTCCCTTGCGCTGTCTCTCCCTCTCCCTTGCGCTGTCTCTCCCTCTCCGCTGCGCTGTCTCTCCCACTCTCTCGCGCTGTCTCTCCCTCTCCCTTGCACTGTCTCTCCCTCTCACTTGCGCTGTCTCTCCCAGTCCCTTGCGCTGTCTCTCCCTGTCCCTTGCGCTGTCTTTCCCTGTCCCTTGCGCTGGCTCTCCCTCTCCCTTGCGCTGTCTCTCCCTCTCCCTTGCGCTGTCTCTCTCTCTCCCTTGCGCTGTCCAAATACATTGCACTGTCTCTCTCTCTCCCCCTCGCGCTGTCTCTCTTTCTCCCTCGCGCTGTCTCTCTCTCTCCCTCACGCTGTCTCCCTCTCTCCCTCACGCTGTCTATCTCTCTCCCTTTCCCTTTCTCTCTTTCTACCTCACAGTGTCTCCCTCTCTGCCCCACGCTGTCTCCCTCTCTGCCCCATGCTGTTTCCCGCTCTGCCTCGTGCTGTCTCCCTCTCTCCCTCCCGCTCTCTCCCTCTCTTCCTCACGCTGTCACCCACTCTCCCTCACGCTGTCTGTCTCTCTCCCTCGCACTGTCTGTCTCTCTCCCTCGCGCTGTCTGTCTCTCTCCCTCGCGGTGTCTGTCTCCCTCGTGCTGTCTGTCTCTCTCCCTCACCGTTTCTCTCTCTCTACCTCGCGCTGTCTCTCTCTCTCCCTCGCGCGGTCTCTCTCTCTCCCTCGTGCTGTCTCTCTATCTCCCTCGCGCTGTCTCACTCCTTGACGCGTGCTGTCACTCTCTCTCCCTTGCACTGTCTCTCTCTCCCTCACGCTGTCTCTCTCTCTCTCCCTCACACTGTCTCTCTCTCTCTCCCTCGCGCTGTATATCTCTCTCCCTTTCCCTTTCTCTCTCTCTACCTCACAGTGTCTCCCTCTCTGCCTTGCGCTGTCTCCCTCTTTGCCCCGCGCTGTCTCCCGCTCTGCCTCGCGCTATCTCCCTCGCGCTGTCTCCCTCTCTCCCTCACGCTGTCTCCCAGTCTCCCTTGCGCTGTCTGTCTCTCTCCCTCGCGCTGTCTGTCTCTCTCCCTCGCGCTGTCTGTCTCTCTCCCTCGCGCTGTCTGTCTCTCTCCCTCATGCTGTCTGTCTCTCTCCCTCACCCTTTCTCTCTCTCTCCCTCGTGCTGTCTCTCTCTCTCCCTCGCGCTGTCTCACTCCTTGACGTGCGCTGTCACTCTCTCTACCTTGCGCTGTCTCTCTCTCTCCCTTGCGCTGTCTCTCGCTCTCTCCCTCACGCTGTCTCTCTCTCTCCCTCACGCCGTATCTCTCTCTGTCCCTCGCGCTGTATCTCTCTCTCTACCTCGCACTGTCTCTCTCTCTCCCTCATGCTGTCTCTCTCTCCCTTGCACAATCTCTCTCTCCCTCACGCTGTCTCTCTTGCTCTCCCTCACGCTGTCTCTCTCTCACTCCCTCACGCTGTCTCTCTCTCTCCCTCGTGCTGTCTCTCTCCCTCCCTTGCAAAATCTCTCTCTCCCTCGTGCTGTCTCGCTCTCTCTCCCTTGCGCTGTCTCGCTCTATTTCCCTCGCGCTGTCTTGCTCTCCCTCCCTTGGGCTGTCTCGCTCTCTCTCCCTTGGCCTGTCTCGCTCCCTCACCCTTGGGCTGTCTCGCGCTCTCCCTCGCACTGTCTCGCTCTCTCTCTCGCGCTGTAATTCTCCCTCACCCGTGCTGTCTATCTCACTCCCTTGCCCTTTCTCTCTCTCTACCTCGCGATGTCATCCTTTCTCCCTCGCGCTGTCTCTCCGTCACCATTGCGTTGTCTCTCCGTCCCCTTGCACTGTCTCTCCCTCTCCCTTGCACTGTCTCTCCCTCCCCCTTGCGCTGTCTCTCCCTTTCCCTTGCGCTGTCCCTCCCTCTCCCTTGCAGTGTCTCTCCCTCTCCCTTGTGCTGTCTCTCCCTTTCCCTTGCACTGTCTCTCCCTCTCCATGGCGCTGTCTCTCCCTCTCCCTTGCACTGTCTCTCTCTCTCCCTTGCGCTGTCTATCTCCATTGTGCTGTCTCTGCCTCACCCTCACGCTGTCTCTCTCTCTCCCTCGCGCTGTCTCTCTCTCTAACTTGCGCTGTCTCTCTCTATCCCTTGCGCTGTCTCTCCTTCTCCCTTGCGCTGTGTCTCACCATCCATTGCGCTGCGTCTCCCTCTCCCTTGCGCTGTGTCTCCCTCTCCCTTGCGCTGTGTCTCCCTCTCCCTTGCGCTGTCTCTCCCTCTCCCTTGCTCTGTCTCTCCGTGTCGCTTGCGCTCTCTCTCCCTGTCCCTTGCGCTGTCTCTCCCTGTCCCTTGCGCTGCCTCTCCCTGTCCCTTGCGCTGTCTCTCCCTGTCCCTTGCGCTGTCTATCCCTGTCCCTTGCGCTGTCTCATCCTCTCCCTTGCACTGTCTCTCCTTCTCCCTTGCGCTGTCTCTCCCTCTCCGTTGCGCTGTCTCTCCCTGTCCCTTGCGCTGTCTCTCCTACTCCGCTGCGCTGTCTCTCCCTCTCCGCTGCGCTGTCTCTCCCGCTCCCTCGCGCTGTCTCTCCCTCTCGCTTGCGCTGTCTCTCCCTCTCACTTGCGCTGTCTCTCCCAGTCCCTTGCGCTGTCTCTCCCTGTCCCTTGCGCTGTCTCTCCCTTTCCTTTGTGCTGTCTCTCCCTCTCCCTTGCGCTGTCTCTCTCTCTCCCTTGCACTCTCCAAATACATTGCGCTGTCTCTCTCTCTCCCTCGCGCTGTCTCTCTCTCCCTTGCGCTGTCTCTCTCTCTCCGTCGCGCTGTCTCTCTCTCTCCCTCGCGCTGTCTCCTTCTCTCCCTCGCGCTGTCTATCTCTCCCCCTTTCCCTTTCTCTCTCTCTACCTCACAGTGTCTCCCTCTCCACCTCGCACTGTCTCCCTCTCACCCTCACGCTGTCTCCCTCTCTCTCTCGCGAGGTCTCCCTCTCTCCCTCGCCTTGTCTCACTCTCTGCCTCATGCTGAATCCCTCTCTGCCTCGTGCTGTCTCCCTCTATGCCCCGCGCTGTCTCCCTCTCTGCCTCGCGCTCTCTCCCTCTCTCCCTCGCGCTGTCTCCCTCTCTGCCTCGCGCTGTCACCCTCTCTCCCTCACGCAGTGTCCCTCTCTCCCTCGCGCTGTCTACCTCTCTCCCTCGCGCTGTCTCCCCTCTACCTCGCGCTGTGTGTCTCTCTCCCTCGTGCTGTCATTTTCTCTCCCTCGCGCTGTCTATCTCGCTCCCTTGCCCTTTCTCTCTCTCTCCCTTGCGCTGTCTCTTCTTCTCTCTTGCGCTGTGTCTCACCATCCATTGCGCTGTGTATCCCTCTCCCTTGCGCTGTGTCTCCCTCTCCCTTGCGCTATGTCTCCCTCTCCCTTGCGCTGTCACTCCCTGTCCCTTGCGCTGTGTCTTTCTCTCCCTTGCGCTGTCTCTCCCTGTCCCTTGCTCTGTCTCTCCCTGTCCGTTGCACTCTCTCTCCCTGTCCCTTGCACTGTGTCTCCCTGTCCCTTGCGCTGTCTCTACCTGTACCTTGCGCTGTCTCTCCCTGTCCCTTGCACTGTCTCTCCCAGTCCCTTGCGCTGTCTCTCCCTGTCCCTTGCGCTGTCTCATCCTCTCCCTTGCACAGTTTCTCCCTCTCCCTTGCGCTGTCTCTCCCTCTCCGTTACGCTGTCTTCCCTCTCCCTTGCGCTGTCTCTCCCTCTCCGTTGCGCTGTCTCTCCCTCTCCCTTGCGCTGTCTCTGCCTTTCACTTGCGCTGTCTCTCCCAATCCATTGCGCTGCCTCTCTCAGTCTCTTGCGCTGTCTCTCCCTGTCCCTTGCGCTGTCTCTCCCTGTCCCTTGCGCTGTCTCTCCCTCTCCCTTGCGCTGTCTCTCCTTCTCCCTTGCGCTGTCTCTCTCTCTCCCTTGCGCTGTCCAAATACATTGCGCTGTCTCTCTCACTCCCTCGTGCTCTCTCTCTCTCTCCCTCGCGCTGTCTCTCTCTCTTCCTCGTGCTGTCTCTCTCTCTAACTTGCGCTGTCTCTCTCTCTCCCTTGCGCTGTCTCTCCTTCTCTCTTGCGCTGTGTCTCACCATCCATTGCGCTGTGTCTCCCTCTCCCTTGCGCTGTCTCTCCCTGTCCCTTGCGCTGTCTCTCCCTGTCCCTTGCGCTGTCTATCCCTGTCCCTTGCGCTGTCTCATCCTCTCCCTTGCACTGTCTCTCCCTCTCCCTTGCGCTGTCTCTCCCTGTCTGTTGCGCTGTCTCTCCCTGTCCCTTGCGCTGTCTCTCCCTCTCCGCTGCGCTGTCTCTCCCTCTCCGCTGCGCTGTCTCTCCCGCTCCCTCGCGCTGTCTCTAACTCTCCCTCGCGCTGTCTCTCCCTCTCACTTGCGCTGTCTCTCCCAGTCCCTTGCGCTGTCTCTCCCCTGTCCCTTGCGCTGTCTCTCCCTGTCCTTTGTGCTGTCTCTCCCTCTCCCTTGCGCTGTCTCTCTCTCTCCCTTGCACTCTCCAAATACATTGCGCTGTCTCTCTCTCTCCCTCGCGCTGTCTCTCTCTCCCTTGCGCTGTCTCTCTCTCTCCGTCGCGCTGTCTCTCTCTCTCCCTCGCGCTGTCTCCTTCTCTCCCTCGCGCTGTCTATCTCTCCCCCTTTCCCTTTCTCTCTCTCTACCTCACAGTGTCTCCCTCTCCACCTTGCACTGTCTCCCTCTCACCCTCACGCTGTCTCCCTCTCTCTCTCACGATGTCTCCCTCTCTCCCTCGCCCTGTCTCACTCTCTGCCTCATGCTGAATCCCTCTCTGCCTCTTGCTGTCTCCCTCTATGCCCCGCGCTGTCTCCCTCTCTGCCTCGTGCTCTCTCCCTGTCTCCCTCGCGCTGTCTCCCTCTCTGCCTCGCGCTGTCACCCTCTCTCCCTCACGCAGTGTCCCTCTCTCCCTCGCGCTGTCTACCTCTCTCCCTCGCGCTGTCTCCCCTCTACTTTGCGCTGTGTGTCTCTCTCCCTCGTGCTGTCATTTTCTCTCCCTCGCGCTGTCTATCTCGCTCCCTTGCCCTTTCTCTCTCTCTCCCTTGCGCTGTCTCTTCTTCTCTCTTGCGCTGTGTCTCACCATCCATTGCACTGTGTCTCCCTCTCCCTTGCGCTGTGTCTCCCTCTCCCTTGCGCTGTGTCTCCCTTTCCCTTGCGCTGTCTCTCCCTGTCCCTTGCTCTGTCTCTCCCTGTCCCTTGCACTGTCTCTCCCTGTCCCTTGCACTGTGTCTCCCTGTCCCTTGCGCTGTCTCTACCTGTACCTTGCGCTGTCTCTCCCTGTCCCTTGCACTGTCTCTCCCAGTCCCTTGCGCTGTCTCTCCCTGTCCCTTGCGCTGTCTCATCCTCTCCCTTGCACAGTTTCTCCCTCTCCCTTGCGCTGTCTCTCCCTCTCCGTTACGCTGTCTCTCCCTCTCCCTTGCGCTGTCTCTCAATCTCCGTTGCGCTGTCTCTCCCTCTCCCTTGCGCTGTCTCTGCCTCTCACTTGCGCTGTCTCTCCCAGTCCATTGCGCTGTCTCTCCCAGTCTCTTGCGCTGTCTCTCCCTGTCCCTTGCGCTGTCTCTCCCTGTCCCTTGCGCTGTCTCTCTCTCTCCCTTGCGCTGTCCAAATACATTGCGCTGTCTCTCTCACTCCCTCGTGCTGTCTCTCTCTCTCCCTCGCGCTGTCTCTCTCTCTTCCTCGTGCTGTCTCTCTCTCTAACTTGCGCTGTCTCTCTCTCTCCCTTGCGCTGTCTCTCCTTCTCTCTTGCGCTGTGTCTCACCATCCATTGCGCTGTGTCTCCCTCTCCCTTGCGCTGTGTCTCCCTCTCCCTTGCGCTGTGTCTCCCTCTCCCTTGCGCTGTGTCTCCCTCTCCCTTGCGCTGTCTCTCCCTGTCCCTTGCGCTGTCTCATCCTCTCCCTTGCACTGTTTCTCCCTCTCCCTTGCGCTGTCTCTCCCTGTCCCTTGCGCTGTCTCTCCCTCTCCGCTGCGCTGTCTCTCCCGCTCTCTCGCGCTGTCTCTCCCTCTCCCTTGCACTGTCTCTCCCTCTCACTTGCGCTGCCTCTCCCAGTCCCTTGCGCTGTCTCTCCCTGTCCCTTGCGCTGTCTCTCCCTGTCCCTTGCGCTGTCTCTCCCTCTCCCTTGTGCTGTCTCTCCCTCTCCCTTGCGCTGTCTCTCTCTCTCCCTTGCGCTGTCCAAATACATTGCACTGTCTCTCTCTCTCCCCCTCGCGCTGTCTCTCTCTCTCCCTCGCGCTGTCTCTCTCTCTCCCTCACGCTGTCTCCCTCTCTCCCTCACGCTGTCTATCTCTCTCCCTTTCCCTTTCTCTCTTTCTACCTCACAGTGTCTCCCTCTCTGCCCCACGCTGTCTCCCTCTCTGCCCCATGCTGTTTCCCGCTCTGCCTCGTGCTGTCTCCCTCTCTCCCTCCCGCTCTCTCCCTCTCTTCCTCACGCTGTCACCCACTCTCCCTCACGCTGTCTGTCTCTCTCCCTCGCACTGTCTGTCTCTCTCCCTCGCGCTGTCTGTCTCTCTCCCTCGCGCTGTCTGTCTCCCTCGTGCTGTCTGTCTCTCTCCCTCACCGTTTCTCTCTCTCTACCTCGCGCTGTCTCTCTCTCTCCCTCGCGCGGTCTCTCTCTCTCCCTCGTGCTGTCTCTCTATCTCTCTCGGGCTGTCTCACTCCTTGACGCGCGCTGTCACTCTCTCTCCCTTGCACTGTCTCTCTCTCCCTCACGCTGTCTCCCTCTCTCTCCCTCACACTGTCTCTCTCTCTCTCCCTCGCGCTGTATATCTCTCTCCCTTTCCCTTTCTCTCTCTCTACCTCACAGTGTCACCCTCTCTGCCTTGCGCTGTCTCCGTCTTTGCCCCACGCTGTCTCCCGCTCTGCCTCGCGCTATCTCCCTCGCGCTGTCTCCCTCTCTCCCTCACGCTGTCTCCCAGTCTCCCTCGCGCTGTCTGTCTCTCTCCCTCGCGCTGTCTGTCTCTCTCCCTCGCGCTGTCTGTCTCTCTCCCTCGCGCTGTCTGTCTCTCTCCCTCATGCTGTCTGTCTCTCTCCCTCACCCTTTCTCTCTCTCTCCCTCGCGCTGTCTCTCTCGCTCCCTCGTGCTGTCTCTGTCTTTCCCTCGTGCTGTCTCTCTCTCTCCCTCGCGCTGTCTCACTCCTTGACGTGCGCTGTCACTCTCTCTACCTTGCGCTGTCTCTCTCTCTCCCTCGCGCTGTCTCTCTCTCTCTCCCTCACACTGTCTCTCTCTCTCCCTCACGCCGTATCTCTCTCTGTCCCTCGCGCTGTATCTCTCTCTCTACCTCGCACTGTCTCTCTCTCTCCCTCGTGCTGTCTCTCTCTCCCTCGCACAATCTCTCTCTCCCTCACGCTGTCTCTCTTGCTCTCCCTTGCGCTGTCTCTCTCTCACTCCCTCGCGCTGTCTCTCTCTCTCCCTCGTGCTGTCTCTCTCCCTCCCTTGCAAAATCTCTCTCTCCCTCGCGTTGGCTCTGTCTCTCACCTGCGCTGTCTCTCTCTCTCCCTTGCAATGTCTGTCACTCTTCCTAGCGCTGTCACTCACTCTCCCTTGCGCTGTCACTCTCTCCCTCGCGCTGTCTCTCTCTCTCCCTTGCGATGTCTGTCACTCTCCCTTGCACTGTCACTCTCTCTCCCTCGCGCTGTCACCCTCTCTCCCTCGCCCTGTCTCCCTCTCTCCTTCACGCTGACTCCCTCTCTCCCTCGCGCTGTCCTCTTCTCTCCCTCGCACTGTCTCCCTCACTCCCTCATGCTCTCTCCCTCTCTACCTCATGCTGTCTGTCTCTCTCACTCGCACTGTCATTCTCTCACCCTCGCGCTATCTCTCTCCCTTGCACTTTCTCTCTCTCCACCTCGCACTGTCTCCCTCTCTCCCTCACGCTGTCTCTCTTGCTCTCCCTTGCGCTGTCTCTCTCTCACTCCCTCGCGCTGTCTCTCTCTCTCCCTCGTGCTGTCTCTCTCCCTCCCTTGCAAAATCTCTCTCTCCCTCGCGTTGGCTCTGTCTCTCACCTGCGCTGTCTCTCTCTCTCCCTTGCAATGTCTGTCACTCTTCCTAGCGCTGTCACTCACTCTCCCTTGCGCTGTCACTCTCTCCCTCGCGCTGTCTCTCTCTCTCCCTTGCGATGTCTGTCACTCTCCCTTGCACTGTCACTCTCTCTCCCTCGCGCTGTCACCCTCTCTCCCTCGCCCTGTCTCCCTCTCTCCTTCACGCTGACTCCCTCTCTCCCTCGCGCTGTCCGCTTCTCTCCCTCGCACTGTCTCCCTCGCTCCCTCATGCTCTCTCCCTCTCTACCTCATGCTGTCTGTCTCTCTCATTCGCACTGTCATTCTCTCACCCTCGCGCTATCTCTCTCCCTCGCGCTGACACCCTCTCTCCCTCGCCCTGTCTCCCTCTCTCCCTCACGCTGTCTCCCTCTCTCTCTCGCAATGTCTCCCTCTCTCCCTCGCCCTGTCTCACTCTCTGCCTCATGCTGAATCCCTCTCTGCCTCGTGCTGTTTCCCTCTCTCCCTCGTGCTGCCTCCCTCTCTGCCTCACGCTGTCACCCTCTCTCACTCGTGCTGTGTCCCTCTCTAACTCGCGCTGTCTGTCTCTCTCCCTCGTGCTGTCATTTTCTCTCCCTCGCGCTGTCTATCTCTCTCCCTTGCCCTTTCTCTATCTCTACCTCGCACTGTCTCTCTCTCTCTCTCCCCCGCGGTGTCTCTCTCTCCCTCGCACTATCTCTCTCTCCCTCGTGCTGTCTCTCTCTCTCTCCCTCGTGCTGTCGCTCTCTCTCTCCCTCGCGCTGTCTCTCTCTCACACCCTTGCGCTCTCTCTCCCTCGCGCTGTCTCTTCCTCTCCCTCGCTCTGTCTCTCTCTCTCCCTCACAAAATCTCTCTCTCCCTCGCGCTGTCACTCTCTCCCTCGCGCTGTCTCCCTCTCTGCCCCGCGTTGTCTCCCTCTATGCCTCGCGCTGTCTCCCTCTCTCCCTCGCGCTGTCTCCCTCTCTCCCTCGTGCTGTCTCCCTCTCTCCCTCGCGCTGTCTCTCTCTCTCCCTCGCGCTGTCTCTCTCTCTCCCCTTCGTGCTCTCTCTCCCTCGTGTTGTCTCTCTCACTCCCTTGCGCTGATTCTCTCTCTCCCTCGCAAAATCTCTCTCTCCCTCTCGCAGGCTCAATCTCTCTCCCTTGGGCTTTCACTCTCTCTCCCATGTGCTGTCTCTTTCTCTCCCTTGCGATGTCTGTCATTCTCCCTTGCGCTGTCACTCTCTCTCCCTCGCACTGGCACCCTCTCTCCCTCGCTCTGTCTCCCTCTCTCCTTCACGCTGACTCCCTCACTCCCTCGCGCTGTCCCCTTCTCTCCCTCGTGCTGTGTCCCTCTCTCCCTCGCGCTCTCTCCCTCTCTACCTCGTGCTGCCTGTCTCTCTCACTCGCGCTGTCATTCTCTCTCCCTCACGCTATCTCTCTCCCTTGCACTTTCTCTCTCTCTACCTTGCGCTGTCACCCTCTCACCCTCGCGCTGTCTCTCTGTCTCCCTTGCGCTGTCTCTCGCTCTCCCTTGCACTGTCTCTCCCTCTCCCTTGCGGTGTCCCTCCCTTTCCCTTGCTCTGTCTCTCCCTCTCCCTTGCGCTGTCACCCTCTCACCCTCGCGCTGTCTCTCCCTCTCACTTGCGCTGTCTCTCCCTCTCCCTTGCACTGTCTCTCCCTCTCCCTTGTGCTGTCTTTCTCTCTCACGTGTGCTCTCCAAATCCTTTGCGCTGTCTCCCTCTCTCCCTTGCACTCTCTCCATCTCTACCTCGTGCTGTCTGTCTCTCTCACTCGCGCTGTCATTCTCTCTCCCTCGCGTTATTTCTCTCCCTTGCACTTTCTCTCTCTCTACCTTGCACTGTCACACTCTCACCCTTGCGCTGTCTCTCCCTCTCACTTGCACTGTCTCTCCCTCTCCCTTGCACTGTCTCTCCCTCTTCCTTGCACTGTCTCTCTCTCTCCCTTGCACTGTCTAAATCCATTGCGCTGTCTCTCTCTCTCCCTTGCGCTGTCTCTCTCTCTCCCTCGTGCTGTCTCTCTCTCTCTCCCTTGCGCTGTTTCTCTCTCTCCCTTGGGCTTTCACTCTCTCTCCCTTGTGCTGTCTTCTCTCTCTCCCTTGCGATGTCTGTCACTCTCCCTTGCGCTGTCTCTCTCTCTCCCTCGCGCTGATTCTCTCTCTCCCTCGCAAAATCTCTCTCTCCCTCTCGCTGGCTCAATCTCTCTCCCTTGGGCTTTCACTCTCTCTCCCATGTGCTGTCTCTCTCTCTCCCTTGCGATGTCTGTCACTCTCCCTTGCGCTGTCACTCTCTCTCCCTCGCAGTGGCACCCTCTCTCCCTCGCTCTGTCTCCCTCTCTCCTTCGCGCTGACTCCCTCACTCCCTCGCGCTGTCCCCTTCTCTCCCTCGTGCTGTGTCCCTCTCTCCCTCGCGCTCTCTCCCTCTCTACCTCGTGCTGCCTGTCTCTCTCACTCGCAGTGTCATTCTCTCTCCCTTGCGGTGTCCCTCCCTTTCCCTTGCTCTGTCTCTCCCTCTCCCTTGCGCTGTCACCCTCTCACCCTCGCGCTGTCTCTCCCTCTCACTTGCGCTGTCTCTCCCTCTCCCTTGCACTGTCTCTCCCTCTCCCTTGTGCTGTCTCTCTCTCTCACCTGTGCTGTCCAAATCCTTTGCGCTGTCTCCCTCTCTCCCTTGCACTCTCTCCCTCTCTACCTCGTGCTGTCTGTCTCTCTCACTCACGCTGTCATTCTCTCTCCCTCGCGCTATTTCTCTCCCTTGCACTTTCTCTCTCTTTACCTTGCGCTGTCACCCTCTCACCCTCGCGCTGTCTCTCCCTCTCACTTGCACTGTCTCTCCCTCTCCCTAGCACTGTCTCTCCCTCTTCCTTGCGCTGTCTCTCTCTCTCCCTTGCACTGTCTAAATCCATTGCGCTGTCTCTCTCTCTCCCTTGCGCTGTCTCTCTCTCTCCCTCGTGCTGTCTCTCTCTCTCCCTTGCGCTGTTTCTCTCTCTCCCTTGGGCTTTCACTCTCTCTCCCTTGTGCTGTCTTCTCTCTCTCCCTTGCGATGTCTGTCACTCTCCCGTGCGCTGTCTCTCTCTCTCCCTCGTGCTGTCTCCCTCTCTCCCTCGCGCAGTCTATCTCTCTCTCTTTCCCTTTCTCTCTCTCCACCTCGCACTGTCTCCCTCTTACCCTCATGCTGTCTCCCTCTCTCTCTCGCGATGTCTCCCTCTCTCCCTCGCCCTGTCTCACTCTCTGCCTCATGCTGAATCCCTCTCTGCCTCGTGCTGTCTCCCTCTATGCCCTGCGCTTTCTCACTCTCTGCCTCGTGCTCTCTCCCTCTCTCCCTCGCGCTGGCTCCCTCTCTGCCTCGCGCTGTCACCCTCTCTCCCTCACGCTGTGTCCCTCTCTCCCTCGCACTGTCTACCTCTCTCCCTCGCGCTGTCTCCCCCTCTACCTCGCGCTGTGTGTCTCTCTCCCTCGTGCTGTCATTTTCTCTCCATCGCGCTATCTATCTCTCTCCCTTTCCCTTTCTCTATCTCTACCTTGCGCTGTCTCTCTCTCTCTCCCTCGCGCTGTCTCTCTCTCCCCCGCGCTGTCTCTCTCTCTCTCCCTCGTGCTGTCTCCCTCTCTCTCCCTGGCGCTGTCTCTCTCTCACACCCTTGCGCTCTCTCTCCCTCGCGCTGTCTCTCTCCCTCCCTCGCAAAATCTCTCTCTCCCTCGCGCTGTCACTCTCTCCCTCATGCTGTCACCCTCTCTGCCCCGTGTTGTCTCCCTCTATGCCCCGCGCTGTGTCCCTCTCTCCCTCACGCTCTCTCCCTCTCTCCCTCACACTGTCTCCCTCTCTGCCTCACACTGTCACCCTCTCTCCCTCGCGCTGTGTCCCTCTCTCCCTCGTGCTGTCTACCTCTCTCCCTCATGCTGTCCCCCTCTCTACCTCGCGCTCTGTGTCTCTCTCCCTCGTGCTGTCATTTTCTCTCCCTTGCGCTGTCTATCTCTCTCCCTTGCCCTTTCTCTATCTCTACCTTGCGCTGTCTCTCTCTCTCTCCCTCGCGCTGTCTCTCTCTCCCTCACGCTGTCTCTCTCTCTCTCCCTCGTGCTGTCTCGCTCTCTCTCCCTTGCGCTGTCTCGCTCTATTTCCTCGCGTTGTCTTGCTCTCCCTCCCTTGGGCTGTCTCGCTCTCTCTCCCTTGGCCTGTCTCGCTCTCTCCCCCTTGGGCTGTCTCGCTCTCTCCCTCGCACTGTCTCGCTCTCTCTCTCGCGCTGTATTTCTCCCTCACTCGTGCTGTCTATCTCACTCCCTTGCCCTTTCTCTCTCTCTACCTCGTGATGTCAACCTTTTTCCCTCGCGCTGTCTCTCCGTCACCATTGTGCTGTCTCTCCGTCACCCGTGCACTGTCTCTCCCTCTCCCTTGCACTGTCTCTCCCTCCCCCTTGCGGTGTTTCTCCATTTCCCTTGCGCTGTCTCTCCCTCTCCCTTGCGCTGCCTCTCCCTCTCCCTTGCGCTGTCCCTCCCTCTCCCTTGCAGTGTCTCTCCCTCTCCCTTGTGCTCTCTCTCCCTCTCCCTTGCACTGTCTCTCCCTCTCCATGGCGCTGTCTCTCCCTCTCCCTTGCACTGTCTCTCTCTCTGCCTTGCACTGTCTATCTCCATTGTGCTGTCTCTCTCTCACCCTCGCGCTGTCTCTCTCTCTTCCTCGTGCTGTCTCTCTCTCTAACTTGCGCTGTCTCTCTCTCTCCCTTGCGCTGTCTCTCCTTCTCTCTTGCGCTGTGTCTCACCATCCATTGCGCTGTGTCTTCCTCTCCCTTGCGCTGTGTCTCCCTCTCCCTTGCGCTGTGTCTCCCTCTCCCTTGCGCTGTTTCTCCCTGTCCCTTGCGCTGTCTTTCCCTGTCCCTTGCACTGTCTCACCCTGTCCCTTGCGCTGTCTCTCCCTGTCCCTTGCGCAGTCTCTACCTGTCCCTTGCGCTGTCTCTACCTGTCCCTTGCGCTGTCTCTCCTTGTCCCTTGCACTGTCTCTCCCAGTCCCTTGCGCTGTCTCTCCCTGTCCCTTGCGCTGTCTCTCCCTGTCCCTTGCGCTGTCTCATCCTCTCCCTTGCACTGTTTCTCCCTCTCCCTTGCGCTGTATCTCCCTCTCCATTGCGCTGTCTCTCCTCTCCCTCACGCTGTCTCTCCCTCTCCCTTGCACTGTCTCTGCCTCTCTCTTGCGCTGTCTCTCCCAGTCCCTTGCACTGTCTCTCCCAGTCCCTTGCGCTGTCTCTCCCTGTCCCATGCGCTGTCTCTCCCTGTCCCTTGCGCTGTCTATCCCTGTCCCTTGCGCTGTCTCATCCTCTCCCTTGCACTGTCTCTCCCTCTCCCTTGCGCTGTCTCTCCCTCTCTGTTGCTCTGTCTCTCCCTGTCCCTTGCGCTGTCTCTCCCTCTCCGCTGCGCTGTCTCTCCCTCTCCGCTGCGCTGTCTCTCCCGCTCCCTCGCGCTGTCTCTCCCTCTCCCTCGCGCTGTCTCTCCCTGTCCCTTGCGCTGTCTCTCCCTGTCCTTTGTGCTGTCTCTCCCTCTCCCTTGCGCTGTCTCTCTCTCTCCCTTGCACTCTCCAAATACATTGCGCTGTCTCTCTCTCTCCCTCGCGCTGTCTCTCTCTCCCTTGCGCTGTCTCTCTCTCTCCCTCGCGCTGTCTCTCTCTCTCCCTCGCGCTGTCTTCTTCTCTCCCTCGCGCTGTCTATCTCTCCCCCTTTCCCTTTCTCTCTCTCTACCTCACAGTGTCTCGCTCTCCACCTCGCACTGTCTCCCTCTCACCCTCACGCTGTCTCCCTCTCTCTCTCGCGATGTCTCCCTCTCTCCCTCGCCCTGTCTCACTCTCTGCCTCATGCTGAATCCCTCTCTGCCTCGTGCTGTCTCCCTCTATGCCCCGCGCTGTCTCCCTCTCTGCCTCGCGCTCTCTCCCTCTCTCCCTCGCGCTGTCTCCCTCTCTGCCTCGCGCTGTCACCCTCTCTCCCTCGCGCTGTGTCCCTCTCTCCCTCGCGCTGTCTACCTCTCTCCCTCATGCTGTCCCCCTCTCTACCTCGCGCTCTGTGTCTCTCTCCCTCGTGCTGTCATTTTCTCTCCCTCGCGCTGTCTATCTCTCTCCCTTGCCCTTTCTCTATCTCTACCTTGCGCTGTCTCTCTCTCTCTCCCTCGCGCTGTCTCTCTCTCCCTCGCGCTGTCTCTCTCTCTCTCCCTCGTGCTGTCTCGCTCTCTCTCCCTTGCGCTGTCTCGCTCTATTTCCTCGCATTGTCTTTCTCTCCCTCCCTTGGCCTGTCTCGCTCTCTCTCCCTTGGCCTGTCTCGCTCTCTCCCCCTTGGGCTGTCTCGCTCTCTCCCTCGCACTGTCTCGCTCTCTCTCTCGCGCTGTATTTCTCCCTCACTCGTGCTGTCTATCTCACTCCCTTGCCCTTTCTCTCTCTCTACCTCGTGATGTCAACCTTTTTCCCTCGCGCTGTCTCTCCGTCACCATTGCGCTGTCTCTCCGTCACCCGTGCACTGTCTCTCCCTCTCCCTTGCACTGTCTCTCCCTCCCCCTTGCGGTGTTTCTCCATTTCCCTTGCGCTGTCTCTCCCTCTCCCTTGCGCTGCCTCTCCCTCTCCCTTGCGCTGTCCCTCCCTCTCCCTTGCAGTGTCTCTCCCTCTCCCTTGTGCTCTCTCTCCCTCTGCCTTGCACTGTCTCTCCCTCTCCATGGCGCTGTCTCTCCCTCTCCCTTGCACTGTCTCTCTCTCTGCCTTGCACTGTCTATCTCCATTGTGCTGTCTTTCTCTCACCCTCGCGCTGTCTCTCTCTCTTCCTCGTGCTGTCTCTCTCTCTAACTTGCGCTGTCTCTCTCTCTCCCTTGCGCTGTCTCTCCTTCTCTCTTGCGCTGTGTCTCACCATCCATTGCGCTGTGTCTTCCTCTCCCTTGCGCTGTGTCTCCCTCTCCCTTGCGCTGTGTCTCCCTCTCCCTTGCGCTGTTTCTCCCTGTCCCTTGCGCTGTCTTTCCCTGTCCCTTGCGCTGTCTCTCCCTGTCCCTTGCTCTGTCTCTCCCTGTCCCTTGCACTGTCTCACCCTGTCCCTTGCGCTGTCTCTCCCTGTCCCTTGCGCTGTCTCTACCTGTCCCTTGCGCTGTCTCTACCTGTCCCTTGCGCTGTCTCTCCTTGTCCCTTGCGCTGTCTCTCCTTGTCCCTTGCGCTGTCTCTCCCTGTCCCTTGCGCTGTCTCATCCTCTCCCTTGCACTGTTTCTCCCTCTCCCTTGCGCTGTCTCTCCCTCTCCATTGCGCTGTCTCTCCACTCCCTCACGCTGTCTCTCCCTCTCCCTTGCGCTGTCTCTGCCTCTCTCTTGCGCTGTCTCTCCCAGTCCCTTGCACTGTCTCTCCCAGTCCCTTGCGCTGTCTCTCCCTGTCCCATGCGCTGTCTCTCCCTGTCCCTTGCACTGTCTCTCCCTGTCCCTTGCGCTGTCTCTCCCTCTCCCTTGCGCTGTCTCTCTCTCTCCCTTGCGCTGTCCAAATACATTGCGCTGTCTCTCTCTCTAACTTGCGCTGTCTCTCTCTCTCCCTTGCGCTGTCTCTCCTTCTCTCTTGCGCTGTGTCTCACCATCCATTGCGCTGTGTCTCCCTCTCCCTTGCGCTGTGTCTCCCTCTCCCTTGCGCTGTGTCTCCCTCTCCCTTGCGCTGTCACTCCCTGTCCCTTGCGCTGTCTCATCCTCTCCCTTGCACTGTTTCCGCCTCTCCCTTGCGCTGTCTCTCCCTCTCCCTTGCGCTGTCTCTCCCTCTCCTTTGCGCTGTCTCTCCCTCTCCGCTGCACTGTCTCTCCCGTTCCCTCGCGCAGTCTCTCCCTCTCCATTGCGCTGTCTCTCCCAGTCCCTTGCGCTGTCTCTCCCTGTCCCTTGCGCTGTCTCTCCCTGTCCCTTGCGCTGTCTCTCCCTGTCCCTTGCTCTGTCTCTCCCTCTCCCTAGCGCTGTCTCTCTCTCTCCCTTGCGCTGTCCAAATACATTGCGCTGTCTCTCTCTCTCCCTCGCGCTGTCTCTCTCTCTCCCTCGCGCTGTCTCCCTCTCTCCCTTACGCTGTCTATCTCTCTCCCTTTCCCTTTCTCTCTTTCTACCTTACAGTGTCTCCCTCTCTGACCCACGCTGTCTCCCTCTCTGCCCCACACTGTCTCCCGCTCTGCCTCGTGCTGTCTCCCTCTCTCCCTCCCGCTCTCTCCCTCTCTTCCTCACGCTGTCTCCCACTCTCCCTCACGCTGTCTGTCTCTCCCCCTCGCGCTGTCTATCTCTCTCCCTCGCGCTGTCTGTCTCTCTCCCTCGCACTGTCTGTCTCCCTCGTGCTGTCTGTCTCTCTCCCTCACCGTTTCTCTCTCTCTACCTCGCGCTGTCTCTCTCTCTCCCTCGCGCGGTCTCTCTCTCTCCCTCGCGCTGTCTCACTCCTTGACGCACGCTGTCACTCTCTCTCCCTTGCAATGTCTCTCTCTCCCTCACGCTGTCTCTCTCTCTCTCCCTCACACTGTCTCTCTCTCTCTCCCTCGCACTGTATATCTCTCTCCCTTTCCCTTTCTCTCTCTCTACCCCACAGTGTCTCCCTCTCTGCCTCGCGCTGCCTCCCTCTATGCCCCGCGGTGTCTCCCGCTCTGCCTCGCCCTGTCTCCCTCGTGCTGTCTCCCTCTCTCCCTCACGCTGTCTCCCACTCTCCCTCGCGCTGTCTGTCTCTCTCCCTCGCGTTGTCTGTCTCTCTCCCTTGCGCTGTCTGTCTCTCTCCCTCGCGCTGTCTGTCGCTCTCCCTCATGCTGTCTGTCTCTCTCCCTCGCCCTTTCTCTCTCTCTCCCTCGCGCTGTATCTCTCTCTCTCCCTCGCGCTTTATCTCTCTCTCTCTACCTCGCACTGTCTCTCTCTCTCCCTCGTGCTGTCTCTCTCTCCCTCGCACAATCTCTCTCTCCCTCACGCTGTCTCTTTTGCTCTCCCTCGCACTGTCTCTCTCTGTCACTCCCTCGCGCTGTCTCTCTCTCTCTCCCTCGTGCTGTCTCTCTCCCTCCCTTGCAAAATCTCTCTCTCCCTCGCGTTGGCTCTGTCTCTCACCTGCGCTGTCTCTCTCTCTCCCTTGTGATGTCTGTCACTCTTCCTTGCGCTGTCACTCACTCTCCCTCCGCTGGCACTCTCTCCCTCGTGCTGTCTCTCTCTCTCCCTTACACTGTTTCTCTCTCTCCCTTGGGCTTTCACTCTCTCTCCCTTGCGCTGTCTCTCTCTCTCCCTTGCGATGTCTGTCACTCTCCCTTGCACTGTCACTCTCTCTCCCTCGCGCTGTCACCCTCTCTCCCTCGCCCTGTCTCCCTCTCTCCTTCACGCTGACTCCCTCTCTCCCTCGCGCTGTCCCCTTCTCTCCCTCGCACTGTCTCCCTCTCTCCCTCGCGCTCTCTCCCTCTCTACTTCATGCTGTCTGTCTCTCTCACTCGTGCTGTCATTCTCTCTCCCTCGCGCTATCTCTCTCCCTTGCACTTTCTCTCTCTCCACCTCGCACTGTCTCCCTCTCTCCCTCACGCTGCCTCACTCTCTCTCTCGCAATGTCTCCCTCTCTCCCTCGCCCTGTCTCACTCTCTGCCTCATGCTGAATCCCTTTCTGCCTCGTGCTGTTTCGCTCTATGCCCCGCGCTATCTCCCTCTCTGCCTCGCGCTGTCTCCCTCTCTCCCTCGCGCTGCCTCCCTCTCTGCCTCGCGCTGTCACCCTCTCTCCCTCGCGCTGTGTCCATCTCTACCTCACGCTGTCTGTCTCTCTCCCTTGTGCTGTCATTTTCTCTCCCTCGCGCTGTCTATCTCTCTCCCTTGCCCTTTCTCTATCTCTACCTCGCACTGTCTCTCTCTCTCTCCCTCGCGCTGTCTCTCTCTCCCTCGCACTATCTCTCTCTCCCTCGTGCTGTCTCTCTCTCTCTCCCTCGTGCTGTCTCTCTCTCTCTCCCTCGCGCTGTCTCTCTCTCACACCCTTGCGCTCTCTCTCCCTCGTGCTGTCTCTTCCTCTCCCTCGCTCTGTCTCTCTCCCTCCCTCACAAAATCTCTCTCTCCCTCGCGGTGTCACTCTCTCCCTCGCACTGTCTCCCTCTCTGCCCCGCGTTGTCTCCCTCTATGCCTCGCGCTGTCTCCCTGGCGCTGTCTCCCTCTCTCCCTTGCGCTGTCTCCCTCTCTCCCTTGTGCTGTCTCCCTCTCTCCCTCGCGCTGTCTCTCTCTCTCCCTCGCGCTGTCTCTCTCTCTCCCCTTCGTGCTCTCTCTCCCTCGTGCTGTCTCTCTCTCTCCCTCGTGCTGTCTCTCTCTCTCCCTCGCACTGATTCTCTCTCTCCCTCGCAAAATCTCTCTCTCCCTCTCGCTGGCTCTCTCTCTCTCCCTTGGGCTTTCACTCTCTCTCCCATGTGCTGTCTCTCTCTCTCCCTTGCGATGTCTGTCACTTTCCCTTGCGCTGTCACTCTCTCTCCCTCGCGCTGGCACCCTCTCTCCCTCGCGCTCTCTCCCTCTCTACCTCGTGCTGCCTGTCTCTCTCACTTGCGCTGTCATTCTCTCTCCCTCGCGCTATCTCTCTCCCTTGCACTTTCTCTCTCTCTACCTTGCGCTGTCACCCTCTCACCCTCGCGCTGTCTCTCCGTCTCCCTTGCGCTGTCTCTCCCTCTCCCTTGCACTGTCTCTCCCCTCTCCCTTGCGGTGTCCCTCCCTTTACCTTGCTCTGTCTCTCCCTCTCCCTTGCGCTGTCACACTCTCACCCTCGCGCTGTCTCTCCCTCTCACTTGCGCTGTCTCTCCCTCTCCCTTGCACTGTCTCTCCCTCTCCCTTGTGCTGTCTCTCTCTCTCACCTGTGCTGTCCAAATCCTTTGCGCTGACTCCCTCTCTCCCTTGCACTCTCTCCCTATCTAACTCGTGCTGTCTGTCTCTCTCACTCGCGCTGTCATTCTCTCTCCCTCGCGCTATTTCTCTCCCTTGCACTTTCTCTCTCTCTACCTTGTGCTGTCACCCTCTCACCCTCGCGCTGTCTCTCCCTCTCACTTGCACTGTCTCTCCCTCTCCCTTGCGCTGTCTCTCCCTCTTCCTTGCGCTGTCTCTCTCTCTCCCTTGCACTGTCTAAATCCATTGCGCTGTCTCTCTCTCTCCCTTGCGCTGTCTCTCTCTCTCCCTTGTGCTGTCTCTCTCTCTCCCTTGCGCTGTTTCTCTCTCTCCCTTGGGCTTTCACTCTCTCTCCCTTGTGCTGTCTTTCTCTCCCTTGCGATGTCTGTCACTCTCCCTTGCGCTGTCTCTCTCTCTCCCTCGCGCTGATTCTCTCTCTCCCTCGCAAAATCTCTCTCTCCCTCTCGCTGGCTCAATCTCTCTCCCTTGGGCTTTCACTCTCTCTCCCATGTGCTGTCTCTCTCTCTCCCTTGCGATGTCTGTCACTCTCCCTTGTGCTGTCACTCTCTCTCCCTCGCAGTGGCACCCTCTCTCCCTCGCTCTGTCTCCCTCTCTCCTTTGCGCTGACTCCCTCACTCCCTCGCGCTGTCCCCTTCTCTCCCTCGTGCTGTGTCCCTCACTCCCTCGCGCTCTCTCCCTCTCTACCTCGTGCTGCCTGTCTCTCTCCCTCGCGCTGTCATTCTCTCTCCCTCGCACTATCTCTCTCCCTTGCACTTTCTCTCTCTCTACCTTGCGCTGTCACCCTCTCACCCTCGCGCTGTCTCTCCGTCTCCCTTGCGCTGTCTCTCCCTCTCCCTTGCACTGTCTCTCCCTCTCCCTTGCGGTGTCCCTCCCTTTCCCTTGCTCTGTCTCTCCCTCTCCCTTGCGCTGTCACCCTCTCACCCTCGCGCTGTCTCTCCCTCTCACTTGCGCTGTCTCTCCCTCTCCCTTGCACTGTCTCTCCCTCTCCCTTGTGCTGTCTCTCTTTTTCACCTGTGCTGTCCAAATCCTTTGCGCTGTCTCCCTCTCTCCCTTGCACTCTCTCCCTCTCTACCTCGTGCTGTCTGTCTCTCTCACTCACGCTGTCATTCTCTCTCCCTCGCGCTATTTCTCTCCCTTGCACTTTCTCTCTCTTTACCTTGCGCTGTCACCCTCTCACCCTCGCGCTGTCTCTCCCTCTCACTTGCACTGTCTCTCCCTCTCGCTTGCACTGTCTCTCCCTCTTCCTTGCGTTGTCTCTCTCTCTCCCTTGCACTGTCTAAATCCATTGCGCTGTCTCTCTCTCTCCCTTGCGCTGTCTCTCTCTCTCCCTCGTGCTGTCTCTCTCTCTCCCTTGCGCTGTTTCTCTCTCTCCCTTGGGCTTTCACTCTCTCTCCCTTGTGCTGTCTTCTCTCTCTCCCTTGCGATGTCTGTCACTCTCCCTTGCGCTGTCTCTCTCTCTCCCTCGTGCTGTCTCCCTCTCTCCCTCGCGCAGTCTATCTCTCTCTCTTTCCCTTTCTCTCTCTCCACCTCGCACTGTCTCCCTCTCACCCTCATGCTGTCTCCCTCTCTCTCTCGCGATGTCTCCCTCTCTCCCTCGCCCTGTCTCACTCTCTGCCTCATGCTGAATCCCTCTCTGCCTCGTGCTGTCTCCCTCTATGCCCCGCGCTGTCTCACTCTCTGCCTCGTGCTCTCTCCCTCTCTCCCTCGCGCTGTCTCCCTCTCTGCCTCGCGCTGTCACCCCTCTCTCCCTCACGCTGTGTCCCTCTCTCCCTCGCACTGTCTACCTCTCTCCCCTCGCGCTGTCTCCCCCTCTGCCTCGCGCTGTGTGTCTCTCTCCCTCGTGCTGTCATTTTCTCTCCATCGCGCTGTCTATCTCTATCCCTTTCCCTTTCTCTATCTCTACCTTGCGCTGTCTCTCTCTCTCTCCCTCGCGCTGTCTCTCTCTCCCTCGCGCTGTCTCTCTCTCTCTCCCTCGTGCTGTCTCTCTCTCTCTCCCTCGCACTGTCTCTCTCTCACACCCTTGCGCTCTCTCCCCCTCGCGCTGTCTCTTCCTCTCCCTCGTGCTGTCTCTCTCCCTCCCTCGCAAAATCTCTCTCTCCCACGCGCTGTCACTCTCTCCCTCATGCTGTCACCCTCTCTGCCCCGTGTTGTCTCCCTCTATGCCTCGCGCTGTCTCCCTCTCTCCCTCGCGCTGTCTCCCTCTCTCCCTCGCGCTGTCTCCCTCTCTCCCTCGTGCTGTCTCCCTCTCTCCCTTGTGCTGTCTCCCTCTCTCCCTCGCGCTATCTCTCTCTCTCCCTCGCGCTGTCTCTCTCTCTCCCCTTCGCGCTCTCTCTCCCTTGTGCTGTTCCTCTCTCTCCCTCGCACTTTTTCTCTCTCTCCCTTGGGCTTTCACCCTCTCTCCCTTGTGCTGTCTTCTCTCTCTCCCTCGCTCTGTCTCCCTCTCTCCTTTGCGCTGACTCCCTCACTCCCTTGCGCTGTCCCCTTCTCTCCCTCGTGCTGTGTCCCTCTCTCCCTCGCGCTCTCTCCCTCTCTACCTCGTGCTGCCTGTCTCTCTCACTCGCGCTGTCATTCTCTCTCCCTCGCGCTATCTCTCTCCCTTGCACTTTCTCTCTCTCTACCTTGCGCTGTCACCCTCTCACCCTCGCGCTGTCTCTCCGTCTCCCTTGCGCTGTCTCTCCCTCTCCCTTGCACTGTCTCTCCCTCTCCCTTGCGGTGTCCCTCCCTTTACCTTGCTCTGTCTCTCCCTCTCCCTTGCGCTGTCACACTCTCACCCTCGCGCTGTCTCTCCCTCTCACTTGCGCTGTCTCTCCCTCTCCCTTGCACTGTCTCTCCCTCTCCCTTGTGCTGTCTCTCTCTCTCACCTGTGCTGTCCAAATCCTTTGCGCTGACTCCCTCTCTCCCTTGCACTCTCTCCCTATCTAACTCGTGCTGTCTGTCTCTCTCACTCGCGCTGTCATTCTCTCTCCCTCGCGCTATTTCTCTCCCTTGCACTTTCTCTCTCTCTACCTTGTGCTGTCACCCCTCTCACCCTCGCGCTGTCTCTCCCTCTCACTTGCACTGTCTCTCCCTCTCACTTGCACTGTCTCTCCTCTCCCTTGCGCTGTCTCTCCCTCTTCCTTGCGCTGTCTCTCTCTCTCCCTTGCACTGTCTAAATCCATTGCGCTGTCTCTCTCTCTCCCCTTGCGCTGTCTCTCTCTCTCCCTTGTGCTGTCTCTCTCTCTCCCTTGCGCTGTTTCTCTCTCTCCCTTGGGCTTTCACTCTCTCTCCCTTGTGCTGTCTTTCTCTCCCTTGCGATGTCTGTCACTCTCGCTTGCGCTGTCTCTCTCTCTCCCTCGCGCTGATTCTCTCTCTCCCTCGCAAAATCTCTCTCTCCCTCTCGCTGGCTCAATCTCTCTCCCTTGGGCTTTCACTCTCTCTCCCATGTGCTGTCTCTCTCTCTCCCTTGTGATGTCTGTCACTCTCCCTTGTGCTGTCACTCTCTCTCCCTCGCAGTGGCACCCTCTCTCCCTCGCTCTGTCTCCCTCTCTCCTTCGCGCTGACTCCCTCACTCCCTCGCGCTGTCCCCTTCTCTCCCTCGTGCTGTGTCCCTCTCTCCCTCGCGCTCTCTCCCTCTCTACCTCGTGCTGCCTGTCTCTCTCCCTCGCGCTGTCATTCTCTCTCCCTCGCACTATCTCTCTCCCTTGCACTTTCTCTCTCTCTACCTTGCGCTGTCACCCTCTCACCATCGCGCTGTCTCTCCGTCTCCCTTGCGCTGTCTCTCCCTCTCCCTTGCACTGTCTCTCCCTCTCCCTTGCGGTGTCCCTCCCTTTCCCTTGCTCTGTCTCTCCCTCTCCCTTGCGCTGTCACCCTCTCACCCTCGCGCTGTCTCTCCCTCTCACTTGCGCTGTCTCTCCCTCTCCCTTGCACTGTCTCTCCCTCTCCCTTGTGCTGTCTCTCTTTTTCACCTGTGCTGTCCAAATCCTTGCGCTGTCACCCTCTCTCCCTTGCACTCTCTCCCTCTCTACCTCGTGCTGTCTGTCTCTCTTACTCACGCTGTCATTCTCTCTCCCTCGCGTTATTTCTCTCCCTTGCACTTTCTCTCTCTTTACCTTGCGCTGTCACCCTCTCACCCTCGCGCTGTCTCTCCCTCTCACTTGCACTGTCTCTCCCTCTCCCTTGCACTGTCTCTCCCTCTTCCTTGCGTTGTCTCTCTCTCTCCCTTGCACTGTCTAAATCCATTGCGCTGTCTCTCTCTCTCCCTTGCGCTGTCTCTCTCTCTCCCTCGTGCTGTCTCTCTCTCTCCCTTGCGCTGTTTCTCTCTCTCCCTTGGGCTTTCACTCTCTCTCCCTTGTGCTGTCTTCTCTCTCTCCCTTGCGATGTCTGTCACTCTCCCTTGCGCTGTCTCTCTCTCTCCCTCGTGCTGTCTCCCTCTCTCCCTCGCGCAGTCTATCTCTCTCTCTTTCCCTTTCTCTCTCTCCACCTCGCACTGTCTCCCTCTCACCCTCATGCTGTCTCCCTCTCTCTCTCGCGATGTCTCCCTCTCTCCCTCGCCCTGTCTCACTCTCTGCCTCATGCTGAATCCCTCTCTGCCTCGTGCTGTCTCCCTCTATGCCCCGCGCTGTCTCACTCTCTGCCTCGTGCTCTCTCCCTCTCTCCCTCGCGCTGTCTCCCTCTCTGCCTCGCGCTGTCACCCTCTCTCCCTCACGCTGTGTCCCTCTCTCCCTCGCACTGTCTACCTCTCTCCCTCGCGCTGTCTCCCCCTCTACCTCGCGCTGTGTGTCTCTCTCCCTCGTGCTGTCATTTTCTCTCCATCGCGCTGTCTATCTCTCTCCCTTTCCCTTTCTCTATCTCTACCTTGCGCTGTCTCTCTCTCTCTCCCTCGCGCTGTCTCTCTCTCCCTCGCGCTGTCTCTCTCTCTCTCCCTCGTGCTGTCTCTCTCTCTCTCCCTCGCGCTGTCTCTCTCTCACACCTTTGCGCTCTCTCTCCCTCGCGCTGTCTCTTCCTCTCCCTCGTGCTGTCTCTCTCCCTCCCTCGCAAAATCTCTCTCTCCCTCGCGCTGTCACTCTCTCCCTCATGCTGTCACCCTCTCTGCCCCGTGTTGTCTCCCTCTATGCCTCGCGCTGTCTCCCTCTCTCCCTCGCGCTGTCTCCCTCTCTCCCTCGCGTTATCTCTCTCTCTCCCTCGCGCTGTCTCTCTCTCTCCCCTTCGCGCTCTCTCTCCCTTGTGCTGTTCCTCTCTCTCCCTCGCACTTTTTCTCTCTCTCCCTTGGGCTTTCACCCTCTCTCCCTTGTGCTGTCTTCTCTCTCTCCCTTGCGATGTCTGTCACTCTCCCTTTCCCTTTCTCTCTCTCTCCCTCGCACTGTCTCCCTCTCACCCTCACGCTGTCTCCCTCTCTCTCTCGCATTGTCTCCTTCTCTCCCTCGCCCTGTCTCACTCTCTGCCTCATGCTGAATCCCTCTCTGCCTCGTGCTGTCTCCCTCTATGCCCCGCGCTGTCTCCCTCTCTCCCTCACGCTCTCTCCCTCTCTCCCTCACACTGTCTCCCTCTCTGCCTCACACTGTCACCCTCTCTCCCTCGCGCTGTGTCCCTCTCTCCCTCGTGCTGTCTACCTCTCTCCCTCATGCTGTCCCCCTCTCTACCTCGCGCTCTGTGTCTCTCTCCCTCGTGCTGTCATTTTCTCTCCCTCGCGCTGTCTATCTCTCTCCCTTGCCCTTTCTCTATCTCTACCTTGCGCTGTCTCTCTCTCTCTCCCTCGCGCTGTCTCTCTCTCCCTCGCGCTGTCTCTCTCTCTCTCCCTCGTGCTGTCTCGCTCTCTCTCCCTTGCGCTGTCTCGCTCTATTTCCTCGCGTTGTCTTTCTCTCCCTCCCTTGTCCTGTCTCGCTCTCTCTCCCTTGGCCTGTCTCGCTCTCTCCCCCTTGGGCTGTCTCGCTCTCTCCCTCGCACTGTCTCGCTCTCTCTCTCGCGCTGTATTTCTCCCTCACTCGTGCTGTCTATCTCACTCCCTTGCCCTTTCTCTCTCTCTACCTCGTGATGTCAACCTTTTTCCCTCGCGCTGTCTCTCCGTCACCATTGCGCTGTCTCTCCGTCACCCGTGCACTGTCTCTCCCTCTCCCTTGCACTGTCTCTCCCTCCCCCTTGCGGTGTCTCTCCATTTCCCTTGCGCTGTCTCTCCCTCTCCCTTGCGCTGCCTCTCCCTCTCCCTTGCGCTGTCCCTCCCTCTCCCTTGCAGTGTCTCTCCCTCTCCCTTGTGCTCTCTCTCCCTCTCCCTTGCACTGTCTCTCCCTCTCCATGGTGCTGTCTCTCCCTCTCCCTTGCACTGTCTCTCTCTCTGCCTTGCACTGTCTATCTCCATTGTGCTGTCTCTCTCTCACCCTCGCGCTGTCTCTCTCTCTTCCTCGTGCTGTCTCTCTCTCTAACTTGCGCTGTCTCTCTCTCTCCCTTGCGCTGTCTCTCCTTCTCTCTTGCGCTGTGTCTCACCATCCATTGC
Source organism: Isurus oxyrinchus (assembly GCA_026770705.1). Taxonomy (NCBI): domain Eukaryota; kingdom Metazoa; phylum Chordata; class Chondrichthyes; order Lamniformes; family Lamnidae; genus Isurus; species Isurus oxyrinchus. The sequence continues at coordinate 725,730 of JANJGN010000165.1, forward strand.
GCTGTGTCTTCCTCTCCCTTGCGCTGTCTCTCCCTCTCCACTGCGCTGTCTCTCCCTCTCCCTCACGCTCTCTCCCTCTCCCTTGCGCTGTCTCTGCCTCTCACTTGCGCTGTCTCTCCCAGTCCCTTGCACTGTCTCTCCCAGTCCCTTGCGCTGTCTCTCCCTGTCCCATGCGCTGTCTCTCCCTGTCCCTTGCGCTGTCTCTCCCTGTCCCTTGCGCTGTCTCTCCCTCTCCCTTGCGCTGTCTCTCTCTCTCCCTTGCGCTGTCCAAATACATTGCGCTGTCTCTCTCTCTAACTTGCGCTGTCTCTCTCTCTCCCTTGCGCTGTCTCTCCTTCTCTCTTGCGCTGTGTCTCACCATCCATTGCTCTGTGTCTCCCTCTCCCTTGCGCTGTGTCTCCCTCTCCCTTGCGCTGTGTCTCCCTCTCCCTTGCGCTGTCTCTCCCTGTCCCTTGCGCTGTCTCATCCTCTCCCTTGCACTGTTTCCCCCTCTCCCTTGCGCTGTCTCTCCCTCTCCATTGCGCTGTCTCTCCCTCTCCTTTGCGCTGTCTCTCCCTCTCCGCTGCACTGTCTCTCCCGTTCCCTCGCGCAGTCTCTCCCTATCCCTTGCGCTGTCTCTCCCAGTCCCTTGCGCTGTCTCTCCCTGTCCCTTGCGCTGTCTCTCCCTGTCCCTTGCGCTGTCTCTCCCTGTCCCTTGCTCTGTCTCTCCCTCTCCCTAGCGCTGTCTCTCTCTCTCCCTTGCGCTGTCCAAATACATTGCGCTGTCTCTCTCTCTCCCTCGCGCTGTCTCTCTCTCTCCCTCGCGCTGTCTCCCTCTCTCCCTTACGCTGTCTATCTCTCTCCCTTTCCCTTTCTCTCTTTCTATCTTACAGTGTCTCCCTCTCTGACCCACGCTGTCTCCCTCTCTGCCCCACACTGTCTCCCGCTCTGCCTCGTGCTGTCTCCCTCTCTCCCTCCCGCTCTCTCCCTCTCTTCCTCACGCTGTCTCCCACTCTCCCTCACGCTGTCTGTCTCTCTCCCTCGCGCTGTCTATCTCTCTCCCTCGCGCTGTCTGTCTCTCTCCCTCGCACTGTCTGTCTCCCTCGTGCTGTCTGTCTCTCTCCCTCACCGTTTCTCTCTCTCTACCTCGCGCTGTCTCTCTCTCTCCCTCGCGCGGTCTCTCTCTCTCCCTCGCGCTGTCTCACTCCTTGACGCGCGCTGTCACTCTCTCTCCCTTGCAATGTCTCTCTCTCCCTCACGCTGTCTCTCTCTCTCTCCCTCACACTGTCTCTCTCTCTCTCCCTCGCACTGTATATCTCTCTCCCTTTCCCTTTCTCTCTCTCTACCCCACAGTGTCTCCCCCTCTGCCTCGCGCTGCCTCCCTCTTTGCCCCGCGCTGTCTCCCGCTCTGCCTCGCGCTGTCTCCCTCGTGCTGTCTCCCTCTCTCCCTCACGCTGTCTCCCACACTCCCTCGTGCTGTCTGTCTCTCTCCCTCGCGCTGTCTGTCTCTCTCCCTTGCGCTGTCTGTCTCTCTCCCTCGCGCTGTCTGTCGCTCTCCCTCATGCTGTCTGTCTCTCTCCCTCGCCCTTTCTCTCTCTCTCCCTCGTGCTGTCTCTCTCTCTCCCTCGCGCTGTCTCACTCCTTGACGTGCGCGGTCAGTCTCTCTACCTTGCGCTGTCTCTCTCTCTCCCTCACGCTGTATCTCTCTCTCTTCCTCACGCTGTCTCTCTCTCTCCCTCACGCCGTATCTCTCTCTCTCCCTCGCGCTGTATCTCTCTCTCTCTACCTCGCACTGTCTCTCTCTCTCCCTCGTGCTGTCTCTCTCTCCCTCGCACAATCTCTCTCTCCCTCACGGTGTCTCTCTTGCTCTCCCTCGCGCTGTCTCTCTCTCACTCCCTCGCGCTGTCTCTCTCTCTCCCTAGTGCTGTCTCTCTCCCTCCCTTGCAAAATCTCTCTCTCCCTCGCGTTGGCTCTGTCTCTCACCTGCGCTGTCTCTCTCTCTCCCTTGTGATGTCTGTCACTCTTCCTTGCGCTGTCACTAACTCTCCCTCCGCTGGCACTCTCTCCCTCGCGCTGTCTCTCTCTCTCCCTCCCGCTCTCTCCCTCTCTTCCTCACGCTGTCACCCACTCTCCCTCACGCTGTCTGTCTCTCTCCCTCGCGCTGTCTGTCTCTCTCCCTCACGCTGTCTGTCTCTCTCCCTCGCACTGTCTGTCGCACTTGTGCTGTCTGTCTCTCTCCCTCACCGTTTCTCTCTCTCTCCCTCGCGCTGTCTCTCTCTCTCCCTCACGCGGTCTCTCTCTCTCCCTCGCGTTGTCTCACTCCTTGATGCGCGCTGTCGCTCTCTCTCCCTTGCAATGTCTCTCTCTCCCTCACGCTGTATCTCTCTCTCTACCTCGCACTCTCTCTCTCTCTCCCTCGTGCTGTCACTCTCTCCCTCGCACAATCTCTCTCTCCCTCACGCTGTCTCTCTTGCTCTCCCTCGCACTGTCTCTCTCTCACTCCCTCGCGCTGTCTCTCTCTCTCCCTCGTGCTGTCTCTCTCCCTCCCTTGCAAAATCTCTCTCTCCCTCGCGTTGGCTCTGTCTCTCACCTGCGCTGTCTCTCTCTCTCCCTTGCGATGTCTGTCACTCTTCCTTGCGCTGTCACTCACTCTCCCTTGCGCTGTCACTCTCTCCCTCGCGCTGTCTCTCTCTCTCCCTTACGCTGTTTCTCTCTCTCCCTTGGGCTTTCACTCTCTCTCCCTTGCGCTGTCTCTCTCTCTCCCTTGCGATGTCTGTCACTCTCCCTTGCACTGTCACTCTCTCTCCCTCGCGCTGTCACCCTCTCTCCCTCGCCCTGTCTCCCTCTCTCCTTCACGCTGACTCCCTCTCTCCCTCACGCTGTCCCCTTCTCTCCCTCGCACTGTCTCCCTCTCTTCCTCACGCTCTATCCCTCTCTACTTCATGCTGTCTGTCTCTCTCACTCATGCTGTCATTCTCTCTCCCTCGCGCTATCTCTCTCCCTTGCACTTTCTCTCTCTCCACCTCGCACTGTCTCCCTCTCTCCCTCACGCTGCCTCACTCTCTCTCTCGCAATGTCTCCCTCTCTCCCTCGCCCTGTCTCACTCTCTGCCTCATGCTGAATCCCTTTCTGCCTCGTGCTGTTTCGCTCTATGCCCCGCGCTATCTCCCTCTCTGCCTCGCGCTGTCTCCCTCTCTCCCTCGCGCTGCCTCCCTCTCTGCCTCGCGCTGTCACCCTCTCTCCCTCGCGCTGTGTCCATCTCTACCTCACGCTGTCTGTCTCTCTCCCTTGTGCTGTCATTTTCTCTCCCTCGCGCTGTCTATCTCTCTCCCTTGCCCTTTCTCTATCTCTACCTCGCACTGTCTCTCTCTCTCTCCCTCGCGCTGTCTCTCTCTCCCTCGCACTATCTCTCTCTCCCTCGTGCTGTCTCTCTCTCTCTCCCTCGTGCTGTCTCTCTCTCTCTCCCTCGCGCTGTCTCTCTCTCACACCCTTGCGCTCTCTCTCCCTCGTGCTGTCTCTTCCTCTCCCTCGCTCTGTCTCTCTCCCTCCCTCGCAAAATCTCTCTCTCCCTCGCGGTGTCACTCTCTCCCTCGCACTGTCTCCCTCTCTGCCCCGTGTTGTCTCCCTCTATGCCTCGCGCTGTCTCCCTGGCGCTGTCTCCCTCTCTCCCTTGCGCTGTCTCCCTCTCTCCCTAGTGCTGTCTCCCTCTCTCCCTCGCGCTGTCTCTCTCTCTCCCTCACGCTGTCTCTCTCTCTCCCCTTCGCGCTCTCTCTCCCTCGTGCTGTCTCTCTCTCTTCCTCGCACTGATTCTCTCTCTCCCTCGCAAAATCTCTCTCTCCCTCTCGCTGGCTCTCTCTCTCTCCCTTGGGCTTTCACTCTCTCTCCCATGTGCTGTCTCTCTCTCTCCCTTGCGATGTCTGTCACTCTCCCTTGCGCTGTCACTCTCTCTCCCTCGCAGTGGCACCCTCTCTCCCTCGCTCTGTCTCCCTCTCTCCTTTGCGCTGACTCCCTCACTCCCTTGCGCTGTCCCCTTCTCTCCCTCGTGCTGTGTCCCTCTCTCCCTCGCGCTCTCTCCCTCTCTACCTCGTGCTGCCTGTCTCTCTCACTCGCGCTGTCATTCTCTCTCCCTCGCGCTATCTCTCTCCCTTGCACTTTCTCTCTCTCTACCTTGCGCTGTCACCCTCTCACCCTCGCGCTGTCTCTCCGTCTCCCTTGCGCTGTCTCTCCCTCTCCCTTGCACTGTCTCTCCCTCTCCCTTGCGGTGTCCCTCCCTTTCCCTTGCTCTGTCTCTCCCTCTCCCTTGCGCTGTCACCCTCTCACCCTCGCGCTGTCTCTCCCTCTCACTTGCGCTGTCTCTCCCTCTCCCTTGCACTGTCTCTCCCTCTCCCTTGTGCTGTCTCTCTCTCTCACCTGTGCTGTCCAAATCCTTTGCGCTGACTCCCTCTCTCCCTTGCACTCTCTCCCTATCTAACTCGTGCTGTCTGTCTCTCTCACTCGCGCTGTCATTCTCTCTCCCTCGCGCTATTTCTCTCCCTTGCACTTTCTCTCTCTCTACCTTGTGCTGTCACCCTCTCACCCTCGCGCTGTCTCTCCCTCTCACTTGCACTGTCTCTCCCTCTCCCTTGCACTGTCTCTCCCTCTCCCTTGCGCTGTCTCTCCCTCTTCCTTGCGCTGTCTCTCTCTCTCCCTTGCACTGTCTAAATCCATTGCGCTGTCTCTCTCTCTCCCTTGCGCTGTCTCTCTCTCTCCCTTGTGCTGTCTCTCTCTCTCCCTTGCGCTGTTTCTCTCTCTCCCTTGGGCTTTCACTCTCTCTCCCTTGTGCTGTCTTTCTCTCCCTTGCAATGTCTGTCACTCTCCCTTGCGCTGTCTCTCTCTCTCCCTCGCGCTGATTCTCTCTCTCCCTCGCAAAATCTCTCTCTCCCTCTCGCTGGCTCAATCTCTCTCCCTTGGGCTTTCACTCTCTCTCCCATGTGCTGTCTCTCTCTCTCCCTTGCGATGTCTGTCACTCTCCCTTGTGCTGTCACTCTCTCTCCCTCGCAGTGGCACCCTCTCTCCCTCGCTCTGTCTCCCTCTCTCCTTTGCGCTGACTCCCTCACTCCCTCGCGCTGTCCCCTTCTCTCCCTCGCGCTGTGTCCCTCTCTCCCTCGCGCTCTCTCCCTCTCTACCTCGTGCTGCCTGTCTCTCTCACTCGCGCTGTCATTCTCTCTCCCTCGCGCTATCTCTCTCCCTTGCACTTTCTCTCTCTCTACCTTGCGCTGTCACCCTCTCACCCTCGCGCTGTCTCTCCGTCTCCCTTGCGCTGTCTCTCCCTCTCCCTTGCACTGTCTCTCCCTCTCCCTTGCGGTGTCCCTCCCTTTCCCTTGCTCTGTCTCTCCCTCTCCCTTGCGCTGTCACCCTCTCACCCTCGCGCTGTCTCTCCCTCTCACTTGCGCTGTCTCTCCCTCTCCCTTGCACTGTCTCTCCCTCTCCCTTGTGCTGTCTCTCTCTCTCACCTGTGCTGTCCAAATCCTTTGCGCTGACTCCCTCTCTCCCTTGCACTCTCTCCCTATCTAACTCGTGCTGTCTGTCTCTCTCACTCGCGCTGTCATTCTCTCTCCCTCGCGCTATTTCTCTCCCTTGCACTTTCTCTCTCTCTACCTTGTGCTGTCACCCTCTCACCCTCGCGCTGTCTCTCCCTCTCACTTGCACTGTCTCTCCCTCTCCCTTGCACTGTCTCTCCCTCTCCCTTGCGCTGTCTCTCCCTCTTCCTTGCGCTGTCTCTCTCTCTCCCTTGCACTGTCTAAATCCATTGCGCTGTCTCTCTCTCTCCCTTGCGCTGTCTCTCTCTCTCCCTTGTGCTGTCTCTCTCTCTCCCTTGCGCTGTTTCTCTCTCTCCCTTGGGCTTTCACTCTCTCTCCCTTGTGCTGTCTTTCTCTCCCTTGCAATGTCTGTCACTCTCCCTTGCGCTGTCTCTCTCTCTCCCTCGCGCTGATTCTCTCTCTCCCTCGCAAAATCTCTCTCTCCCTCTCGCTGGCTCAATCTCTCTCCCTTGGGCTTTCACTCTCTCTCCCATGTGCTGTCTCTCTCTCTCCCTTGCGATGTCTGTCACTCTCCCTTGTGCTGTCACTCTCTCTCCCTCGCAGTGGCACCCTCTCTCCCTCGCTCTGTCTCCCTCTCTCCTTTGCGCTGACTCCCTCACTCCCTCGCGCTGTCCCCTTCTCTCCCTCGTGCTGTGTCCCTCTCTCCCTCGCGCTCTCTCCCTCTCTACCTCGTGCTGCCTGTCTCTCTCACTCGCGCTGTCATTCTCTCTCCCTCGCGCTATCTCTCTCCCTTGCACTTTCTCTCTCTCTACCTTGCGCTGTCACCCTCTCACCCTCGCGCTGTCTCTCCGTCTCCCTTGCGCTGTCTCTCCCTCTCCCTTGCACTGTCTCTCCCTCTCCCTTGCGGTGTCCCTCCCTTTCCCTTGCTCTGTCTCTCCCTCTCCCTTGCGCTGTCACCCTCTCACCCTCGCGCTGTCTCTCCCTCTCACTTGCGCTGTCTCTCCCTCTCCCTTGCACTGTCTCTCCCTCTCCCTTGTGCTGTCTCTCTTTTTCACCTGTGCTGTCCAAATCCTTTGCGCTGTCTCCCTCTCTCCCTTGCACTCTCTCCCTCTCTACCTCGTGCTGTCTGTCTCTCTCACTCGCGCTGTCATTCTCTCTCCCTCGCGCTATTTCTCTCCCTTGCACTTTCTCTCTCTCTACCTTGTGCTGTCACCCTCTCACCCTCGCGCTGTCTCTCCCTCTCACTTGCACTGTCTCTCCCTCTCCCTTGCACTGTCTCTCCCTCTCCCTTGCGCTGTCTCTCCCTCTTCCTTGCGCTGTCTCTCTCTCTCCCTTGCACTGTCTAAATCCATTGCGCTGTCTCTCTCTCTCCCTTGCGCTGTCTCTCTCTCTCCCTTGTGCTGTCTCTCTCTCTCCCTTGCGCTGTTTCTCTCTCTCCCTTGGGCTTTCACTCTCTCTCCCTTGTGCTGTCTTTCTCTCCCTTGCAATGTCTGTCACTCTCCCTTGCGCTGTCTCTCTCTCTCCCTCGCGCTGATTCTCTCTCTCCCTCGCAAAATCTCTCTCTCCCTCTCGCTGGCTCAATCTCTCTCCCTTGGGCTTTCACTCTCTCTCCCATGTGCTGTCTCTCTCTCTCCCTTGCGATGTCTGTCACTCTCCCTTGTGCTGTCACTCTCTCTCCCTCGCAGTGGCACCCTCTCTCCCTCGCTCTGTCTCCCTCTCTCCTTTGCGCTGACTCCCTCACTCCCTCGCGCTGTCCCCTTCTCTCCCTCGTGCTGTGTCCCTCTCTCCCTCGCGCTCTCTCCCTCTCTACCTCGTGCTGCCTGTCTCTCTCACTCGCGCTGTCATTCTCTCTCCCTCGCGCTATCTCTCTCCCTTGCACTTTCTCTCTCTCTACCTTGCGCTGTCACCCTCTCACCCTCGCGCTGTCTCTCCGTCTCCCTTGCGCTGTCTCTCCCTCTCCCTTGCACTGTCTCTCCCTCTCCCTTGCGGTGTCCCTCCCTTTCCCTTGCTCTGTCTCTCCCTCTCCCTTGCGCTGTCACCCTCTCACCCTCGCGCTGTCTCTCCCTCTCACTTGCGCTGTCTCTCCCTCTCCCTTGCACTGTCTCTCCCTCTCCCTTGTGCTGTCTCTCTTTTTCACCTGTGCTGTCCAAATCCTTTGCGCTGTCTCCCTCTCTCCCTTGCACTCTCTCCCTCTCTACCTCGTGCTGTCTGTCTCTCTCACTCACGCTGTCATTCTCTCTCCCTCGCGCTATTTCTCTCCCTTGCACTTTCTCTCTCTTTACCTTGCGCTGTCACCCTCTCACCCTCGCGCTGTCTCTCCCTCTCCCTTGCACTGTCTCTCCCTCTTCCTTGCGTTGTCTCTCTCTCTCCCTTGCACTGTCTAAATCCATTGCGCTGTCTCTCTCTCTGCCTTGCGCTGTCTCTCTCTCTCCCTCGTGCTGTCTCTCTCTCTCCGTTGCGCTGTTTCTCTCTCTCCCTTGGGCTTTCACTCTCTCTCCCTTGTGCTGTCTTCTCTCTCTCCCTTGCGATGTCTGTCACTCTCCCTTGCGCTGTCTCTCTCTCTCCCTCGTGCTGTCTCCCTCTCTCCCTCACGCAGTCTATCTCTCTCTCTTTCCCTTTCTCTCTCTCCACCTTGCACTGTCTCCCTCTCACCCTCATGCTGTCTCCCTCTCTCTCTCGCGATGTCTCCCTCTCTCCCTCGCCCTGTCTCACTCTCTGCCTCATGCTGAATCCCTCTCTGCCTCGTGCTGTCTCCCTCTATGCCCCGCGCTGTCTCACTCTCTGCCTCGTGCTCTCTCCCTCTCTCCCTCGCGCTGTCTCCCTCTCTGCCTCGCGCTGTCACCCTCTCTCCCTCACGCTGTGTCCCTCTCTCCCTCGCACTGTCTACCTCTCTCCCTCGCGCTGTCTCCCCCTCTACCTCGCGCTGTGTGTCTCTCTCCCTCGTGTTGTCATTTTCTCTCCATCGCACTGTCTATCTCTCTCCCTTTCCCTTTCTCTATCTCTACCTTGCGCTGTCTCTCTCTCTCTCCCTCGCGCTGTCTCTCTCTCCCTCGCGCTGTCTCTCTCTCTCTCCCTCGTGCTGTCTCTCTCTCTCTCCCTCGCGCTGTCTCTCTCTCACACCCTTGCGCTCTCTCTCCCTCGTGCTGTCTCTTCCTCTCCCTCGCTCTGTCTCTCTCCCTCCCTCGCAAAATCTCTCTCTCCCTCGCGGTGTCACTCTCTCCCTCGCACTGTCTCCCTCTCTGCCCCGCGTTGTCTCCCTCTATGCCTCGCGCTGTCTCCCTCTCTCCCTCGCGCTGTCTCCCTCTCTCCCTCGCGCTGTCTCCCTCTCTCCCTCACGCTGTCTCCCTCTCTCCCTCGTGCTGTCTCCCTCTCTCCCTCGTGCTGTCTCCCTCTCTCCCTCACGCTGTCTCCCTCTCTCCCTCGCGCTGTCTCTCTCTCTCCCTCGCGCTGTCTCTCTCTCTCCCCTTCGCGCTCTCTCTCCCTTGTGCTGTTCCTCTCTCTCCCTCGCACTTTTTCTCTCTCTCCCTTGGGCTTTCACCCTCTCTCCCTTGTGCTGTCTTCTCTCTCTCCCTTGCGATGTCTGTCACTCTCCCTTTCCCTTTCTCTCTCTCTCCCTCGCACTGTCTCCCTCTCACCCTCACGCTGTCTCCCTCTCTCTCTCGCGTTGTCTCCCTCTCTCCCTCGCCCTGTCTCACTCTCTGCCTCATGCTGAATCCCTCTCTGCCTCGTGCTGTCTCCCTCTATGCCCCGCGCTGTCTCCCTCTCTCCCTCACGCTCTCTCCCTCTCTCCCTCACACTGTCTCCCTCTCTGCCTCACACTGTCACCCTCTCTCCCTCGCGCTGTGTCCCTCTCTCCCTCGCGCTGTCTACCTCTCTCCCTCATGCTGTCCCCCTCTCTACCTCTCACTCTGTGTCTCTCTCCCTCGTGCTGTCATTTTCTCTCCCTCGCGCTGTCTATCTCTCTCCCTTGCCCTTTCTCTATCTCTACCTTGCGCTGTCTCTCTCTCTCTCCCTCGCGCTGTCTCTCTCTCCCTCGCGCTGTCTCTCTCTCTCTCCCTCGTGCTGTCTCGCTCTCTCTCCCTTGCGCTGTCTCGCTCTATTTCCTCGCGTTGTCTTGCTCTCCCTCCCTTGGCCTGTCTCGCTCTCTCCCCCTTGGGCTGTCTCGCTCTCTCCCTCGCACTGTCTCGCTCTCTCTCTCGCGCTGTATTTCTCCCTCACTCGTGCTGTCTATCTCACTCCCTTGCCCTTTCTCTCTCTCTACCTCGTGATGTCAACCTTTTTCCCTCGCGCTGTCTCTCCGTCACCATTGTGCTGTCTCTCCGTCACCCGTGCACTGTCTCTCCCTCTCCCTTGCACTGTCTCTCCCTCCCCCTTGCGGTGTCTCTCCATTTCCCTTGCGCTGTCTCTCCCTCTCCCTTGCACTGCCTCTCCCTCTCCCTTGCGCTGTCCCTCCCTCTCCCTTGCAGTGTCTCTCCCTCTCCCTTGTGCTCTCTCTCCCTCTCCCTTGCACTGTCTCTCCCTCTCCATGGCGCTGTCTCTCCCTCTCCCTTGCACTGTCTCTCTCTCTGCCTTGCACTGTCTATCTCCATTGCGCTGTCTCTCTCTCACCCTCGCGCTGTCTCTCTCTCTTCCTCGTGCTGTCTCTCTCTCTAACTTGCGCTGTCTCTCTCTCTCCCTTGCGCTGTCTCTCCTTCTCTCTTGCGCTGTGTCTCACCATCCATTGCGCTGTGTCTTCCTCTCCCTTGCGCTGTGTCTCCCTCTCCCTTGCGCTGTGTCTCCCTCTCCCTTGCGCTGTTTCTCCCTGTCCCTTGCGCTGTCTTTCCCTGCCCCTTGCGCTGTCTCTCCCTGTCCCTTGCTCTGTCTCTCCCTGTCCCTTGCACTGTCTCTCCCTGTCCCTTGCGCTGTCTCTCCCTGTCCCTTGCGCTGTCTCTACCTGTCCCTTGCGCTGTCTCTACCTGTCCCTTGCGCTGTCTCTCCTTGTCCCTTGCACTGTCTCTCCCAATCCCTTGCGCTGTCTCTCCCTGTCCCTTGCGCTGTCTCATCCTCTCCCTTGCACTGTTTCTCCCTCTCCCTTGCGCTATCTCTCCCTCTCCATTGCGCTGTCTCTCTCTCACACCCTTGCGCTCTCTCTCCCTCGCGCTGTCTCTTCCTCTCCCTCGCGCTGTCTCTCTCCCTCCCTCGCAAAATCTCTCTCTCCCTCGCGCTGTCTCCCTCTCTGCCCCGCGTTGTCTCCCTCTATGTCTCGCGCTGTCTCCCTCTCTCCCTCGCACTGTCTCCCTCTCTCCCTCACGCTGTCTCCCTCTCTCCCTCGCGCTGTCTCCCTCTCTCCTTCGTGCTGTCTCCCTCTCTCCCTCACGCTGTCTCCCTCTCTCCCTCGCGCAGTCTCTCTCTCCCTCGCGCTGTCTCTCTCTCTCCCCTTCGCGCTCTCTCTCCCTTGTGCTGTCTCTCTCTCTCCCTCGCACTGTTTCTCTCCCTCCCTCGCAAAATCTCTCTCCCTCTCGCTGGCTCTCTCTCTCTCCCTTGCGCTGTCTCTCTCTCTCTCACGTGCGCTGTCTCTCTCTCTCCCTTGTGTTGCCTGTCACTCTCTCTCCCTTGCACTGTCTCACTCTCCCACGCGCTGTCTCTCTCTCTCTCCCTCGTGCTGTCTCGCTCTCTCTCCCTTGCGCTGTCTCGCTCTATTTCCCTCGCGCTGTCTTGCTCTCCCTCCCTTGGGCTGTCTCGCTCTCTCTCCCTTGGCCTGTCTCGCTCTCTCCCCCTGGGGCTGTCTCGCTCTCTCCCTCGTGCTGTCTCGCTCTCTCTCTCGCGCTGTAATTCTCCCTCACTCATGCTGTCTATCTCACTCCCTTGCCCTTTCTCTCTCTCTACCTCGCGATGTCATCCTTTCTCCCTCGCGCTCCGTCACCATTGCGACATCTCTCCATCATCCTTGCACTGTCTCTCCATCTCCCTTGCACTGTCTCTCCCTCCCCCCTTGCGGTGTCTCTCCCTTTCCCATGCGCTGTCTCTCCCTCTCCCTTGCGCTGCCTCTCCCTCTCCCTTGCCCTGTCCCTCCCTTTGCCTTGCAGTGTCTCTCACTCTCCCTTGTGCTGTCTCTCCCTCTCCCTTGCACTGTCTCTCCCTCTCCATGGCGCTGTCTATCTCCATTGTGCTGTCTCTCTCTCACCCTCGCGCTGTCTCTCTCTCTTCCTCGTGCTGTCTCTCCCTCTAACTTGCGCTGCCTCTCCTTCTCTCTTGCGCTGTGTCTCACCATCCATTGCGCTGTGTCTCCCTCTCCCTTGCGCTGTGTCTCCCTCTCCCTTGCACTGTCTCTCCCTGTCCCTTGCACTGTCTCTCCCTGTCCCTTGCGCTGTCTTTCCCTGTCCCTTGCTCTGTCTCTCCCTGTCACTTGCACTGTCTCTCCCTGTCCCTTGCGCTGTCTCTCCCTGTCCCTTGCGCTGTCTCTCCCTGTCCCTTGCGCTGTCTCTCCCAGTCCCTTGCGCTGTCTCTCCCAGTCATTTGCGCTGTCTCATCCTCAACCTTGCACTGTTTCTCCCTCTCCCTTGCGCTGTCTCTCCCTCTCCATTGCACTGTCTCTCCCTCTCCGCTGCGCTGTCTCTCCCGCTCCCTCGCGCTGTCTCTCCCTCTCCCTTCTGCTGTCTCTCCCTCTCACGCTGTCTCTCCCAGTCCCTTGCGCTGTCTCTCCCTGTCCCTTGCGCTGTCTCTCCCTGTCCCTTGCGCTTTCTCTCCCTGTCCCTTGCGCTGTCTCTCCCTCTCCCTTGCGCTGTCTCTCTCTCCCTTGCGCTGTCCAAATACATTGCGCTGTCTCTCTCTCTCCCTCGCGCTTTCTCTCTCTCTCCCTCACGCTGTCTCCCTCTCTCCCTCATGCTGTCTATCTCTCTTCCTTTCCCTTTCTCTCTCTCTACCTCACAGTGTCTCCCTCTCTGCCTCGCGCTGTCTCCCTCTCTGCCCCGCGTTGTCTCCCGCTCTGCCTCGCGCTGTCTCCCTCTCTCCCTCCCGCTGTCTCCCTCTCTCCCTCACGCTATCTCCCACTCTCCCTCACACTATCTGTCTCTCTCCCTCGCGCTGTCTGTCTCTCTCCCTCACGCTGTCTGTCTCTCTCCCTCGCGCTGTCTGTCTCCCTCATGCTGTCTGTCTCTCTCCCTCACCGTTTCTCTCTCTCTACCTCGCGCTGTCTCTCTCTCTGCCTCGCGCGGTCTCTCTCTCTCCCTCGTGCTGTCTCTCTCTCTCTCCCTCACGCTGTCTCACTCCTGGACGCGCGCTGTCACTCTCTCTCCCTTGCACTGTCTCTCTCTCCCTCACGCTGTCTCTCTCTCTCTCCCTCACACTGTCTCTCTCTCTCTCCCTCGTGCTGTCTCTCTCTCTCTCCCTCGCGCTGTATATCTCTCTCCCTTCCCCTTTCTCTCTCTCTACCTCACAGTGTCTCCCTCTCTGCCTCGCGCTGTCTCCCTCTTTGCCCCGCGCTGTCTCCAGCTCTGCCTCGCATTGTCACCCTCTCTCCCTCGCGCTGTCTCCCTCTCTCCCTCGCGCTGTCTCCCTCTCTCCCTCGCGCTGTCTGTCTCTCTCCCTCGCGCTGTCTGTCTCTCCCCCTCGCGCTATCTGTCTCTCTCCCTTGCGCTGGCTGTCTCTCTCCCTCATGCTGTCTGTCTCTCTCCCTTGCCCTTTCTTTCTCTCTCCCTCGCGCTGTTTCTCTCTCTCCCTCGTGCTGTCTCTCTCTCTCCCTCGCGCTGTCTCACTCCTTGACATGCGCTGTCACTCTCTCCCCCTTGCGCTGTCTCTCTCTCCCTCGCGCCGTATCTCTCTCTCTCCCTCGTGCTGTATCTCTCTCTCTAACTCGCACTGTCTCTCTCTCTCCCTCGTGCTGTCTCTCTCTCCCACGCACAATCTCTCTCTCCCTCACGCTGTCTCTCTTTCTCTCCCTCACGCTGTCTCTCTCTCACTCCCTCGCGCAGTCTCTCTCTCTCCCTCGTGCTGTCTCTCTCCCTCCCTTGCAAAATCTCTCTCTCCCTCGCGCTGGCTCTGTCTCTCACCTGCGCTGTCTCTCTCTCTCCCTTGCGATGTCTGTCACTCTTCCTTGCGCTGTCACTCACTCTCCCTTGCGCTGTCACTCTCTCCCTCGCGCTGTCTCTCTCTCTCCCTTACGCTGTTTTTCTCTCTCCCTTGGGCTTTCACTCTCTCTCCCTTGCGCTGTCTCTCTCTCTCCCTTGCGATGTCTGTCACTCTCCCTTGCGCTGTCACTCTCTCTCCCTCGCACTGTCCCCTTCTCTCCCTCACAATGTCTCACTCTCTCCCTCGCGCTCTATCCCTCTCTACCTCGTGCTGTCTGTCTCTCTCACTCGCGCTGTCATTCTCTCTCCCTCGCGCTATCTCTCTCCCTTGCACTTTCTCTCTCTCCACCTCGCACTGTCTCCCTCTCTCCCTCACGCTGTCTCCCTCTCTCTCTCGCAATGTCTCCCTCTCTCCCTCGCCCTGTCTCACTCTCTGCCTCGTGCTGTCTCCCTCTATGCCCCGCGCTATCTCCCTCTCTGCCTCGCGCTGTCTCCCTCTCTCCCTCGCGCTGTCTCCCTCTCTCCCTCGCGCTGCCTCCCTCTCTGCCTCGCGCTGTCACCCTCTCTCCCTCGCGCTGTGTCCCTCTCTACCTCGCGCAGTCTGTCTCTCTCCCTCGTGCTGTCATTTTCTCTCCATCGCGCTGTCTATCTCTCTCCCTTGCCCTTTCTCTATCTCTAACTCACACTGTCTCTCTCTCTCTCCCTCGCGCTATCTCTCTCTCCCTCGCACTATCTCTCTCTCCCTCGCACTGTCTCTCTCTCACACCCTTGCGCTCTCTCTCCCTCGCGCTGTCTCTTCCTCTCCCTCGCTCTGACTCTCTCCCTCCCTCGCAAAATCCCTCTCTCCCTCACGCTGTCACTCTCTCCTTTGCGCTGTCTCCCTCTCTGCCCCGTGTTGTCTCCCTCTATGCCTCGCGCTGTCTCCCACTCTCCCTCGCGCTGTCTCACTCTCTCCCTCGTGCTGTATCCCTCTCTCCCTCATGCTGTCTCCCTCTCTCCCACGCGCTGTCTCTCTCTCTCCCTTGCGCTGTCTCTCTCTCTCCCCTTCGCGCTGTCTCTCTCTCTCCCCTTCGCACTCTCTCTCCCTCGTGCTGTCTCTCTCTCTCCCTCGCGCTGATTATCTCTCTCCCTCGCAAAATCTCTCTCTCCCTCTCGCTGGCTCTCTCTCTCTCCCTTGCGCTGTCCCTCTCTCTCACGTGCGCTGTCTCTCTCTCTCCCTTGTGTTGCCTGTCACTCTCTCTCTCTTGCGCTGTCCGTCTCTCCCTCGCACTGTCTCTCTCTCTCTCTCCCTCGTGCTGTCTCGCTCTCTCTCCCATGCGCTGTCTCGCTCTATTTCCCTGGTGCTGTCTTGCTCTCCCTCCCTTGGGCTGTCTCGCTCTCTCTCCCTTGGCCTCTCTCGCACTCTCCCCCTGGGCTGTCTCGCTCTCTCCCTCATGCTGTCTCGCTCTCTCCCTCGCGCTGTCATTCTCCCTCCCTTGCGCTGTCTATCTCACTCCCTTGCCCTTTCTCTCTCTCTACCTCGCGATGTCATCCTTTCTCCCTCGCGCTGTCTCTCCGTCACCATTGCGCTGTCTCTCCGTCACCCTTGCACTGTCTCTCCCTTTCCCTTGCGCTGTCTCTCCCTCTCCCTTGCGCTGCCTCTCCCTCTCCCTTGCGCTGCCTCTCCCTCTCCCTTGCGCTGTCCCTCCCTCTCCCTTGCAGTGGCTCTTCCTCTCCCTTGTGCTGTCTCTCCCTCTCACTTGCACTGTCTCTCCCTCTCCATGGTGCTGTCTCTCCCTCTCGCTTGCACTGTCTCTCTCTCTCCCTTGCGCTGTCTATCTCCATTGTGCTGTCTCTCTCTCACCCTCGCGCTGTCTCTCTCTCTTCCTCGTGCTGTCTCTCTCTCTAACTTGCGCTGTCTCTCTCTCTCCCTTGCGCTGTCTCTCCTTCTCTCTTGCGCTGTGTCTCACCATCCATTGCGGTGTGTCTCCCTCTCCTTTGCGCTGTGTCTCCCTCTCCCTTGCGCTGTGTCTCCCTCTCCCTTGCACTGTCTCTCCCTCTCCCTTGCTCTGTCTCTCCCTGTCCCTTGCGCTGTCTCATCCTCTCCCTTGCGCTGTCTCTCCCTGTCCCTTGCGCTGTCTCTCCCTGTCCCTTGCGCTGTCTCTCCCTGTCCCTTGCTCTGTCTCTCCCTCTCCCTTGCACTGTCTCTCCCTGTCCCTTGCACTGTCTCTCCCAATCGCTTGCGCTGTCTCTCCCTGTCCCTTGCGCTGTTTCTCCCTCTCCCTTGCACTGTTTCTCCCTTTCCCTTGCGCTGTCTCTCCCTCTCCATTGCGCTGTCTCTCCCTCTCCCTTGCACTGTGTCTCACCATCCATTGCGCTGTATCTCCCTCTCCCTTGTGCTGTGTCTCCCTCTCCCTTGCGCTGTGTCTCCCTCTCCCATGCGCTGTCTCTCCCTCTCCCTTGCTCTGTCTCTCCCTGTCCCTTGCGCTGTTTGTCGCTGTCCCTTGCGCTGTCTCTCCCTATCCCTTGCTCTGTCTCTCCCTGTCCCTTGCGCTGTTTCTCCCTCTCCCTTGCACTGTTTCTCCCTCTCCCTTGCGCTGTCTCTCCCTCTCAATTGCGCTGTCTCTCCCTCTCCCTTGCGCTGTGTCTCACCATCCATTGCGCTGTGTCTCCCTATCCCTTGTGCTGTGTCTCCCTCTCCCTTGCGCTGTGTCTCCCTCTCCCATGCGCTGTCTCTCCCTCTCCCTTGCTCTGTCTCTCCCTGTCCCTTGCGCTGTTTGTCGCTGTCCCTTGCGCTGTCTCTCCCTATCCCTTGCGCTGTCTCTCCCTGTCCCTTGCGCTGACTCTCCCTGTCCCTTGCGCTGTCTCTCCCTGTCCCTTGCGCTGTCTCTCCCTGTCCCTTGCGCTGTCTCTCCCTCTCCACTGCGCTGTCTCTCCCGCTCCCTCGCGCTGTCTATCCCTCTCCCTTGCGCTGTCTCTCCCTCTCACTTGCGCTGTCTCTCCCAGTCCCTTGTGCTGTCTCTCCCTGTCCTTTGCACTTTCTCTCCCTGTCCCTTGCGCTGTCTCTCCCTGTCGTTTGCGCTGTCTCTCCCTCTCCCTTGCACTGTCTCTCTCTCTCCCTTGTGCTGTCCAAATACATTGTGCTGTCTCTCTCTCTCCCGCGTGCTGTCTCTCTCTCTCCCTCACGCTGTCTCCCTCTCTACCTCACGCTATCTATCTCTCTCCCTTTCCCTTTCTCTCTCTCTGCCTCACAGTGTCTCCCTCTCTGCCTCGCGCTGTCTCCCACTCTCCCTCACGCTCTCTGTCTCTCTCCCTCACGCTGTCTGTCTCCCTCCCTCGCGCTGTCTGTCTCCCTCATGCTGTCTGTCTCTCTCCCTCACCGTTTCTCTCTCTCTACCTCGCGCTGTCTCTCTCTCTCCCTCGCGTGGTCTCTCTCTCTCCCTCGTGCTGTCTCTCTCTCTCCCTCACGCTGTCTCACTCCTGGACGCGCGTTTTCACTCTCTCTCCCTTGCACTGTCTCTCTCTCCCTCACACTGTCTCTCTCTCTCTCCCTCACGCTGTCTCTCTCTCTCTCCCTCGTGCTGTCTCTCTCTCTCTCCCTCGCGCTGTATATCTCTCTCCCTTTCCCTTTCTCTCTCTCTACCTCACAGTGTCTCCCTCTCTACCTCGCGCTGTCTCCCTCTTTGCCCCGCTCTGTCTCCCGCTCTGCCTCGCGCTGTCACCCTCTCTCCCTCGCGCTGTCTCCCTCTCTCCCTCGCGCTGTCTCCCACTCTCCCTCGCACTGTCTGTCTCTCTCCCTCGCGCTGTCTGTCTCTCTCCCTTGCCCTTTCTCTCTCTCTCCATCGCGCTGTCTCTCTCTCTCCCTCGCGCTGTTTCTCTCTCTCCCTCGTGCTGTCTCTCTCTCTCCCTCGCGCTGTCTCACTCCTTGACGTGCGCTGTCACTCTCTCTCCCTTTCTCTGTCTCTCTCTCCCTCACGCCGTATCTCTCTCTCTCCCTCGTGCTGTATCTCTCTCTCTAACTCGCACTGTCTCTCTCTCTCCCTCGCACAATCTCTCTCTCCCTCACGCTGTCTCTCTTTTTCTCCCTCGCGCTGTCTCTCTCTCACTCCCTCGCGCTGTCTCTCTCTCTCCCTCGTGCTGTCTCTCTCCCTCCCTTGCAAAATCTCTCTCTCCCTCGCGCTGGCTCTGTCTCTCACCTGCGCTGTCTCTCTCTCTCCCTTGCGATGTCTGTCACTCTTCCTTGCGCTGTCACTCACTCTCCCTTGCGCTGTCACTCTCTCCCTCGCGCTGTCTCTCTCTCTCCCTTACGCTGTTTCTCTCTCTCCCTTGGGCTTTCACTCTCTCTCCCTTGCGCTGTCTCTCTCTCTCCCTTGCGATGTCTGTCACTCTCCCTTGCGCTGTCACTCTCTCTCCCTCGCACTGTCCCCTTCTCTCCCTCGCACTGTCTCCCTCTCTCCCTCGCGCTCTATCCCTCTCTACCTCGTGCTGTCTGTCTCTCTCACTCGCGCTGTCATTCTCTCTCCCTCGCGCTATCTCTCTCCCTTGCACTTTCTCTCTCTCCACCTCGCACTGTCTCCCTCTCTCCCTCATGCTGTCTCCCTCTCTCTCTCGCAATGTCTCCCTCTCTCCCTCGCCCTGACTCACTCTCTGCCTCGTGCTGTCTCCCTCTATGCCCCGCGCTATCTCCCTCTCTGCCTCGCGCTGTCACCCTCTCTCCCTCGCGCTGTCTCCCTCTCTGCCTCATGCTGTCACCCTCTCTCCCTCGCGCTGTCTCCCTCTCTACCTCGCGCTGTCTGTCACTCTCCCTCGTGCTGTCATTTTCTCTCCCTCGCGCTGTCTATCTCTCTCCCTTGCCCTTTCTCTATCTCTACCTCGCACTGTCTCTCTCTCTCTCCTCGCGCTGTCTCTCTCTCCCTCGCACTATCTCTCTCTCCCTCGCACTGTCTCTCTCTCACACCCTTGCGCTCTTTCTCCCTCACGCTGTCTCTTCCTCTCCCTCGCTCTGTCTCTCTCCCTCCCTCGCAAAATCTCTCTCTCCCTCGCGCTGTCACTCTCTCCTTCGCGCTGTCCTCCCTCTATGCCCCGCGCTATCTCCCTCTCTGCCTCGCGCTGTCACCCTCTCTCCCTCGCGCTGCCTCCCTCTCTGCCTCACGCTGTCACCCTCTCTCCCTCGCGCTGTGTCCCTCTCTACCTCACGCTGTCTGTCTCTCTCCCTCATGCTGTCATTTTCTCTCCCTCGCGCTGTCTATCTCTCTCCCTTGCCCTTTCTCTATCTCTACCTCGCACTGTCTCTCTCTCTCTCCCTAGCGCTGTCTCTCTCTCCCTCGCACTATCTCTCTCTCCCTCGCGCTGTCTCTCTCTGACACCCTTGCGCTCTCTCTCCCTCGCGCTGTCTCTTCCTCTCCCTCGCTCTGTCTCTCTCCCTCCCTCGCAAAATCTCTCTCTCTCCCTTGCGCTGTCACTGTCTCCTTCGCGCTGTCTCCCTCTCTGCACCGCGTTGTCTCCCTCTATGCTCGCGCTGTCTCCCTCTCTCCCTCGCGTGTATCCCTCTCTCCCTCGTGCTGTCTCCCTCTCTCCCTCGCGCTGTCTCTCTCTCTCCTTGCGCTGTCACTCTCTCCCTCGCGCTGTCTCTCTCTCTCCCTTACGCTGTTTCTCTCTCTCCCTTGGGCTTTCACTCTCTCTCCCTTGCGCTGTCTCTCTCTCTCCCTTGCGATGTCTGTCACTCTCCCTTGCGCTGTCACTCTCTCTCCCTCGCACTGTCCCCTTCTCTCCTCGCACTGTCTCCCTCTCTCCCTCGCGCTCTATCCCTCTCTACCTCGTGCTGTCTGTCTCTCTACTCGCGCTGTCATTCTCTCTCCCTCGCGCTATCTCTCTCCCTTGCACTTTCTCTCTCTCCACCTCGCACTGTCTCCCTCTCTCCCTCACGCTGTCTCCCTCTCTCTCTCGCAATGTCTCCCTCTCTCCCTCGCCCTGTCTCCCTCTCTGCCTCGTGCTGTCACCCTCTCTCCCTCGCGCTGCCTCCCTCTCTGCCTCGCGCTGTCTCCCTCTCTCCCTCGCGCTGTGTCCCTCTCTACCTCGCGCTGTCTGTCTCTCTCCCTCATGCTGTCATTTTCTCTCCTCGCGCTGTCTATCTCTCTCCCTTGCCCTTTCTCTATCTCTACCTCGCACTGTCTCTCTCTCTCTCCCTCACGCTGTCTCTCTCTCCCTTGCACTATCTCTCTCTCCCTCGCGCTGTCTCTCTCTGACACCCTTGCGCTCTCTCTCCCTCGCGCTGTCTCTTCCTCTCCCTCGCTCTGTCTCTCTCCCTCCCTCGCAAAATCTCTCTCTCCCTCGCGCTGTCACTCTCTCCTTCGTGCTGTCTCCTCTCTGCCCCGCGTTGTCTCCCACTATGCCTCGCGCTGTCTCCCTCTCTCCCTCGCGCTGTCTCACTCTCTCCCTCGTGCTGTCTCCCCTCTCTCCCTCGTGCTGTCTCCTCTCTCCCTCGCGCTGTCTCTCTCTCTCCCTTGCGCTGTCTCTCTCTCTCCCTTCCCCCTCGCGCTGTCTCTCTCTCCCCTTCGCACTCTCTCTCCCTCGTGCTGTCTCTCTCTCTCCCTCGCGCTGATTATCTCTCTCCCTCGCAAAATCTCTTCTCTCCCTCTCGCTGGCTCTCTCCCTCTCCCTTGCGCTGTCTCTCCCTGTCCCTTGCGCTGTCTCTCCCTGTCCCTTGCGCTGTCTCATCCTCTCCCTTGCGCTGTCTCTCCCTGTCCCTTGCGCTGTCTCTCCCTGTCCCTTGCGCTGTCTCTCCCTGTCCCTTGCTCTGTCTCTCCCTCTCCCTTGCACTGTCTCTCCCTGTCCCTTGCGCTGTTTCTCCCTCTCCCTTGCACTGTTTCCTCCCTCTCCCTTGCGCTGTCTCTCCCCTCTCCATTGTGCTGTCTCTCCCTCTCCCTTGCGCTGTGTCTCACCATCCATTGCGCTGTGTCTCCCCTCTCCCTTGTGCTGTATCTCCCTCTCCCTTGCGCTGTGTCTCCTCTCCCTTGCGCTGTGTCTCCCTCTCCCATGCGCTGTCTCTCCTCTCCCTTGCTCTGTCTCTCCCTGTCCCTTGCGCTGTTTGTCGCTGTCCCTTGCGCTGTCTCTCCTATCCCTTGCTCTGTCTCTCCCTGTCCCTTGCGCTGTTTCTCTCTCTCCTCCCCTTGCACTGTTTCTCCCTCTCCCTTGCGCTGTCTCTCCCTCTCAATTGCGCTGTCTCTCCCTCTCCCTTGCGCTGTGTCTCACCATCCATTGGCCTGTGTCTCCCTATCCCTTGTGCTGTGTCTCCCTCTCCCTTGCCGCTGTGTCTTCCTCTCCCATGCGCTGTCTCTCCCCTCTCCCTTGCTCTGTCTCTCCCCCTGTCCCTTGCGCTGTTTGTCGCTCTTCCTTGCGCTGTCCCTCCCTATCCCTTGCGCTGTCTCTCCCTGTCCCTTGCGCTGACTCTCCCTGTCCCTTGCGCTGTCTCTCCCTGTCCCTTGCGCTGTCTCTCCCTGTCCCTTGCGCTGTCTCTCCCTCTCCACTGCGCTGTCTCTCCCGCTCCCTCGCGCTGTCTATCCCTCTCCCTTGCGCTGTCTCTCCCTCTCACTTGCGCTGTCTCTCCCAGACCCTTGTGCTGTCTCTCCCTGTCCCTTGCGCTGTTTGTCGCTGTCCCTTGCGCTGTCTCTCCCTATCCCTTGCTCTGTCTCTCCCTGTCCCTTGCGCTGTTTCTCCCTCTCCCTTGCACTGTTTCTCCCTCTCCCTTGCACTGTCTCTCCCTCTCAATTGCGCTGTCTCTCCCTCTCCCTTGCGCTGTGTCTCACCATCCATTGTCTGTGTCTCCCTATCCCTTGTGCTGTGTCTCCCTCTCCCTTGCGCTGTGTCTCCCTCTCCCATGCGCTGTCTCTCCCTCTCCCTTGCTCTGTCTCTCCCTGTCCCTTGCGCTGTTTGTCGCTCTCCCTTGCGCTGTCCCTCCCTATCCCTTGCGCTGTCTCTCCCTGTCCCTTGCGCTGACTCTCCCTGTCCCTTGCGCTGTCTCTCCCTGTCCCTTGCGCTGTCTCTCCCTGTCCCTTGCGCTGTCTCTCCCTCTCCACTGCGCTGTCTCTCCCGCTCCCTCGCGCTGTCTATCCCTCTCCCTTGCGCTGTCTCTCCCTCTCACTTGCGCTGTCTCTCCCAGACCCTTGTGCTGTCTCTCCCTGTCCCTTGCGCTTTCTCTCCCTGTCCCTTGTGCTGTCTCTCCCTGTCCTTTGCGCTGTCTCTCCCTCTCCCTTGCACTGTCTCTCTCTCTCCCTTGTGCTGTCCAAATACATTGTGCTGTCTCTCTCTCTCCCGCGTGCTGTCTCTCTCTCTCCCTCACGCTGTCTCCCTCTCTCCCTCACGCTGTCTATCTCTCTCCCTTTCCCTTTCTCTCTCTCTGCCTCACAGTGTCTCCCTTTCTGCCTCGCGCTGTCTCCCACTCTCCCTCACGCTCTCTGTCTCTCTCCCTCATGCTGTCTGTCTCTCTCCTTCGCGCTGTCTGTCTCCCTCATGCTGTCTGTCTCTCTCCCTCACCGTTTCTCTCTCTCTACCTCGCGCTGTCTCTCTCTCTCCCTCGCGAGGTCTCTCTCTCTCCCTCGTGCTGTCTCTCTCTCTCCCTCACGCTGTCTCTCTTCTGGACGCGTGTTTTCACTCTCTCTCCCTTGCACTGTCTCTCTCTCCCTCACACTGTCTCTCTCTCTCTCCCTCACGCTGTCTCTCTCTCTCTCCCTCGCGCTGTATATCTCTCTCCCTTTCCCTTTCTCTCTCTCTACCTCACAGTGTCTCCCTCTCTGCCTCGTGCTGTCTCCCTCTTTGCCCCGCGCTGTCTCCCGCTCTGCCTCGCGCTGTCACCCTCTCTCCCTCGCGCTGTCTCCCTCTCTCCCTCGCGCTGTCTCCCACTCTCCCTCGCACTGTCTGTCTCTCTCCCTCGCGCTGTCTGTCTCTCTCCCTTGCCCTTTCTCTCTCTCTCCATCGCGCTGTCTCTCTCTCTCCCTCGCGCTGTTTCTCTCTCTCCCTCGTGCTGTCTCTCTCTCTCCCTCGCGCTGTCTCACTCCTTGACGTGCGCTGTCACTCTCTCTCCCTTTCCCTGTCTCTCTCTCCCTCACGCCGTATCTCTCTCTCTCCCTCGTGCTGTATCTTTCTCTCTAACTCGCATTGTCTCTCTCTCTCCCTCGTGCTGTCTCTCTCTCCCTCGCACAATCTCTCTCTCCCTCACGCTGTCTCTCTTTCTCTCCCTCGCGCTGTCTCTCTCTCACTCCCTCGCGCTGTCTCTCTCTCTCCCTCGTGCTGTCTCTCTCCCTCCCTTGCAAAATCTCTCTCTCCCTCGCGCTGGCTCTGTCTCTCACCTGCGCTGTCTCTCTCTCTCCCTTGCGATGTCTGTCACTCTTCCTTGCGCTGTCACTCACTCTCCCTTGCGCTGTCACTCTCTCCCTCGCGCTGTCTCTCTCTCTCCCTTACGCTGTTTCTCTCTCTCCCTTGGGCTTTCACTCTCTCTCCCTTGCGCTGTCTCTCTCTCTCCCTTGCACTGTCCCCTTCTCTCCCTCGCACTGTCTCCCTCTCTCCCTCGCGCTCTATCCCTCTCTACCTCGTGCTGTCTGTCTCTCTCACTCGCGCTGTCATTCTCTCTCCCTCGCGCTATCTCTCTCCCTTGCACTTTCTCTCTCTCCACCTCGCACTGTCTCCCTCTCTCCCTCACGCTGTCTCCCTCTCTCTCTCGCAATGTCTCCCTCTCTCCCTCGCCCTGTCTCCCTCTCTGCCTCGCGCTGTCACCCTCTCTCCCTCGCGCTGCCTCCCTCTCTGCCTCGCGCTGTCACCCTTTCTCCCTCCCGCTGTGTCCCTCTCTACCTCGCGCTGTCTGTCTCTCTCCCTCATGCTGTCATTTTCTCTCCCTCGCGCTGTCTATCTCTCTCCCTTGCCCTTTCTCTATCTCTACCTCGCACTGTCTCTCTCTCTCTCCCTCACGCTGTCTCTCTCTCCCTCGCACTATCTCTCTCTCCCTCGCGCTGTCTCTCTCTGACACCCTTGCGCTCTCTCTCCCTCGCGCTGTCTCTTCCTCTCCCTCGCTCTGTCTCTCTCCCTCCCTCGCAAAATCTCTCTCTCCCTCGCGCTGTCACTCTCTCCTTCGCGCTGTCTCCCTCTCTGCCCCGCGTTGTCTCCCTCTATGCCTCGCGCTGTCTCCCTCTCTCCCTCGCGCTGTCTCACTCTCTCCCTCGCGTTGTATCCCTCTCTCCCTCGTGCTGTCTCCCTCTCTCCCTCGCGCTGTCTCTCTCTCTCCCTTGCGCTGTCTCTCTCTCTCCCCTTCGCGCTGTCTCTCTCTCTCCCCTTCGCACTCTCTCTCCCTCGTGCTGTCTCTCTCTCTCCCTCGCGCTGATTATCTCTCTCCCTCGCAAAATCTCTCTCTCCCTCTCGCTGGCTCTCTCCCTCTCCCTTGCGCTGTCTCTCCCTGTCCCTTGCGCTGTCTCTCCCTGTCCCTTGCGCTGTCTCATCCTCTCCCTTGCGCTGTCTCTCCCTGTCCCTTGCGCTGTCTCTCCCTCTCCCTTGCGCTGTCTCTCCCTGTCCCTTGCGCTGTTTCTCCCTCTCCCTTGCACTGTTTCTCCCTCTCCCTTGCGCTGTCTCTCCCTCTCCATTGTGCTGTCTCTCCCTCTCCCTTGCGCTGTGTCTCACCATCCATTGCGCTGTGTCTCCCTCTCCCTTGAGCTGTATCTCCCTCTCCCTTGCGCTGTGTCTCCCTCTCCCTTGCGCTGTGTCTCCCTCTCCCATGCGCTGTCTCTCCCTCTCCCTTGCTCTGTCTCTCCCTGTCCCTTGCGCTGTTTGTCGCTGTCCCTTGCGCTGTCTCTCCCTATCCCTTGCTCTGTCTCTCCCTGTCCCTTGCGCTGTTTCTCCCTCTCCCTTGCACTGTTTCTCCCTCTCCCTTGCGCTGTCTCTCCCTCTCAATTGCGCTGTCTCTCCCTCTCCCTTGCGCTGTGTCTCACCATCCATTGCGCTGTGTCTCCCTATCCCTTGTGCTGTGTCTCCCTCTCCCTTGCGCTGTGTCTCCCTCTCCCATGCGCTGTCTCTCCCTCTCCCTTGCTCTGTCTCTCCCTGTCCCTTGCGCTGTTTGTCGCTGTCCCTTGCGCTGTCTCTCCCTATCCCTTGCGCTGTCTCTCCCTGTCCCTTGCGCTGACTCTCCCTGTCCCTTGCGCTGTCTCTCCCTGTCCCTTGCGCTGTCTCTCCCTGTCCCTTGCGCTGTCTCTCCCTCTCCACTGCGCTGTCTCTCCCGCTCCCTCGCGCTGTCTATCCCTCTCCCTTGCGCTGTCTCTCCCTCTCACTTGCGCTGTCTCTCCCAGTCCCTTGTGCTGTCTCTCCCTGTCCCTTGCGCTTTCTCTCCCTGTCCCTTGCGCTGTCTCTCCCTGTCCTTTGCGCTGTCTCTCCCTCTCCCTTGCACTGTCTCTCTCTCTCCCTTGTGCTGTCCAAATACATTGTGCTGTCTCTCTCTCTCCCGCGTGCTGTCTCTCTATCTCCCTCACGCTGTCTCCCGCTCTCCCTCACGCTGTCTATCTCTCTCCCTTTCCCTTTCTCTCTCTCTGCCTCACAGTGTCTCCCTCTCTGCCTCGCGCTGTCTCCCACTCTCCCTCACGCTCTCTGTCTCTCTCCCTCACGCTGTCTGTCTCTCTCCCTCGCGCTGTCTGTCTCCCTCATGCTGTCTGTCTCTCTCCCTCACCGTTTCTCTCTCTCTACCTCGTGCTGTCTCTCTCTCTCCCTCGCGAGGTCTCTCTCTCTCCCTCGTGCTGTCTCTCTCTCTCCCTCACGCTGTCTCACTCCTGGACGCGCGTTTTCACTCTCTCTCCCTTGCACTGTCTCTCTCTCCCTCACACTGTCTCTCTCTCTCTCCCTCACGCTGTCTCTCTCTCTCTCCCTCGTGCTGTCTCTCTCTCTCTCCCTCGCGCTGTATATCTCTCTCCCTTTCCCTTTCTCTTTCTCTACCTCACAGTGTCTCCCTCTCTACCTCGCGCTGTCTCCCTCTTTGCCCCGCGCTGTCTCCCGCTCTGCCTCGCGCTGTCACCCTCTCTCCCTCGCGCTGTCTCCCTCTCTCCCTCGCGCTGTCTCCCACTCTCCCTCGCACTGTCTGTCTCTCTCCCTCGCGCTGTCTGTCTCTCTCCCTTGCCCTTTCTCTCTCTCTCCATCGCGCTGTCTCTCTCTCTCCCTCGCGCTGTTTCTCTCTCTCCCTTGTGCTGTCTCTCTCTCTCCCTGGCGCTGTCTCACTCCTTGACGTGCGCTGTCACTCTCTCTCCCTTTCTCTGTCTCTCTCTCCCTCACGCCGTATCTCTCTCTCTCCCTCGTGCTGTATCTCTCTCTCTAACTCGCACTGTCTCTCTCTCTCCCTCGTGCTGTCTCTCTCTCCCTCGCACAATCTCTCTCTCCCTCATGCTGTCTCTCTTTCTCTCCCTCGCGCTGTCTCTCTCTCACTCCCTCGCGCTGTCTCTCTCTCTCCCTCGTGCTGTCTCTCTCCCTCCCTTGCAAAATCTCTCTCTCCCTCGCGCTGGCTCTGTCTCTCACCTGCGCTGTCTCTCTCTCTCCCTTGCGATGTCTGTCACTCTTCCTTGCGCTGTCACTCACTCTCCCTTGCGCTGTCACTCTCTCCCTCGCGCTGTCTCTCTCTCTCCCTTACGCTGTTTCTCTCTCTCCCTTGGGCTTTCACTCTCTCTCCCTTGCGCTGTCTCTCTCTCTCCCTTGCGATGTCTGTCACTCTCCCTTGCGCTGTCACTCTCTCTCCCTCGCACTGTCCCCTTCTCTCCCTCGCACTGTCTCCCTCTCTCCCTCGCGCTCTATCCCTCTCTACCTCGTGCTGTCTGTCTCTCTCACTCGCGCTGTCATTCTCTCTCCCTCGCGCTATCTCTCTCCCTTGCACTTTCTCTCTCTCCACCTCGCACTGTCTCCCTCTCTCCCTCACGCTGTCTCCCTCTCTCTCTCGCAATGTCTCCCTCTCTCCCTCGCCCTGTCTCACTCTCTGCCTCGTGCTGTCTCCCTCTATGCCCCGCGCTATCTCCCTCTCTGCCTCGCGCTGTCACCCTCTCTCCCTCGCGCTGTCTCCCTCTCTGCCTCATGCTGTCACCCTCTCTCCCTCGCGCTGTGTCCCTATCTACCTTGCGCTGTCTGTCACTCTCCCTTGTGCTGTCATTTTCTCTCCCTCGCGCTGTCTATCTCTCTCCCTTGCCCTTTCTCTATCTCTACCTCGCACTGTCTCTCTCTCTCTCCCTCGCGCTGTCTCTCTCTCCCTCGCACTATCTCTCTCTCCCTCGCACTGTCTCTCTCTCACACCCTTGCTCTCTTTCTCCCTCTCCCTTGCGCTGTGTCTCCCTCTCCCTTGCGTTGTGTCTCCCTCTCCCTTGCGCTGTCTCTCCCTGTCCCTTGCGCTGTCTCTCCCTGTCCCTTGCGCTGTCTCTCCCTGTCCCTTGCGCTGTCTCTCTCTCTCTCCCTTGTGCTGTCTCTCTCTCTCTCCCCCGCGCTGTCTCTCTCTCACACCCTTGCGCTCTATTTCCCTCACGCTGTCTCTTCCTCTCCCTCGCGCTGTCTCTCTCCCTCCCTCGCAAAATCTCTCTCTCCCTCGTGCTTCACTCTCTCCCTCATGCTGTATCCCTTTCTGCCCCGCATTGCCTCCCTCTATGCCTCACACTGTCTCCCTCTCTCCCTCGCGCTATCTTGCTCTCTCCCTCGCGCTGTCTCCCACTCTCCCTCGTGCTGTCTCCCTCTCTCCCTCACGCTGTCTCCCTTTCTCCCCTTCACGCTCTCTCTCCCTTGCGCTGTCTCTCTCTCCCTCGCGCTGTTTCTCTCTCTCCCTCGCAAAATCTCTCTCTCCCTCTCGCTGGCTCTCTCTCTCTCCCTTGCGCTGTCTCTCTCTCTCGTGCGCTGTTTCTCTCTCTCCCTTGCGCTGTCTCTCCTTCTCTCTTGCGCTGTGTCTCACCATCCATTGCGCTGTGTCTCCCTCTCCCTTGCGCTGTGTCTCCCTCTCCCTTGCGCTGTGTCTCCCTCTCCCTTGCGCTGTCTCTCCCTGTCCCTTGCGCTGTCTCTCCCTGTCCCTTGCGCTGTCTCTCCCTGTCCCTTGCGCTGTCTCTCCCTGTCCCTTGCGCTGTCTCTCCCAGTCCCTTGCGCTGTCTCTCCCTGTCCCTTGCGCTGTTTCTCCCTCTCCCTTGCGCTGTTTCTCCCTCTCCCTTGCGCTGTCTCTCCCTCTCCCTTGCGCTGTGTCTCACCAACCATTGCGCTGTGTCTCTCTCTCCCTTGCGCTGTGTCTCCCTTTCCCTTGCGCTGTGTCTCCCTCTCCCATGCGCTGTCTCTCCCTCTCCCTTGCTCTGTCTCTCCCTGTTCCTTGCGCTGTCTCTCCCTGTCCCTTGCGCTGTCTCTCCCTATCCCTTGCGCTGTCTCTCCCTGTCCCTTCGCTGTCTCTCCCTGTTCCTTTCGCTGTCTCTCCCTGTCCCTTGCGCTGTCTCTCCCTCTCCGCTGCGCTGTCTCTCCCGCTCCCTCGCGCTGTCTATTCCTCTCCCTTGCGCTGTCTCTCCCTCTCACTTGCGCTGTCTCTCCCAGTCCCTTGCGCTGTCTCTCCCTGTCCTTTGCGCTGTCTCTCCCTGTCCCTTGCGCTGTCTCTCCCTGTCCCTTGCGCTGTCTCTCCCTGTCCCTTGCGCTGTCTCTCCCAGTCCCTTGCGCTGTCTCTCCCAGTCCCTTGCGCTGTTTCTCCCTCTCCCTTGCGCTGTTTCTCCCTCTCCCTTGCGCTGTTTCTCCCTCTCCCTTGCGCTGTCTCTCCCTCTCCCTTGCGCTGTGTCTCACCATCCATTGCGCTGTGTCTCTCTCTCCCTTGCGCTGTGTCTCCCTTTCCCTTGCGCTGTGTCTCCCTCTCCCATGCGCTGTCTCTCCCTCTCCCTTGCTCTGTCTCTCCCTGTTCCTTGCGCTGTCTCTCCCTGTCCCTTGCGCTGTCTCTCCCTGTCCCTTGCGCTGTCTCTCCCTGTCCCTTCGCTGTCTCTCCCTGTTCCTTTCGCTGTCTCTCCCTGTCCCTTGCGCTGTCTCTCCCTCTCCGCTGCGCTGTCTCTCCCGCTCCCTCGCGCTGTCTATTCCTCTCCCTTGCGCTGTCTCTCCCTCTCACTTGCGCTGTCTCTCCCAGTCCCTTGCGCTGTCTCTCCCTGTCCTTTGCGCTGTCTCTCCCTCTCCCTTGCGCTGTCTCTCTCTCTCCCTTGCGCTGTCCAAATACATTGCGCTGTCTCTCTCTCTCCCGCGCGCTGTCTCTCTCTCTCCCTCGCGCTGTCTCCCTCTCTCCATCGCGCTGTCTATCTCTCTCCCTTTCCCTTTCTCTCTCTCTGCCTCACAGTGTCTCCCTCTCTGCCTCGCGCTGTCTCCCTCTCTGCCCCACGCTGTCTCCCGCTCTGCCTCGCGCTGTCTCCCTCTCTCCCTCGCGCTGTCTCCCTCTCTCCCTCGCGCTGTCTGTCTCTCTCCCTCGCGCTGTCTGTCTCTCTCCCTCGCACTGTCTGTCTCTCTCCCTCGCGCTGTCTGTCTCCCTCGTGCTGTCTGTCTCTCTCCCTCACCCTTTCTCTCTCTCTCTACCTCGTGCTGTCTCTCTCTCTCCCTCGCACAGTCTCTCTCTCTCCCTCGTGCTGTCTCTCTCTCTCCCTCGCGCTGTCTCACTCCTTGACGCGCGCTGTCACTCTCTCTCCCTTGCACTGTCTCTCTCTCCCTCACGCTGTTTCTCTCTCTCCCTCATGCTGTCTCTCTCTCTCTCCCTCGCGCTGTCTCTCTCTCTCCCTCGCGCTGTATTTCTCTCTCTCCCTCGCGCTGTATCTCTCTCTCTACCTCGCATTGTCTCTGTCTCTCCCTCGTGCTGTCTCTCTCTCCTTCGCACAATCTCTCTCTCAATCACACTGTCTCTCTTTCTCTCCCTCGCGCTGTCTCTCTCTCACTCCCTCGCGCTGTCTCTCTCTCTCCCTCGCGCCGTATCTCTCTCTCTCCCTCGTGCTGTATCTCTCTCTCTACCTCGCATTGTCTCTCTCTCTCGCTCGTGCTGTCTCTCTCTCCCTCGCACAATCTCTCTCTCCCTCACGCTGTCTCTCTTTCTCTCCCTCGCGCTGTCT
The DNA here is from genome assembly GCA_026770705.1 of Isurus oxyrinchus. NCBI lineage: Eukaryota > Metazoa > Chordata > Chondrichthyes > Lamniformes > Lamnidae > Isurus > Isurus oxyrinchus. The sequence continues at coordinate 755,340 of JANJGN010000165.1, forward strand.
CTCTCTCACTCCCTCGCGCTGTCTCTCTCTCTCCCTCATGCTGTCTCTCTCCCTCCCTTGCAAAATCTCTCTCTCCCTCGCGCTGGCTCTGTCTCTCACCTTCGCTGTCTCTCTCTCTCACTTGCGATGTCTGTCACTCTTTCTTGCGCTGTCAGTCACTCTCCCTCGCGCTGTCACTTTCTCCCTCGCACTGTCTCTCTCTCTCCCTTACGCTGTTTCTCCCTCTCCCTTGCGATGTCTGTCACTCTCCCTTGCGCTGTCACTCTCTCTCCCTCATGCTGTCACACCTCTCCCTCGCCCTGTCTCCCTCTCTCCTTCATGCTGACTCCCTCTCTCCCTCGCGATGTCCCCTTCTCTCCCTCACACTGTCTCCCTCTCTCCCTCACGCTCTCTCCCTCTCTACCTCGTGCTGTCTGTCTCTCTCACTCGTGCTGTCATTCTCTCTCCCTCATGCTATCTCTCTCCCTTGCACTTTCTCTCTCTCCACCTCGCACTGTCTCCCTCTCTCCCTCACGCTGTCTCCCTGTCTCTCTCGCGATGTCTCCCTCTCTCCCTCGCCCTGTCTCACTCTCTGCCTCATGCTGAATCCCTCTCTGCCTCGTTATGTCTCCCTCTATGCCCCGCGCTATCTCCCTCTCTGCCTCGTGCTGTCTCCCTCTCTCCCTCGCGCTGTCTCCCTCTCTGCCTGGCGCTGTCTACCTCTCTCCCTCACGCTGTCTCCCTCTCTACCTCGCGCTGTCTGTCTCTGTCCCTCGTGCTGTCATTTTCTCTCCCTCGCGCTGTCTATCTCTCTCCCTTGCCCTTTCTCTATCTCTACCTCGCACTGTCTCTCTCTCTCTCCCTCGCGCTGTCTCTCTCTCCCTCGCACTATCTCTCTCTCCCTCGCGCTGTCTCTCTCTCTCTCCCTTGTGCTGTCTCTCTCTCTCTCCCCCGCGCTGTCTCTCTCTCACACCCTTGCGCTCTATTTCCCTCGCGCTGTCTCTTCCTCTCCCTCGCGCTGTCTCTCTCCCTCCCTCGCAAAATCTCTCTCTCCCTCGTGCTGTCACTCTCTCCCTCATGCTGTATCCCTTTCTGCCCCGCATTGCCTCCCTCTATGCCTCACACTGTCTCCCTCTCTCCCGCGCGCTGTCTTGCTCTCTCCCTCGCGCTGTCTCCCTCTCTCCCTCGTGCTGTCTCCCTCTCTCCCTCACGCTGTCTCCCTCTCTCCCCTTCACGCTCTTTCTCCCTCGCGCTGTCTCTCTCTCCCTCGCGCTGTTTCTCTCTCTCCCTCACAAAATCTCTCTCTCCCTCTCGCTGGCTCTCTCTCTCTCCCTTGCGCTGTCTCTCTCTCATGTGCACTGTCTCTCTCTCTCCCTTGTGTTGCCTGTCACTCTCTCTCCCTTGCGCTGTCTCTCTCTCCCTCGCGCTGTCTCTCTCTCTCTCCCTCGTGCTGTCTCGCTCTCTCTCCCTTGCGCTGTCTCGCTCTATTTCCCTCGCGCTGTCTTGCTCTCCCTCCATTGGGCTGTCTCGCTCTCTCTCCCTTGGCCTCTCTCGCTCTCTCCCCCTTGGGCTGTCTCGCTCTCTCCCTCACGCTGTCTCACTCTCTCCCTCGCGCTGTCATTCTCCCTCCCTTGCGCTGTATATCTCACTCCCTTGCCCTTTCTCACTCTCTACGTCGCGATGTCATCCTTTCTCCCTCGCGCTGTCTCTCCATCACCATTGCACTGTCTCTCCGTCACCCTTGCACTGTCTCTCCCTCTCCCTTGTGCTGTCTCTCCTTCTCCCTTGCACTGTCTCTCCCTCTCCATGGCGCTGTCTCTCCCTGTCCCTTGCGCTGTCTCTCCCTGTCCCTTGCGCTGACTCTCCGTGTCCCTTGCGCTGTCTCTCCCTCTCCCTTGCGCTGTCTCTCTCTCTCCCTTGCGCTGTCCAAATCCATTGCGATGTCTCTCTCTCTCCCTCGCGCTGTCTCTCTCTCTCCCTCACACTGTCATTCTCTCTCCCTCGCGCTGTCTATCCCTATCCCTTGCCCTTTCTCTCTCTCTAACTCCATTGCACTGTCTCTCCCTCTGCCTCATGCTGTCTCTCCCTCTCCGTTGCACTGTCTCTCCCTCTCCCTTGCGCTGTCTCTCCCTGTCCTTTGTGCTGTCTCTCCTCTGACCCTTGCACTGTCTCTCCCTATCCCTTGCACTGTCTCTCCCTATCCCTTGCGCTGTCTCTCCATGTCCCTTGTGCTGACTATCCATGTCCCTTGCGCTGTCTCTCCCTCTCCCTTGCGCTGTCCAAATCCATTGCGATGTCTCTCTCTCTCCCTCGCCCTGTCTCTCTCTCTCCCTCATGCTGTCTCTCTCTCTCCCTCACGCTGTCTCTCTCTCTCGCTCAAGCTTTCTCTCTCTCTCCCTCGCGCTGTCTCTCTCTCTCCCTCGCGCTGTCTATCTCTCTCCCTTTCCCTTTCTCTCTCTCTACCTCACAGTATCTCCCTCTCTGCCTCGCGCTGACTCCCTCTCTCCCTCGCAATGGCTCCCTCTCTCCCTCACGCTGTCTCCCACTCTCCCTCACGCTTTCTGCCTCTCTCCCTCGGGTTGTCTGTCTCTCTCCCTCGCGGTGTCTGTGTCTCTCCCTCGTGCTGTCTGTCTCTCTCCCTCGCCCTTTCTATCTCTCTACCTCGCGCTGTCTCTCTCTCTCCCTCGTGCTGTCTCTCTCTCTCCCTCGCGCTTTCTCTGTCTCTCCCTCGCGCTGTCTCTTTCCTTGATGTGCGCTGTCACTCTCTCTCCCTTGCGCTGTCTCTCCCTCTCACTTGTGCTTTCTCACCCTGTCCCTTGCGTTGTCTCTCCCTGTCTCTTGCACTGTCTCTCCCTGTCCCTTGCGCTGTCTCTCCCTCTCCCTTGCGCTGTCTCTCTCTCTCCCTTGCGCTGTCCAAATCCATTGCGCTGTCTCTCTCTCTCCCTCGCGCTGTCTATCTCTCTCCCTCGTGCTGTCTCTCTCTCTCCCTCGCGCTGTCTCCCTCTCTCACTGGCGCTGTCTATCTCTCTCCCTTTCTCTTTCTCTCTCTCTACCTCACAGTGTCTCCCTCTCTGCCTCGCGCTATATCCCTCTCTGCCCCGCGCTGTCTCCCGCTCTGCCTCGCGCTGTCTCCCACTCTGCCTCGCATTGTCTCCCTCTCTCCCTCGCGCTGTCTCCCACTCACCCTCACGCGGGTCTGTCTCTGTCCCTCGCGCTGTCTGTCTCTCTCCCTCGCGCTGTCTGTCTCTCTCCCTCACGCTGTCTGTCTCTCTGCCTCGCGCTGTCTGTCTCTCTTCCTCGTGCTGTCTCTCTCTCTCCCTCATGCTGTCTCTCTCTCTCCCTCGCGCTGTCTCACTCCTTGATGTGCGCTGTCACTCGCTCTCCCTTGCGCTGTCTCTCTCTCCTTCGCACTGTCTCTCCCTCTCTCCCTCGCGCCGTATCTCTCTCTCTCCCTCGTGCTGTATCTCTCTCTCTACCTCGCACTGTCTCTCTCTCTCCCTCATGCTGTCTCTCTCTCCCTCGCACTGTCTCTCTCTCTCCCTCGCGCTGTCTCTCTCTCTCACTTGCGCTGTCTCTCTCTCTCTCCCTTGAGCTGTCTCTCCTTGTCCCTTGCGCTGTCTCTCACCATCCCTTGCACTGTCTCTCCCTCTCCCTTGTGCTGTCTCTCTCTCTCCATCGCGCTGTCTCTCTCTCCACCCTTCACGCTCTCTCTCCCTCGGGCTGTCTCTCTCTCTCCCTCGCACTGTTTCTCTCCCTCCCTTGCAAAATCTCTCTCTCCCTCTCGCTGGCTCTCTCTCTCTCCCTTGCGCTGTCTCTCCCGCTCCATTGTACTGTCTCTCCCTCTCCCTTGCACTGTCTCTCCCTCTCCCTTGCGCTGTCTCTCTCTCTCCCTTGTGCTCTCTATCTCCATTGTGCTGTCTCTTTCTCTCCCTCGCGCTGTCTCTCACTCTCCCTCACGCTGTCTCTCTCTCTCCCTCGCGCTGTGTCTCTCTCTCCCTCGCGCTGTCTCTCTCTCTACCTTGCGCTGTCTCTCTCTCTCCATTGCGCTGTCTCTCCTTCTCCCTTATGCAGTGTCTCACCATCCAGTGCACTGTGTCTCCCTCTGCCTTGCGCTGTGTCCCCCTTTCCCTTGCACTGTGTCTCCCTCTCCCTTGCGCTGTCTCTCCCTCTCCCTTGCTCTGTCTCTCCCTGTCCCTTGAACTGTCTCTCCCTGTCCCTTGCGCTGTCTCTCCCTATCCCTTGCGCTGTCTCTTCCTGCGCCTTGCGCTCTCTCCCTGTCCCTTGCGCGGTCTCATCCTCTCCCTTGCACTGTCTCCCCCTTTCCCTTGCACTGTCTCTCCCTCTCCATTGCGCTGTCTCTCCCTCTCCCTTGCGCTGTCTCTCCCTCTCCGCAGCGCTTTCTCACCCGTTCCCTCGCGCTGTCTTTCCCTCTCCCTCGCGCTGTCTCTCCCTCTCACTTGCGCTGTCTCTCCCTGTCCCCTGCGCTGTCTCTCCCTGTCCCTGGCGCTGTCTCTCCCTCTCCCTTGCGCTGTCTCTCTCTCTCCCTTGCGCTGTCCAAATCCATTGCGCTGTCTCTCCCTCTCCCTCGTGCTGTCTCACTCTCTCCCTCGTGCTGTCTCCCTCTCTCGCTCAAGCTTTCTCTCTCTCTCCCTCGCGCTGTCTCTCTCTCTCCCTCGCGCTGTCTATCTCTCTCCCTTTCCCTTTCTCTCTCTCTACCTCACAGTATCTCGCTCTCTGCCTCGCGCTGACTCCCTCTCTCCCTCAAACTGTCTCCCACTCTCGCTCGCACTTACTGCCTCTCTCCCTCGGGTTGTCTGTCTCTCTCCCTCGTGGTGTCTGTCTCTCTCCCTCGTGCTGTCTGTCTCTCTCCCTCACGCTATCTCTCTCTCTCCCTCATGCTGTCTCTCTCTCTCCCTCGCGCTGTGTCTCTCTCTCCCTCGCGCTGTCTCTCTCTCTACCTTGCGCTGTCTCTCTCTCTCCATTGCGCTGTCTCTCCTTCTCCCTTACGCAGTGTCTCACCATCCAGTGCACTGTGTCTCCCTCTGCCTTGCGCTGTGTCCCCCTTTCCCTTGCACTGTGTCTCCCTCTCCCTTGTGCTGTCTCTCCCTCTCCCTTGCTCTGTCTCTCCCTGTCCCTTGCACTGTCTCTCCCTGTCCCTTGCGCTGTCTCTCCCTATCCCTTGCGCTGTCTCTTCCTGCGCCTTGCGCTGTCTCTCCCTGTCCCTTGCGCGGTCTCATCCTCTCCCTTGCACTGTCTCCCCCTTTCCCTTGCACTGTCTCTCCCTCTCCATTGCGCTGTCTCTCCCTCTCCCTTGCACTGTCTCTCCCTCTCCGCAGCGCTTTCTCACCCGTTCCCTCGCGCTGTCTTTCCCTCTCCATCGCGCTGTCTCTCCCTCTCACTTGCGCTGTCTCTCCCTGTCCCTTGCGCTGTCTCTCCCTGTCCCTGGCGCTGTCTCTCCCTCTCCCTTGCGCTGTCTCTCTCTCTCCCTTGCGCTGTCCAAATCCATTGCGCTGTCTCTCCCTCTCCCTCGTGCTGTCTCACTCTCTCCCTCGTGCTGTCTCCCTCTCTCGCTCAAGCTTTCTCTCTCTCTCCCTCGCGCTGTCTCTCTCTCTCCCTCGCGCTGTCTATCTCTCTCCCATTCCCTTTCTCTCTCTCTACCTCACAGTATCTCGCTCTCTGCCTCGCGCTGACTCCCTCTCTCCCTCACACTGTCTCCCACTGTCGCTCGCACTTACTGCCTCTCTCCCTCGGGTTGTCTGTCTCTCTCCCTCGTGGTGTCTGTCTCTCTCCCTCGTGCTGTCTGTCTCTCTCCCTCACGCTATCTCTCTCTCTCCCTCGCGCTGTCTGTCTCTCTCCCTCACGCTGTCTGTCTCTCTGCCTCGCGCTGTCTGTCTCTCTTCCTCGTGCTGTCTCTCTCTCTCCCTCATGCTGTCTCTCTCTCTCCCTCGCGCTGTCTCACTCCTTGATGTGCGCTGTCACTCGCTCTCCCTTGCGCTGTCTCTCTCTCCTTCGCACTGTCTCTCCCTCTCTCCCTCGCGCCGTATCTCTCTCTCTCCCTCGTGCTGTATCTCTCTCTCTACCTCGCACTGTCTCTCTCTCTCCCTCATGCTGTCTCTCTCTCCCTCGCACTGTCTCTCTCTCTCCCTCGCGCTGTCTCTCTCTCTCACTTGCGCTGTCTCTCTCTCTCCCTTGAGCTGTCTCTCCTTGTCCCTTGCGCTGTCTCTCACCATCCCTTGCACTGTCTCTCCCTCTCCCTTGTGCTGTCTCTCTCTCTCCATCGCGCTGTCTCTCTCTCCACCCTTCACGCTCTCTCTCCCTCGGGCTGTCTCTCTCTCTCCCTCGCACTGTTTCTCTCCCTCCCTTGCAAAATCTCTCTCTCCCTCTCGCTGGCTCTCTCTCTCTCCCTTGCGCTGTCTCTCCCGCTCCATTGTACTGTCTCTCCCTCTCCCTTGCACTGTCTCTCCCTCTCCCTTGCGCTGTCTCTCTCTCTCCCTTGTGCTCTCTATCTCCATTGTGCTGTCTCTCTCTCTCCCTCGCGCTGTCTCTCACTCTCCCTCACACTGTCTCTCTCTCTCCCTCGCGCTGTGTCTCTCTCTCCCTCGCGCTGTCTCTCTCTCTACCTTGCGCTGTCTCTCTCTCTCCATTGCGCTGTCTCTCCTTCTCCCTTACGCAGTGTCTCACCATCCAGTGCACTGTGTCTCCCTCTGCCTTGCGCTGTGTCCCCCTTTCCCTTGCACTGTGTCTCCCTCTCCCTTGCGCTGTCTCTCCCTCTCCCTTGCTCTGTCTCTCCCTGTCCCTTGCACTGTCTCTCCCTGTCCCTTGCGCTGTCTCTCCCTATCCCTTGCGCTGTCTCTTCCTGCGCCTTGCGCTCTCTCCCTGTCCCTTGCGCGGTCTCATCCTCTCCCTTGCACTGTCTCCCCCTTTCCCTTGCACTGTCTCTCCCTCTCCATTGCGCTGTCTCTCCCTCTCCCTTGCGCTGTCTCTCCCTCTCCGCAGCGCTTTCTCACCCGTTCCCTCGCGCTGTCTTTCCCTCTCCCTCGCGCTGTCTCTCCCTCTCACTTGCGCTGTCTCTCCCTGTCCCCTGCGCTGTCTCTCCCTGTCCCTGGCGCTGTCTCTCCCTCTCCCTTGCGCTGTCTCTCTCTCTCCCTTGCGCTGTCCAAATCCATTGCGCTGTCTCTCCCTCTCCCTCGTGCTGTCTCACTCTCTCCCTCGTGCTGTCTCCCTCTCTCGCTCAAGCTTTCTCTCTCTCTCCCTCGCGCTGTCTCTCTCTCTCCCTCGCGCTGTCTATCTCTCTCCCTTTCCCTTTCTCTCTCTCTACCTCACAGTATCTCGCTCTCTGCCTCGCGCTGACTCCCTCTCTCCCTCACACTGTCTCCCACTCTCGCTCGCACTTACTGCCTCTCTCCCTCGGGTTATCTGTCTCTCTCCCTCGTGGTGTCTGTCTCTCTCCCTCGTGCTGTCTGTCTCTCTCCCTCACGCTATCTCTCTCTCTCCCTCATGCTGTCTCTCTCTCTCCCTCGCGCTGTGTCTCTCTCTCCCTCGCGCTGTCTCTCTCTCTACCTTGCGCTGTCTCTCTCTCTCCATTGCGCTGTCTCTCCTTCTCCCTTACGCAGTGTCTCACCATCCAGTGCACTGTGTCTCCCTCTGCCTTGCGCTGTGTCCCCCTTTCCCTTGCACTGTGTCTCCCTCTCCCTTGCGCTGTCTCTCCCTCTCCCTTGCTCTGTCTCTCCCTGTCCCTTGCACTGTCTCTCCCTGTCCCTTGCGCTGTCTCTCCCTATCCCTTGCGCTGTCTCTTCCTGCGCCTTGCGCTGTCTCTCCCTGTCCCTTGCGCGGTCTCATCCTCTCCCTTGCACTGTCTCCCCCTTTCCCTTGCACTGTCTCTCCCTCTCCATTGCGCTGTCTCTCCCTCTCCCTTGCACTGTCTCTCCCTCTCCGCAGCGCTTTCTCACCCGTTCCCTCGCGCTGTCTTTCCCTCTCCCTCGCGCTGTCTCTCCCTCTCACTTGCGCTGTCTCTCCCTGTCCCTTGCGCTGTCTCTCCCTGTCCCTGGCGCTGTCTCTCCCTCTCCCTTGCGCTGTCTCTCTCTCTCCCTTGCGCTGTCCAAATCCATTGCGCTGTCTCTCCCTCTCCCTCGTGCTGTCTCACTCTCTCCCTCGTGCTGTCTCCCTCTCTCGCTCAAGCTTTCTCTCTCTCTCCCTCGCGCTGTCTCTCTCTCTCCCTCGCGCTGTCTATCTCTCTCCCTTTCCCTTTCTCTCTCTCTACCTCACAGTATCTCGCTCTCTGCCTCGCGCTGACTCCCTCTCTCCCTCACACTGTCTCCCACTGTCGCTCGCACTTACTGCCTCTCTCCCTCGGGTTGTCTGTCTCTCTCCCTCGTGGTGTCTGTCTCTCTCCCTCGTGCTGTCTGTCTCTCTCCCTCACGCTATCTCTCTCTCTCCCTCGCGCTGTCTCACTCCTTGACGTGCGCTGTCACTCTCTCTCCCTTGCGCTGTCTCTCCCTCTCACTTGTGCTGTCTCTCCCTGTCCCTTGCGTTGTCTCTCCCTGTCTCTTGCACTGTCTCTCCCTGTCCCTTGCGCTGTCTCTCCCTCTCCCTTGCGCTGTCCAAATCCATTGCGCTGTCTCTCTCTCTCCCTCGCGCTGTCTCTCTCTCTCCCTCGTGCTGTCTCTCTCTCTCCCTCGCGCTGTCTCCCTCTCTCACTGGCGCTCTCTATCTCTCTCCCTTTCTCTTTCTCTCTCTCTACCTCACAGTGTCTCCCTCTCTGCCTCGCGCTATCTCCCTCTCTGCCCCGCGCTGTCTCCTGCTCTGCCTCGAGCTGTCTCCATCTCTGCCTCGCATTGTCTCCCTCTCTCCCTCGCGCTGTCTCCCACTCACCCTCACGCGGGTCTGTCTCTGTCCCTCGCGCTGTCTGTCTCTCTCCCTCGCGCTGTCTGTCTCTCTCCCTCACGCTGTCTGTCTCTCTGCCTCGCGCTGTCTGTCTCTCTTCCTCGCGCTGTCTCTCTCTCTTCCTCGCGCTGTCTCTCTCTCTCCCTCGTGCTGTCTCTCTCTCTCCCTCGCGCTGTCTCACTCCTTGATGTGCGCTGTCACTCGCTCTCCCTCGCGCTGTCTCCCTCTCTGCCTCGCATTGTCTCCCTCTCTCCCTCGCGCTGTCTCCCACTCACCCTCATGCGGGTCTGTCTCTGTCCCTCGCGCTGTCTGTCTCTCTCCCTCGCGCTGTCTGTCTCACTCCCTCATGCTGTCTGTCTCTCTGCCTCGCGCTGTCTGTCTCTCTTCCTCGCGCTGTCTCTCTCTCTCCCTCGTGCTGTCTCTCTCTCTCCCTCGCGCTGTCTCACTCCTTGATGTGCGCTGTCACTCGCTCTCCCTTGCGCTGTCTCTCTCTCCCTCGCGCTGTCTCTCTCTCTCCCTCACGCTGTCACTCTCTCTCTCTCCCTCGCGCTGTATCTCTCTCTCTACCTCGCACTGTCTCTCTCTCTCCCTCATGCGGTCTCTCTCTCCCTCGCACTGTCTCTCTCTCTCCCTCGTGCTGTCTCTCTCTCTCACTTGCGCTGTCTCTCTCTCTCCCTTGCGCTGTCTCTCCTTGTCCCTTGCACTGTCTCTCACCATCCCTTGCGCTGTGTCTCCCTCTCCCTTGCGTTGTCTCTCTCTCTCCCTCGCGCTGTCTCTCTCTCCCCCCTTCGCGCTCTCTCTCCCTCGGGCTGTCTCTCTCTCTCCCTCGCGCTGTTTCTCTCCCTCCCTCGCAAAATCTCTCTCTCCCTCTCGCTGGCTCTCTCTGTCTCCCTTGCGCTGTCTCTCTCTCTCATGAGCGCTGTCTCTTTCTCTCCCTTGTGTTGTCTGTCTCTCTCTCTCCCTTGCACTGTCTCTCTCTCCCTCACACTGTCTCTCTCTCTCTCCCTCGTGCTGTCTCGCTCTCTCTCACTTGCGCTGTCTCGCTCTCTCTCCTTTGGGCTGTCTCGCTCTCTCCCTCGCGCTGTCTCGCTCTCTCACTCGCGCTGTCATTCTCCCTCCCTCGCTCTGTCTATCTCACTCCCTTGCCCTTTCTCTCTCTCTCTCTACCTCGCCCTTTCTCTCTCTCTCCCTTGCCCTGTTTCTCCCGCTCTCTTGCACTGCCTCTCCCTCGCACTGTCTCTCCCTCTCCCTTGCGCTGTCTCTCTCTCTCCCTTGTGCTCTCTATCTCCATTGTGCTGTCTCTCTCTCTCCCTCGCGCTGTCTCTCTCTCTCCCTCGCGCTGTCTCTCTCTCTCCCTCGCGCTGTGTCTCTCTCTCCCTCGCACTGTCTCTCTCTCTACCTCGCGCTGTCTCTCTCTCTCCCTTACGCTGTCTCTCCTTCTCCCTTGCGCAGGGTCTCACCATCCAGTGCGCTGTGTCTCCCTCTCCATTGCACTGTGTCTCCCTCTCCCTTGCGCTGTCTCTCCCTGTCCCTTGGGCTGTCTCTCCCTATCCCTTGCGCTGTCTCTCCCTGTCCCTTGCGCTGTCTCTCCCTGTCCGTTGCGCGGTCTCATCCTCTCCCTTGCACTGTCTCCCCCTCTCCCTTGCACTGTCTCTCCCTCTCCATTGCGCTGTCTCTCCCTCTCCCTTGCGCTGTCTCTCCCTCTCCGCTGCGCTTTCTCACCCTTTACCTCGCGCTGTCTCTCCCTCTCCCTCGCGCTGTCTCTCCCTCTCACTTGCGCTGTCTCTCCCTGTCCCTTGCGCTGTCTCTCCCTGTCCCTTGCGCTGTCTCTCCCTGTCCCTTGCGCTGTCTCTCTCTCTCTCCCTTGCGCTGTCCAAATCCATTGTGCTGTCTCTCCCTCTCCCTCACGCTGTCTCACTCCTTGACGTGCGCTGTCACTCTCTCTCCCTTGCTCTGTCTCTCCCTCTCACTTGTGCTGTCTCTCCCTGTCCCTTGCGTTGTCTCTCCCTCTCTCTTGCACTGTCTCTCGCTGTCCCTTGCGCTGTCTCTCCCTCTTCCTTGCGCTGTCCAAATCCATTGCGCTGTCTCTCTCTCTCCCTCGCGCTATCTCTCTCTCTCCCTCGTGCTGTCTCTCTCTCTCTCCCTCGCGCTGTCTCCCTCTCTCACTGGCGCTCTCTATCTCTCTCCCTTTCTCTTTCTCTCTCTACCTCACAGTTTCTCCCTCTCTGCCTCGCGCTATCTCCCTCTCTGCCCCGCGCTGTCTCCCGCTCTGCCTCGCGCTGTCTCCATCTCTGCCTCGCATTGTCTCTCTCTCTCCCTCGTGCTGTCTCTCTCTCTCCATCGCGCTGCCTCACTCCTTGATGTGCGCTGTCACTCGCTCTCCCTTGCGCTCTCTCTCTCTCCCTCGCGCTGTCTCTTTCTCTCCCTCACGCTGTCTCCCTCTCTGCCTCGCATTGTCTCCCTCTCTCACTTGTGCTGTCTCTCTCTCTCCCTTGCACTGTCTCTCCTTGTCCCTTGCACTGTCTCTCACCATCCCTTGCGCTGTGTCTCCCTCTCCCTTGCGTTGTCTCTCTCTCTCCATCGCGCTGTCTCTCTCTCCCCCCTTCGCGCTGTCTCTCCCTCGGGCTGTCTCTCTCTCTCCCTCGCGCTGTTTCTCTCCCTCCCTCGCAAAATCTCTCTCTCCCTCTCGCTGGCTCTCTCTCTCTCCCTTGCGCTGTCTCTCTCTCTCATGAGCGCTGTCTCTCTCTCTCCCTTGTGTTGTCTGTCTCTCTCTCTCCCTTGCGCTGTCTCTCTCTCCCTCACACTGTCTCTCTCTCTCTCCCTCATGCTGTCTCGCTCTCTCTCACTTGCGCTGTCTCGCTCTCTCTCCTTTGGGCTGTCTTGCTCTCTCCCTCGCGCTGTCTCGCTCTCTCACTCGCGCTGTCATTCTCCCTCCCTCGCGCTGTCTATCTCACTCCCTTGCCCTTTCTCTCTCTCTCTCTACCTTGCCCTTTCTCTCTCTCTCCCTTGCCCTGTTTCTCCCGCTCTCTTGCACTGCCTCTCCCTCTCCCTTGCACTGTCTCTCTCTCTCCCTCGTGCTGTCTCTCTCTCTACCTCGCGCTGTGTCTCTCTCTCCCTCGCGCTGTCTCTCTCTCTCCCTCGCGCTGTCTCTCTCTCTCCCTTACGCTGTCTCTCCTTCTCCCTTGCGCAGGGTCTCACCATCCAGTGCGCTGTGTCTCCCTCTCCCTTGCACTGTGTCTCCCTCTCCCTTGCGCTGTCTCTCCCTGTCCCTTGGGCTGTCTCTCCCTGTCCCTTGCGCTGTCTCTCCCTGTCCCTTTCGTGGTCTCATCCTCTCCCTTGCACTGTCTCTCCCTCTCCATTGCGCTGTCTCTCCCTCTCCCTTGCGCGGTCTCTCCCTCTCCGCTGTGCTTTCTCACCCGTTCCCTCGCGCTGTCTCTCCCTCTCCCTCGCGCTGTCTCTCCCTCTCACTTGCGCTGTCTCTCCCTGTCCCTTGCGCTGTCTCTCCCTGTCCCTTGCGCTGTCTCTCCCTGTCCCTTGCGCTGTCTCTCTCTCTCTCCCTTGCGCTGTCCAAATCCATTGTGCTGTCTCTCCCTCTCCCTCGTGCTGTCTCACTCTCTCCCTCGCGCTGCCTCTTTCTCTTGCTCAAGCTTTCTCTCTCTCTCCCTCGCGCTGTCTCTCTCTCTCGCTCGCGCTGTCTATCTCTCTCCCTTTCCCTTTCTCTCTCTCTACCTCACGGTATCTCCCTCTCTGCCTCGCGCTGACTCCCTCTCTCCCTCACGCTGTCTCCCACTCTCCCTCGCGGTGTCTGTCTCTCTCCCTCGTGCTGTCTGTCTCTCTCCCTCGCCCTTTCTCTCTCTCTACCTCGCGCTGTCTCTCTCTCTCCCTCACGCTGTCTCTCTCTCTCCCTCGCGCAGTCTCTCTCTCTCCCTCGCGCTGTCTCACTCCTTGACATGGGCTGTCACTTACTCTCCCTTGCGCTGTATCTCCCTCTCACTTGTGCTGTCTCTCCCTGTCCCTTGCGTTGTCTCTCCCTGTCTCTTGCACTGTCTCTCCCAGTCCTTTGCGCTGTCTCTCCCTCTCCCTTGCACTGTCTCCCTCTCTCCCTTGCGCTGTCCAAATCCATTGCGCTGTCTCTCTCTCTCCCTCGCGCTGTCTCTCTCTCTCCCTCGTGCTGTCTCTCTCTCTCCCTCGCGCTGTCTCCCTCTCTCACTGGCGCTCTCTATCTCTCTCCCTTTCTCTTTCTCTCTCTCTACCTCACAGTGTCTCCCTCTCTGCCTCGCGCTATCTCCCTCTCTGCCCCGCGCTGTCTCCCGCTCTGCCCCGCGCTGTCTCCATCTCTGCCTCGCGTTGTCTCCCTCTCTCCCTCGCGCTGTCTCCCACTCACCCTCACGCGGGTCTGTCTCTGTCCCTCACGCTGTCTGTCTCTCTCCCTCGCGCTGTCTGTCTCTCTCCCTCACGCTGTCTGTCTCTCTGCCTCGCGCTGTCTGTCTCTCTTCCTCGCGCTGTCTCTCTCTCTCCCTCGTGCTGTCTCTCTCTCTACCTCGCGCTGTCTCACTCCTTGATGTGCGCTGTCACTCGCTCTCCCTTGCGCTGTCTCTCTCTCCCTCGCGCTGTGTCTCTCTCTCCCTCACGCTGTCACTCTCTCCCTCTCCCTCGCCCTGTATCTCTCACTCTACCTCGCACTGTCTCTCTCTCTCCCTCATGCGGTCTCTCTCTCCCTCGCACTGTCTCTCTCTCTCCCTCGCGCTGTCTCTCTCTCTCACTTGCGCTGTCTCTCTCTCTCCCTTGCGCTGTCTCTCCTTGTCCCTTGCACTGTCTCTCACCATCCCTTGCGCTGTGTCTCCCTCTCCCTTGCGTTGTCTATCTCTCTCCCTCGCGCTGTCTCTCTCTCCCCACTTCGCGCTCTCTCTCCCTCGGGCTGTCTCTCTCTCTCCCTCGCGCTGTTTCTCTCCCTCCCTCGCAAAATCTCTCTCTCCCTCTCGCTGGCTCTCTCTCTCTCCCTTGCGCTGTCTCTCTCTCTCATGAGCGCTGTCTCTCTCTCTCCCTTGTGTTGTCTGTCTCTCTCTCTCCCTTGCGCTGTCTCTCTCTCCCTCACACTGTCTCTCTCTCTCTCCCTCGTGCTGTCTCGCTCTCTCTCACTTGCGCTGTCTCGCTCTCTCTCCTTTGGGCTGTCTCGCTCTCTCCCTCGCGCTGTCTCGCTCTCTCACTCGCGCTGTCATTCTCCCTCCCTTGCGCTGTCTATCTCACTCCCTTGCCCTTTCTCTCTCTCTCTCTACCTCGCCCTTTCTCTCTCTCTCCCTTGCCCTGTTTCTCCCGCTCTCTTGCACTGCCTCTCCCTCTCCCTTGCACTGTCTCTCCCTCTCCCTTGCGCAGTCTCTCTCTCTCCCTTGTGCTCTCTATCTCCATTGTGCTGCCTCTCTCTCTCCCTCGAACTGTCTCTCTCTCTACCTCGCGCTGTCTCTCTCTCTCCATCGCGCTGTGTCTCTCTCTCCCTCGCGCTGTCTCTCTCTCTACCTCGCGCTGTCTCTCTCTCTCCCTTACGCTGTCTCTCCTTCTCCCTTGCGCAGGGTCTCACCATCCAGTGCGCTGTGTCTCCCTCTCCCTTGCACTGTGTCTCCCTCTCCCTTGCGCTGTCTCTCCCTGTCCCTTGGGCTGTCTCTCCCTATCCCTTGCGCTGTCTCTCCCTGTCCCTTGCGCTGTCTCTCCCTGTCCCTTGCGCGGTCTCATCCTCTCCCTTGCACTGTCTCCCCCTCTCCCTTGCACTGTCTCTCCCTCTCCATTGCGCTGTCTCTCCCTCTCCCTTGCGCTGTCTCTCCCTCTCCGCTGCGCTTTCTCACCCTTTACCTCGCGCTGTCTCTCCCTCTCCCTCGCGCTGTCTCTCCCTCTCACTTGAGCTGTCTCTCCCTGTCCCTTGCGCTGTCTCTCCCTGTCCCTTGCGCTGTCTCTCCCTGTCCCTTGCGCTGTCTCTCTCTCTCTCCCTTGCGCTGTCCAAATCCATTGTGCTGTCTCTCCCTCTCCCTCGTGCTGTCTCACTCTCTCCCTCGCGCTGCCTCCCTCTCTTGCTCAAGCTTTCTCTCTCTCTCCCTCACGCTGTCTCTCTCTCTCCCTTGCGCTGTCTATCTCTCTCCCTTTCCCTTTCTCTCTCTCTACCTCACGGTATCTCCCTCTCTGCCTCGCGCTGACTCCCTCTCTCCCTCGCGCTGGCTCCCTCTCTCCCTCACGCTGTCTCCCACTCTCCCTCGCGGTGTCTGTCTCTCTCCCTCGTGGTGTCTGTCTCTCTCCCTCGCCCTTTCTCTCTCTCTACTTCGCGCTGTCTCTCTCTCTCCCTCGCGCTGTCTCTCTCTCTCCCTCGCGCTGTCTCTCTCTCTCCCTCGTGCTGTCTCTCTCTCTCCCTCGCGCTGTCTCACTCCTTGACGTGCGCTGTCACTTACTCTCCCTTGCGCTGTCTCTCCCTCTCACTTGTGCTGTCTCTCCCTGTCCCTTGCGTTGTCTCTCCCTGTCTCTTGCACTGTCTCTCCCAGTCCCTTGCGCTGTCTCTCCCTCTCCCTCGTGCTGTCTCTCTCTCTCCCTCGTGCTGTCTGTCTCTCTCCCTCGCGCTGTCTCCCACTCTCACTGGCGCTGTCTATCTCTCTCCCTTTCTCTTTCTCTCTCTCTACCTCACAGTGTCTCCCTCTCTGCCTCGCGCTATCTCCCTCTCTGCCCCGCGCTGTCTCCCGCTCTGCCTCGCGCTGTCTCCCTCTCTGCCTCGCATTGTCTCCCTCTCTCCCTCGCGCTGTCTCCCACTCACCCTCACGAGGGTCTGTCTCTGTCCCTCGCGCTGTCTGTCTCTCTCCCTCACGCTGTCTGTCTCTCTGCCTCGCGCTGTCTGTCTCTCGTCCTCGCGCTGTCTCTCTCTCTCCCTCGTGCTGTCTCTCTCTCTCCCTCGCGCTGTCTCACTCCTTGATGTGCGCTGTCACTTGCTCTCCCTTGCGCTATCTCTCTCTCTCTCCCTCGCGCTGTCTCTCTCTCTCTCCCTCACGCTGTCTCCCTCTCTCTCCCTCGCGCTGTCTCTCTCTCTCTCCCTCGCGCTGTATATCTCTCTCTCCCTAGTGCTGTCTCTCTCTCCCTCGCACTGTCTCTCTCTCTGCCTCGCGCTGTCTCTCTCTCACTTGCGCTGTCTCTCTCTCTCCCTTGCGCTGTCTCTCCTTGTCCCTTGCGCTGTCTCTCACCATCCCTTGCGCTGTGTCTCCCTCTCCCTTGCGCTGTCTCTCTCTCTCCCTCGCGCTGTCTCTCTCACCCCCCTTCGCGCTCTCTCTCCCTCGGGCTGTCTCTCTCTCTCCCTCGCGCTGTTTCTCTCCCTCCCTCGCAAAATCTCTCTCTCCCTCTCGCTGGCTCTCTCTCTCTCCCTTGCGCTGTCTCTCTCTTTCATGAGCGCTGTCTCTCTCTCTCCCTTGTGTTTTCTGTCTCTCTCTCTCCCTTGCGTTGTCTCTCTCTCCCTCACACTGTCTCTCTCTCTCTCCCTCATGCTGTCTCGCTCTCTCTCACTTGCGCTGTCTCGCTCTCTCTCCTTTGGGCTGTCTCGCTCTCTCCCTCACGCTGTCTCGCTCTCTCACTCGCGCTGTCATTCTCCCTCCCTCGCGCTGTCTATCTCACTCCCTTGCCCTTTCTCTCTCTCTCTCTACCTTGCCCTTTCTCTCTCTCTCCCTCGTGCTGTCTCTCCGTCACCCTTGCGCTGTCTCTCCCTTTCCCTTGCACTGTCTCTCCCTCCCCCTTGCGGTATCTCTCCCTCTCCCTTGCCCTGTTTCTCCCGCTCCCTTGCACTGTCTCTCCCTCTCCCTTGCACTGTCTCTCCCTCTCCCTTGCGCTGTCTCTCTCTCTCCCTTGTGCTCTCTATCTCCATTGTGCTGTCTCTCTCTCTCCCTCGCGCTGTCTCTCTCTCTCCCTCGCGCTGTCTCTCTCTCTCCCTCGCGCTGTCTCTCTCTCTCCCTCACGCTGTGTCACTCTCTCCCTCGCGCTGTCTCTCTCTCTCCCTTGTGCTGTCTCTCTCTCTACCTCGCGCTGTCTCTCTCTCTCCCTTGCGCTGTCTCTCCTTCTCCCTTGCGCAGTGTCTCACCATCCAGTGCGCTGTGTCTCCCTCTGCCTTGCGCTGTGTCTCCCTCTCCCTTGCACTGTGTCTCCCTCTCCCTTGTGCTGTCTCTCCCTCTCCCTTGCTCTGTCTCTCCCTGTCCCTTGCGCTGTCTCTCCCTGTCCCTTGCGCTGTCTCTCCCTGTCCCTTGCGCTGTCTCTCCCTGTCCCTTGCGCGGTCTCACCCTCTCCATTGCACTGTCTCCCCCTCTCCCTTGCACTGTCTCTCCCTCTCCATTGCGCTGTCTCTCCCTCTCCCTTGCGCTGTCTCTCCCTCTCCCTCGCGCTGTCTCTCCCTCTCACTTGCGCTGTCTCTCCCTGTCCCTTGCGCTGTCTCTCTCTCTCTCCCTTGTGCTGTCCAAATCCATTGCGCTGTCTCTCCCTCTCCCTCATGCTGTCTCACTCTCTCCCTCGTGCTGTCTCCCTCTCTCGCTCAAGCTTTCTCTCTCTCTCCCTTGCGCTGTCTCTCTCTCTCCCTCGCGCTGTCTATCTCTCTCCCTTTCCCTTTCTCTCTCTCTACCTCACAGTATCTCCCTCTCTGCCTCGCGCTGACTCCCTCTCTCCCTTGCGCTGGCTCCCTCTCTCCCTCCTTCTGTCTCCCACTCTCCCTCATGCTTTCTGCCTCTCTCCCTCGGGTTGTCTGTCTCTCTCCCTCGCGGTGTCTGTCTCTCTCCCTCGTGCTGTCTGTCTCTCGCCCTCGCGCTTTCTCTCTCTCTACCTCGCGCTGTCTCTCTCTCTCCCTCGCGCTGCCTCTCTCTCTCCCTCGTGCTGTCTCTCTCTCTCCCTTGCGCTGTCTCACTCCTTGACGTGCGCTGTCACTCTCTCTCCCTTGCGCTGTCTCTCCCTCTCACTTGTGCTTTCTCACCCTGTCCCTTGCATTGTCTCTCCCTGTCTCTTGCACTGTCTCTCCCTGTCCCTTGCGCTGTCTCTCCCTCTCCCTTGCGCTGTCTCTCTCTCTCCCTTGCGCTGTCCAAATCCATTGCGCTGTCTCTCTCTCTCCCTCGCACTGTCTCTCTCTCTCCCTCGCGCTGTCTCTCTCTCTCCCTCGTGCTGTCTCTCTCTCTCCCTTGCGCTGTATCACTCCTTGACGTGCGCTGTCACTCTCTCTCCCTTGCGCTGTCTCTCCCTCTCACTTGTGCTTTCTCACCCTTTCCCTTGCATTGTCTCTCCCTGTCTCTTGCACTGTCTCTCCCTGTCCCTTGCGCTGTCTCTCCCTCTCACTTGCGCTGTCTCTCCCTGTCCCTTGCGCTGTCTCTCCCTGTCCCTTGCGCTGTCTCTCTCTCTCTCCCTTGTGCTGTCCAAATCCATTGCGCTGTCTCTCCCTCTCCCTCGTGCTGTCTCACTCTCTCCCTCGTGCTGTCTCCCTCTCTCGCTCAAGCTTTCTCTCTCTCTCCCTTGCGCTGTCTCTCTCTCTCCCTCGCGCTGTCTATCTCTCTCCCTTTCCCTTTCTCTCTCTCTACCTCACAGTATCTCCCTCTCTGCCTCGCGCTGACTCCCTCTCTCCCTTGCGCTGGCTCCCTCTCTCCCTCCTTCTGTCTCCCACTCTCCCTCATGCTTTCTGCCTCTCTCCCTCGGGTTGTCTGTCTCTCTCCCTCGCGGTGTCTGTCTCTCTCCCTCGTGCTGTCTGTCTCTCTCCCTCGCCCTTTCTCTCTCTCTACCTCGCGCTGTCTCTCTCTCTCCCTCGCGCTGTCTCTCTCTCTCCCTCGTGCTCTCTCTCTCTCTCCCTTGCGCTGTCTCACTCCTTGACGTGCGCTGTCACTCTCTCTCCCTTGCGCTGTCTCTCCCTCTCACTTGTGCTTTCTCACCCTGTCCCTTGCATTGTCTCTCCCTGTCTCTTGCACTGTCTCTCCCTGTCCCTTGCACTGTCTCTCCCTCTCCCTTGCGCTGTCTCTCTCTCTCCCTTGCGCTGTCCAAATCCATTGCGCTGTCTCTCTCTCTCCCTCGCACTGTCTCTCTCTCTCCCTCGCGCTGTCTCTCTCTCTCCCTCGTGCTGTCTCTCTCTCTCCCTTGCGCTGTCTCACTCCTTGACGTGCGCTGTCACTCTCTCTCCCTTGCGCTGTCTCTCCCTCTCACTTGTGCTTTCTCACCCTGTCCCTTGCATTGTCTCTCCCTGTCTCTTGCACTGTCTCTCCCTGTCCCTTGCGCTGTCTCTCCCTCTCCCTTGCGCTGTCTCTCTCTCTCCCTTGCGCTGTCCAAATCCATTGCGCTGTCTCTCTCTCTCCCTCGCACTGTCTCTCTCTCTCCCTCGTGCTGTCTCACTCTCTCCCTCGTGCTGTCTCCCTCTCTCGCTCAAGCTTTCTCTCTCTCTCCCTTGCGCTGTCTCTCTCTCTCCCTCGCGCTGTCTATCTCTCTCCCTTTCCCTTTCTCTCTCTCTACCTCACAGTATCTCCCTCTCTGCCTCGCGCTGTCTCGCTCTCTGCCTCGCATTGTCTCCCTCTCTCCCTCGCGCTGTCTCCCACATTCCCTCACGCGGGTCTGTCTCTGTCCCTCGCGCTGTCTTTCTCTCTCCCTCACGCTATCTGTCTCTCTGCCTCGCGCTGTCTGTCTCTCTTCCTCGCGCTGTCTCTCTCTCTCCCTCGTGCTGTCTCTCTCTCCCTCGCGCTGTCTCACTGCTTTATGTGCGCTGTCACTCGCTCTCCCTTACGCTGTCTCTCTCTCCCTCGCGCTATCTCTCTCTCTCTCCCTCGCGCTGTCTCTCTCTCTCTCGCTCGCGCTGTCTCTCTCTCTCTCCCTCGCGCTGTCTCTCTATCTCTCCCTCGTGCTGTATCTCTCTCTCTCCCTCGTGCTGTCTCTCTCTGCCTCGCACTATCTCTCTCTCCCTCGCGCTGTCTCTCTCTCTCACTTGCGCTGTCTCTCTCTCTCCCTTGCGCTGTCTCTCCTTGTCCCTTGCGCTGTCTCTCACCATCCCTTGCGCTGTGTCTCCCTCTCCCTTGCGCTATCTCTCTCTCTCCCTCGTGCTGTCTCTCTCTCCCCCCTTCGCGCTCTCTCTCCCTCGGGCTGTCTCTCTCTCTCCCTCACGCTGTTTCTCTCCCTCCCTCGCAAAATCTCTCTCTCCCTCTCGCTGGCTCTCTCTCTCTCCCTTGCGCTGTCTCTCTCTCTCATGAGCGCTGTCTCTCTCTCTCCCTTGTGTTGCCTGTCTCTCTCTCTCCCTTGCGCTGTCTCTCTCTCCCTCACACTGTCTCTCTCTCTCTCCCTCATGCTGTCTCGCTCTCTCTCACTTGTGCTGTCTCGCTCTCTCTCCTTTGGGCTGTCTCGCTCTCTCCCTCATGCTGTCTCGCTCTCTCACTCGCGCTGTCATTCTCCCTCCCTTGCGCTGTCTATCTCACTCCCTTGCCCTTGCTCTCTCTCTCTCTACCCTGCCATTTCTCTCTCTCTCCCTCGCGCTGTCTCTCCGTCACCCTTGCGCTGTCTCTCCCTTTCCCTTGCACTGTCTCTCCCTCCCCCTTGCGGTATCTCTCCCTCTCCCTTGGCCTGTTTCTCCCGCTCCCTTGCACTGTCTCTCCCTCTCCCTTGCACTGTCTCTCCCTCTCCCTTGCGCTGTCTCTCTCTCTCCCTTGTGCTCTCTATCTCCATTGTGCTGTCTCTCTCTCTCCCTCGCGCTGTCTCTCTCTCTCCCTCGCGCTGTCTCTCTCTCTCCCTTGCGCTGTCTCTCTCTCTCCCTCACGCTGTGTCTCTCTCTCCTTCGCGCTGTCTCTCTCTCTCCCTTGCGCTGTCTCTCTCTCTACCTCGCGCTGTCTCTCTCTCTCCCTTGCGCTGTCTCTCCTTCTCCCTTGTGCAGTGTCTCACCATCCAGTGCGCTGTCTCTCCCTCTGCCTTGCGCTGTGTCTCCCTCTCCCTTGCACTGTGTCTCCCTCTCCCTTGCGCTGTCTCTCCCTCTCCCTTGCTCTATCTCTCCCTCTCCCTTGCTCTGTCTCTCCCTGTCCCTTGCGCTGTCTCTCCCTGTCCCTTGCACTGTCTCTCCCTGTCCCTTGCGCTGTCTCTCCCTGTCCCTTGCGCGGTCTCATACTCTCCCTTGCACTGTCTCCCCCTTTCCCTTGCACTGTCTCTCCCTCTCCATTGCGCTGTCTCTCCCTCTCCCTTGCGCTGTCTCTCCCTCTCCGCTGCGCTTTCTCACCCGTTCCCTCGCACTGTCTCCCTCTCTCCCTCGCGCTGTCTCCCTCTCTCCCTCACGCTGTCTCCCACTCTCCCTCGCGCTGTCTGTCTCTCTCCCTCACGCTGTCTGTCTCTCTCCCTCACGCTATCTGTCTCTCTCCCTCGCGCTGTCTGTCTCTCTCCCTCGCGCTGTCTTTCTCCCTCGTGCTGTCTGTCTCTCTCCCTCACCCTTTGTCTCTCTCTACCTCGCGCTGTCTCTCTCTCTCCCTCGCGCGGTCTCTCTCTCTCCCTCATGCTGTCTCTCTCTCTCCCTCGCGCTGTCTCACTCCTTGACGCGCGCTGTCACTCTCTCTCCCTTGCACTGTTTCTCTCTCAATCACGCTGTCTCTCTCTCTCCCTCACGCTGTCTCTCTCTCTCTCCCTCGCACTGTCTCTCTCTCTCTCCCTCGCGCTGTATTTCTCTCTCTCCCTCACGCTGTATCTCTCTCTCTACCTCGCACTGTCTCTCTCTCTCCCTCGTGCTCTCTCTCTCTCCCTCGCACAATCTCTCTCTCCCTCATGCTGTCTCTCTTTCTCTCCCTCGCGCTGTCTCTCTCTCACTCCCTCGTGCTGTCTCTCTCTCTCTCCCTCGCGCTGTCTCTCTCCCTCCCTCGCAAAATCTCTCTCTCCCTCGCGCTGGCTCTGTCTCTCACCTGTGCTGTCTCTCTCTCTCCCTTGCGATGTCTGTCAGTCTCCCTTGCGCTGTCACTCTCTCTCCCTCGCGCTGTCACTCTCTCCCTCGCACTGTCTTTCTCTCTCCCTTGCTCTGTTTCTCTCTCACCCTTGGGCTTTCACTCTCTCTGCCATGCGCTGTCTCTCTCTCTCCCTTGCGATGTCTGTCACTCTCCCTTGCGCTGTGTCCCTCTCTCCCTCACGCTCTCTCCCTCTCTACCTTGTGATCTCTGTCTCTCTCACTCGCGCTGTCATTCTCTCTCCCTCGCGCTATCTCTCTCCCTTGCACTTTCTCTCTCTCAACCATGCGCTGTCACCCACTCTTCCTCGCGCTGTCTCTCCCTCTCACTTGTGCTGTCTCTCCCTCTCCCTTGCACTCTCTCTCCCTGTCCCTTGCGCTGTCTCTCCCTATCCCTTGCGCTCTCTCTCTCTCTGCCTTGCAGTGTCGAAATCCATTGCGCTGTCTCTCTCTCTCCCTTGTGCTGTCTCTCTCTCTGCCTCGCGCTGTCCCCTCTTTGCCCCGCGCTGTCTCCCGCTCTGCCTCATGCTGTCTCCCTCTCTCCCTCGCACTGTCTCCCTCTCTCCCTCACACTGTCTCCCAATCTCCCTCGCGCTGTCTGTCTGTCTCCCTTGCGCTGCCTCTCTCTCTCCCTCGCACTGTCTGTCTCTCTCCCTTGCGCTGTCTGTCTCTCTCCCTCATGCTGTCTGTCTCTCTCCCTCGCCCTTTATCTCTCTCTACCTTGCGCTGACAATCTCTCTCCCTCGTGCTGTCTCTCTCTCTCCTTCACGCTGTCTCTCTTTCTCTCCCTCGCGCTGTCTCTCTCTCACTCCCTCGCGCTGTCTCTCTCTCTCCCTCGTGCTGTCTCTCTCCCTCCCTTGCAAAATCTCTCTCTCCCTCGCGCTGGCTCTGTCTCTCACCTGCGCTGTCTCTCTCTCTCCCTTGCGATGTCTGTCACTCTTCCTTGCGCTGTCACTCTCTCTCCCTCGCGCTGTCACTCTCTCCCTCGCGCTGTCACTCTCTCTCCGTTACGCTGTTTCTCTCTCTCCCTTGGGCTTTCACTCTCTCTCCCTTGCGCTGTCTCTCTCTCTCCCTTGCGATGTCTGTCACTCTCCCTTGCGCTGTCACTCTCTCTCCCTCGAGCTGTCACCCTCTCTCCCTCGCCCTGTCTCCCTCTCTCCTTCACGCTGACTCCCTCTCTCCCTCGCGCTGTCCCCTTCTCTCCCTCGCCCTGTCTCCCTCTCTCCATCGCGCTCTCTCCCTTTCTACCTCGTGCTGTCTGTCTCTCTCACTCGCGCTGTCATTCTCTCTCCCTCGCGCTATCTCTCTCCCTTGCACTTTCTCTCTCTCTACCTTGCGCTGTCACCCTCTCACCCTCGCGCTGTCTCTCCCTCTCACTTGCGCTGTCTCTCCCTCTCCCTTGCACTGTCTCTCCCTGTCCCTTGCGCTGTCTTTCCCTTTCCCTTGCGCTGTCTCTCTCTGCCTTGCAGTGTCTAAATCCATTGCGCTGTCTCTCTCCCTTGCGCTGTCTCTCTCTCTCCCTCGTGCTGTCTCCCTCTCTCCCTCACGCTGTCTCCCTCTCTCTCTCGCGATGTCTCCCTCTCTCCCTCGCCCTGTCCCACTCTCTGCCTCATGCTGTCTCCCTCTATGCCCCGCGCTGTCTCCCTCTCTGCCTCACGCTCTCTACCTCTCTCCCTCGCGCTGTCTCCCTCTCTGCCTCACGCTGTCACCCTCTCTCCCTCGCGCTGTGTCCCTCTCTCCCTCAAGCTGTCTACCTCTCTCCCTCGTGCTGTCTCCCTCTCTACCTCGCGCTGTCTGTCTCTTTCCCTCGTGCTGTCATATTCTCTCCCTCGCGCTGTCTATCTCTCTCCCTTGCCCTTTCTCTATCTCTACCTCGCACTGTCTCTCTCTCTCTCCCTCGCGCTGTCTCTCTCTCCCTCACACTATCTCTCTCTCCCTCATGCTGTCTCTCTCTCTCTCCCTCGCGCTGTCTCTCTCTCACTCCCTTGCGCTCTCTCTCCCTCACGCTGTCTCTTCCTCTCCCTCGTGCTGTCTCTCTCCCTCATTCGCAAAATCTCGCTCTCCCTCGCGCTGTCACTCTATCCCTCGCGCTGTCTCCCTCTCTGCCCCGCGTTGTCTCCCTCTATGCCTCGCGCTGTCTCCCTCTCTCCCTCGCACTGTCTCCCTCTCTCCCTCGCGCTGTCTCCCTCTCTCCCTCGTGCTGTCTCCCTCTCTCCCTCATGCTGTCTCCCTCATCCCTCGCGCTGTCTCCCTCTCTCCCTCACGCTGTCTCCCTCTCTCCCTCGTGCTTTCTCCCTCTCTCCCTCATGTTGTCTCCCTCTCTCCCTCGCGCTGTCTCCCTCTGTCCCTTGCCCTGTCTCCCTCTCTCACTCACCATGTCTCCCTCTCTCCCTCGTGCTGTCTCCCTCGCTCCCTCGTGCTGACTCACTCCCTCCCTCGTGCTGTCTCCCTCTCTCCCTCATGATGTCTCCCTCTCTCCCTCGCCCTGTCTCCCTCTTTGCCTCGAGCTGTATCCCTCCTTGCCTCACGCTGTCTCCCTCTCTGCCCCGCGCTGTCTGCTGCTCTGCCTCGTGCGGTCTCCCTCGCGCTGTCTCCCTCTCTCCCTCGCGCTGTCTCCCTCTCTCCCTCACACTGTCTCCTTCTCTACCTCGCGCTGTCTCTCTCTCTCCCTTGCCCTTTCTCTCTCTCTACCTCCATTGCGCTCTCTCTCTCATCCCTCACGCTGTCTCTCTCTCCCTCGTGCTGTCTTTCCCTCTCCCTCGTGCTGTCTCTCCCTCTCCCTCGTGCTGTCTCTCCCTCTCCCTTGCGCTGTCTCTCCCTGTCACTTGCGCTGTCTCTCCCTGTCGCTTGCGCTGTCTCTCCCTGTCCCTTGCGCTGTCTCTCCCTGACCATGTGCTCTCTCCCTGTCCCTTGCGCTGTCTCTCCCTGTCCCTTGTGCTGTCTCTCCCTGTCCCTTGCGCTGTCTCTCCTCGTCCCTTGCGCTGTCTCTCCCTGTCCCTTGCGCTGTCTCTCCCTCTCCCTTGCGCTGTCTCTCCCTGTCCCTTGCGCTGTCTCTCCCTGTCCCTTGCGCTGTCTCTCCCTGTCCCTTGCGCTGTCTCTCCCTGTCCCTTGTGCTGTCTCTCCCTGTCCCTTGCACTGTCTCTCCCTGTCCCTTGCGCTGTCTCTCCCTGGCCCTTGCGCTGTCTGTCCCTCTCCATTGCGCTGTCTCTCTCTCTCCCTCACGCTGTTTCTCTCTCTCCAACGCGCTGTCTCCCTCTCTCCCTCGCGCTGTCTATCTCTCTCCCTTTCCCTTTCTCTCTCTCTAATTCAGTGTCTCCCTCTCTGCCTCGCGCTGTCTCTCTCTCTGCCCCGCGCTGTCTCCCGCTCTGCCTCGCGCTGTCTCCCTCTCTCCCTCGTGCTGTCTCCCTCTCTCCCTCGTGCTGTCTCCCTCTCTCCCTCGTGCTGTCTGTCTCTCTCCCTCGTGCTGTCTGTCTCTCTCCCTCGCGCTTTCTGTCTCTTTCCCTCGCGCTGTCTGTCTCTCCCCCTCACGCTGTCTGTCTCTCTCCCTCGCCCTTTCTCTCTGTCTACCTCGTGCTGTCTCTCTCTCCCTCGCAGTATCTCTCTCTCCCTCACGCTGTCTGTCTCTCTCCCTCGCGCTGTCTGTCTCTTTCCCTCGCGCTGTCTGTCTCTCCCCCTCGCGCTGTCTGTCTCTCTCCCTCGCCCTTTCTCTCTGTCTACCTCGTGCTGTCTCTCTCTCCCTCGCAGTATCTCTCTCTCCCTCATGCTGTCTCTCTCTCTCCCCTTCGCGCTCTCTCTCCCTCGTGCTGTCTCTCTCCCTCGCTCGCAAAATCTCTCTCTCCCTCTCGCTGGCTCTCTCTCTCTCCCTTGTGCTCTCTCTCTCTCTCTTGTGCGCTGTCTCACTCTCTCCCTTGTGTTGTCTGTCACTCTCTCTCCCTTGCGCTGTCTCTCCGTCTCCCTTGCGCTTTCCCTCCCTCTCCCTTGCAGTGTCTCTCCCTCTCCCTTGTGCTGTCTTTCCCTCTCCCTTGCACTGTCTCTCCCTCTCCCTTGCGCTGTCTCTCCCTCTCCATTGCGCTGTCTCTCTCTCTCCCTTGTGCTGTCTCTCTCTTTCCCTTGTGCTGTCTCTCCTTCTCCCTTGTGCTGTCTCTCACCATCCCTTGCGCTGTGTCTCCGTCTCCCTTGCGCTGTCTCTCTCTCTCCCTCGCGCTGCTTCTCTCCCTCCCCTGCAAAATTTCTCTCTCCCTCTCTCTGGCTCTCTCTCTCTCCCTTGCGCTGTCTCTCTCTCTCATGTGCGCTGTCTCTCTCTCTCTCCCTTGTGTTGTCTGTCACTCTCTCTCCCTCGCGCTGTCTCTCTCTCTCTCCCTCGTGCTGTCTCGCTCTCTCTCCCTTGCGCTGTCTCGCTCTCTCTCCCTCACGCTGTCTCGCTCTCTCCCTCGCGCTGTCTCGCTCTCTCACTCGCGCTGTCTATCTCACTCCCTTGCCCTTTCTCTCTCTCTACCTCGTGCTATCACCCTCTCTCCCTCGCACTGTCTCTCCGTCACCCTTGCGCTGTCTCTCCCTTTCCCTTGCACTGTTTCTTCCTTCCGCTTGCGGTGTCTCTCCCTTTCCCTTGCACTGTCTCTCCCTCTCCCTTGCGCTGTCCCTCCCTTTCCCTTGCAGTGTCTCTCCCGCTCCCTTGTGCTGTCTCTCCCTCTCCCTTGCACTGTCTCTCCCTCTCCATTGCATGGTCTCTCCATCTCCCTTGCGCTGTCTCTCTCTCTCCCTTGCGCTGTCTATCTCCATTGTGCTGTCTCTCTCTCTCTTCCTCGCGCTGTCTCTCTCTCTCCCTCGCGCTGTCTCTCTCTCTACCTCGTGCTGTCTCTCTCTCTCCCTTGCACTGTCTCTCCTTCTCCCTTGCGCTCTGTCTCACCATCCATTACGCTGTGTCTCCCACTGCCTTGCGCTGTGTCTCCCTCTTGCTTGCACTGTGTCTCCCTCTCCCTTGCGCTGTCATTTCCTCTCTCTTGTTCTGTCTCTCCCTGTCCCTTGCACTGTCTCTCCCTGTCCCTTGCGCTGTCTCTCCCTGTCCCTTGCGCTGTCTCTCCCTATCCCTTGCGCTGTCTCTCCCTGTCCCTTGCACTGTCTCTCTCTGTCCCTTGCACTGTCTCTCCCTGCCCCTTGCGCTGTCTCATCCTCTCCCTTGCACTGTCACCCCCTCTCACTTGCGCTGTCTCTCCCTCTCCATTGCGCTGTCTCTCCCTCTCCCTTGCGCTGTCTCTCCATCTCCTCCGCACTTTCTCAGCCGCTCCATCGCGCCGTCTCTCCCTCTCCCTTGCGCTGTCTCTCCCTCTCACTTGTGCTGTCTCTCCCTGTCCCTTGCGCTGTCTCTCCCTGTCCCTTGTGCTGTCTCTCCCTGTCCCTTGCGCTGTCTCTCCTCGTCCCTTGCGCTGTCTCTCCCTGTCCCTTGCGCTGTCTCTCCCTCTCCCTTGCGCTGTCTCTCCCTCTCCCTTGCGCTGTCTCTCCCTGTCCCTTGCGCTGTCTCTCCCTGTCCCTTGTGCTGTCTCTCCCTGTCCCTTGCACTGTCTCTCCCTGTCCCTTGCGCTGTCTCTCCCTGGCCCTTGCGCTGTCTGTCCCTCTCCATTGCACTGTCTCTCTCTCTCCCTCACGCTGTTTCTCTCTCTCCAACGCGCTGTCTCCCTCTCTCCCTCGCGCTGTCTATCTCTCTCCCTTTCCCTTTCTCTCTCTCTAATTCAGTGTCTCCCTCTCTGCCTCGCGCTGTCTCTCTCTCTGCCCCGCGCTGTCTCCCGCTCTGCCTCGCGCTGTCTCCCTCTCTCCCTCGCGCTGTCTCCCTCTCTCCCTCGTGCTGTCTCCCTCTCTCCCTCGTGCTGTCTCCCTCTCTCCCTCGCCCTGTCCCACTCTCTGCCTCATGCTGAATCCCACTCTGCCTCATGCTGTCTCCCTCTCTGCCCCGCGCTGTCTCCCCCTCTGCCTCGCGCTCTCTACCTCTCTCCCTCGCGCTGTCTCCCTCTCTGCCTTGCGCTGGCACCCTCTCTCCCTCGCGCTGTGTCCCTCTCTCCCTCAAGCTGTCTACCTCTCTCCCTCGTGCTGTCTCCCTCTCTACCTCGCGCTGTCTGTCTCTTTCCCTCGTGCTGTCATATTCTCTCCCTCGCGCTGTCTATCTCTCTCCCTTGCCCTTTCTCTATCTCTACCTCGCACTGTCTCTCTCTCCCTCACACTATCTCTCTCTCCCTCATGCTGTCTCTCTCTCTCTCCCTCGCGCTGTCTCTCTCTCTCACTCCCTTGCGCTCTCTCTCCCTCGCGCTGTCTCTTCCTCTCCCTCGTGCTGTCTCTCTCCCTCACTCGCAAAATCTCGCTCTCCCTCGCGCTGTCACTCTATCCCTCGCGCTGTCTCCCTCTCTGCCCCACGTTATCTCCCTCTATGCCTCGCGCTGTCTCCCTCTCTCCCTCGCGCTGTCTCCCTCTCTCCCTCGCGCTGTCTCCCTCTCTCCCTCGTGCTGTCTCCCTCTCTCCCTCCTGCTGTCTCCCTCTCTCCCTCACGCAGTCTCCCTCTCTCCCTCGTGCTGTCTCCCTCATCCCTCGCGCTGTCTCCCTCTCTCCCTCACGCTGTCTCCCTCTCTCCCTTGTGCTTTCTCCCTCTCTCCCTCATGTTGTCTCCTTCTCTCCCTCGCGCTGTCTCCCTCTGTCCCTTGCCCTGTCTCCCTCTCTCACTCACCATGTCTCCCTCTCTCCCTCGTGCTGTCTCCCTCGCTCCCTCGCGCTGACTCACTCCCTCCCTCGTGCTGTCTCCCTCTCTCCCTCATGATGTCTCCCTCTCTCCCTCGCCCTGTCTCCCTCTTTGCCTCGAGCTGTATCCCTCCTTGCCTCACGCTGTCTCCCTCTCTGCCCCGCGCTGTCTGCTGCTCTGCCTCGTGCGGTCTCCCTCGCGCTGTCTCCCTCTCTCCCTTGTGCTGTCTCCCTCTCTCCCTCACACTGTCTCCTTCTCTACCTCGCGCTGTCTCTCTCTCTCCCTTGCCCTTTCTCTCTCTCTACCTCCATTGCGCTCTCTCTCTCATCCCTCACGCTGTCTCTCTCTCCCTCGTGCTGTCTTTCCCTCTCCCTCGTGCTGTCTCTCCCTCTCCCTTGCGCTGTCTCTCCCTGTCACTTGCGCTGTCTCTCCCTGTCCCTTGCGCTGTCTCTCCCTGTCCCTTGCGCTGTCTCTCCCTGACCATGTGCTCTCTCCCTGTCCCTTGCGCTGTCTCTCCCTGTCCCTTGTGCTGTCTCTCCCTGTCCCTTGCGCTGTCTCTCCTCGTCCCTTGCGCTGTCTCTCCCTCTCCCTTGCGCTGTCTCTCCCTCTCCCTTGCGCTGTCTCTCCCTGTCACTTGCGCTGTCTCTCCCTGTCCCTTGCGCTGTCTCTCCCTGTCCCTTGCGCTGTCTCTACCTGACCATGTGCTCTCTCCCTGTCCCTTGCGCTGTCTCTCCCTGTCCCTTGTGCTGTCTCTTCCCTGTCCCTTGCGCTGTCTCTCCTCGTCCCTTGCGCTGTCTCTCCCTGTCCCTTGCGCTGTCTCTCCCTGTCCCTTGCGCTGTCTCTCCCTCTCCCTTGCGCTGTCTCACCCTGTCCCTTGCGCTGTCTCTCCCTGTCCCTTGCACTGTCTCTCCCTGTCCCTTGCGCTGTCTCTCCCTGGCCCTTGCGCTGTCTGTCCCTCTCCATTGCGCTGTCTCTCTCTCTCCCTCACGCTGTTTCTCTCTCTCCAACGTGCTGTCTCCCTCTCTCCCTCGCGCTGTCTATCTCTCTCCCTTTCCCTTTCTCTCTCTCTAATTCAGTGTCTCCCTCACTGCCTCGCGCTGTCTCTCTCTCTGCCCCGCGCTGTCTCCCGCTCTACCTCGCGCTGTCTCCCTCTCTCCCTCGCGCTGTCTCCCTCTCTCCCTCGTGCTGTCTCCCTCTCTTCCTCGTGCTGTCTCCCTCTCTCCCTCGTGCTGTCTGTCTCTCTCCCTCGTGCTGTCTGTCTCTCTCCCTCGCGCTGTCTGTCTCTTTCCCTCGCGCTGTCTGTCTCTCCCCCTCGCGCTGTCTGTCTCTCTCCCTCGCCCTTTCTCTCTGTCTACCTCGTGCTGTCTCTCTCTCCCTCACAGTATCTCTCTCTCCCTCATGCTGTCTCTATCTCTCCCCTTCGCGCTCTCTCTCCCTCGTGCTGTCTCTCTCCCTCGCTCGCAAAATCTCTCTCTCCCTCTCGCTGGCTCTCTCTCTCTCCCTTGTGCTCTCTCTCTCTCTTTTGTGCGCTGTCTCACTCTCTCCCTTGTGTTGTCTGTCACTCTCTCTCCCTTGCGCTGTCTCTCCGTCTCCCTTGCGCTTTCCCTCCCTCTCCCTTGCAGTGTCTCTCCCTCTCCCTTGTGCTGTCTTTCCGACTCCCTTGCACTGTCTCTCCCTCTCCCTTGCGCTGTCTCTCCCTCTCCGTTGCGCTGTCTCTCTCTCTCCCTTGCGCTGTCTCTCTCTTTCCCTTGCGCTGTCTCTCCTTCTCCCTTGCGCTGTCTCTCACCATCCCTTGCACTGTGTCTCCGTCTCCCTTGCGCTGTCTCTCTCTCTCCCTCGCGCTGTCTCTCTCTCTCCCCTTCGCGCTCTCTCTCCCTCGTGCTGTCTCTCTCTCTCCCTCGCGCTGCTTCTCTCCCTCCCCTGCAAAATTTCTCTCTCCCTCTCTCTGGCTCTCTCTCTCCCTTGCGCTGTCTCTCTCTCTCATGTGCGCTGTCTCTCTCTCTCTCCCTTGTGTTGTCTGTCACTCTCTCTCCCTCGCGCTGTCTCTCTCTCTCTCCCTCGTGCTGTCTCGCACTCTCTCCCTTGCGCTGTCTCGCTCTCTCGCCCTCACGCTGTCTAACTCTCTCTTCCTTGGGCTGTCTCTCTCTCTCCCTCACGCTGTCTCGCTCTCTCACTCGCGCTGTCTATCTCACACCCTTGCCCTTTCTCTCTCTCTACCTCGTGCTATCACCCTCTCTCCCTCGCACTGTCTCTCCGTCACCCTTGCGCTGTCTCTCCCTTTCCCTTGCACTGTTTCTTCCTTCCGCTTGCGGTGTCTCTCCCTTTCCCTTGCGCTGCCCCTCCCTCTCCCTTGCAGTGTCTCTCCCGCTCCCTTGTGCTGTCTCTCCCGCTCCCTTGCACTGTCTCTCCCTCTCCATTGCGCTGTCTCTCCGTCTCCCTTGCGCTGTCTCTCTCTCTCCCTTGCGCTGTCTAACTCCATTGTGCTGTCTCTCTCTCTCTCACTCGCACTGTCTCTCTCTCTCCCTCGCGCTGTCTCTCTCTCTACCTCGTGCTGTCTCTCTCTCTCTCCCTTGCACTGTCTCTCCTTCTCCCTTGCGCTGTGTCTCACCATCCATTACGCTGTATCTCCCAGTGCCTTGCGCTGTGTCTCCCTCTTGCTTGCACTGTGTCTCCCTCTCCCTTGCGCTGTCATTTCCTCTCCCTTGTTCTGTCTCTCCCTGTCCCTTGCGCTGTCTCTCCCTGTCCCTTGCGCTGTCTCTCCCTATCCCTTGCGCTGTCTCTCCCTGTCCCTTGCACTGTCTCTCCCTATCCCTTGCGCTGTCCCTCTCTGTCCCTTGTGCTGTCTCCCTCTCTCCCTCGCGCTGTCTCCATCTCTCCCTCACGCAGTCTCCCTCTCTTCCTCGCGCTGTCTCCCTTGCGCTGTCTCACTCTCTCCCTCGCGCTGTCTCCCTCTCTCCCTCGTGCTGTCTCCCTCTCTCCCTCGTGCTGTCTCCCTCTCTCCCTCGCGCTGTCTCACTTTGTCCCTTGTCCTGTCTCCCTCTCTCACTCGCGCTGTCTCCATCTCTCCCTCGCGCTGTCTCCCTCTCTCCCTCGCGCTGTCTCCCTCTCTCCCTCACGCAGTCTCCCTCTCTCCCTCACGCTGTCTCCCTCGCGCTGTCTCCCTCTCTCCCTCGCGCTGTCTCCCTCTCTCCCTCGTGCTGTCCCCCTCTCTCCCTCGTGCTGTCCCCCTCTCTCCCTCGTGCTGTCACCCTCTCTCCCTCGCGCTGTCTCCCTTTGTCCCTTGTCCTGTCTCCCTCTCTCACTCGCTCTGTCTCCATCTCTCCCTCGCACTGTCTCCTTCTCTACATCGCGCTGTCTGTCTCACTCCCTCACGCTGTCATTCTCTCTCCCTCGCGCTGTCTATCCCTCTCCCTTGGCGTTTCTCTCTCTCTACCTCCATTGCGCTTTCTCTCCCTCTCCCTTGCGCTGACTCTCCGTGTCCCTTGCACTGTCTCTCCCTCTCCCTTGCGCTGTCTCTCTCTCTCCCTTGCACTGTCCAAATCCATTGCGATGTCTCTCTCTCTCCCTCGCGCTGTCTCTCTCTCTCCCTCACGCTGTCATTCTATCTCCCTCGCGCTGTCTATCCCTATCCCTTGCCCTTTCTCTCTCTCTAACTCCATTGCACTGTCTCTCCCTCTGCCTCATGCTGTCTCTCCCTCTCCGTTGCACTGTCTCTCCCTCTCCCTTGCGCTGTCTCTCCCTCTCCGCTGTGCTGTCTCTCCTCTGACCCTTGCACTGTCTCTCCCTATCCCTTGCGCTGTCTCTCCATGTCCCTTGTGCTGACTATCCCTGTCCCTTGCGCTGTCTCTCCCTCTCCCTTGCGCTGTCCAAATCCATTGTGATGTCTCTCTCTCTCCCTCGCCCTGTCTCTCTCTCTCCCTTGCGCTGTCTCTCCTTGTCCCTTGCGCTGTCTCTCACCATCCCTTGCGCTGTGTCTCCCTCTCCCTTGCGCTGTCGCTCTCTCTCCCTCGCGCTGTCTCTCTCACCCCCCTTCGCGCTCTCTCTCTCGCTCAAGCTTTCTCTCTCTCTCCCTCGCGCTGTCTCTCTCTCTCCCTCGCGCTGTCTATCTCTCTCCCTTTCCCTTTCTCTCTCTCTACCTCACAGTATCTCCCTCTCTGCCTCACGCTGACTCCCTCTCTCCCTCGCAATGGCTCCCTCTCTCCCTCACGCTGTCTCCCACTCTCCCTCACGCTGTCTCCCACTCTCCCTCATGCTTTCTGCCTCTCTCCCTCGGGTTGTCTGTCTCTCACCCTCGCGGTGTCTGTGTCTCTCCCTCGTGCTGTCTGTCTCTCTCCCTCACCCTTTCTATCTCTCTACCTCGCGCTGTCTCTCTCTCTCCCTTGTGCTGTCTCTCTCTCTCCCTCGCGCTTTCTCTCTCTCTCCCTCGCGCTGTCTCTTTCCTTGATGTGCGCTGTCACTTTCTCTCCCTTGCGCTGTCTCTCCCTCTCACTTGTGCTTTCTCACCCTGTCCCTTGCATTGTCTCTCCCTGTCTCTTGCACTGTCTCTCCCTGTCCCTTGCGCTGTCTCTCCCTCTCCCTTGCGCTGTCTCTCTCTCTCCCTTGCGCTGTCCAAATCCATTGCGCTGTCTCTCTCTCTCCCTCGCGCTGTCTCTCTCTCTCCCTCGTGCTGTCTCTCTCTCTCCCTCGCGCTGTCTCCCTCTCACTGGCGCTGTCTATCTCTCTCCCTTTCGCTTTCTCTCTCTCTACCTCACAGTGTCTCCCTCTCTGCCTCGCGCTATCTCCCTCTCTGCCCCGCGCTGTCTCCCGCTCTGCCTCGCGCTGTCTCCCTCTCTGCCTCGCATTGTCTCCCTCTCTCCCTCGCGCTGTCTCCCACTCACCCTCACGCGGGTCTGTCTCTGTCCCTCGCGCTGTCTGTCTCTCTCCCTCGCGCTGTCTGTCTCTCTCCCTCACGCTGTCTGTCTCTCTGCCTCGCGCTGTCTGTCTCTCATCCTCGTGCTGTCTCTCTCTCTCCCTCGTGCTGTCTCTCTCTCTCCCTCGCGCTGTCTCACTCCTTGATGTGCGCTGTCACTCGCTCTCCCTTGCGCTGTCTCTCTCTCCTTCGCACTGTCTCTCCCTCTCTCCCTCGCGTTGTCTCTCTCTCTCTCCATCGCGCTGTCTCTCTCTCTCTCCCTCGCGCTGTCTCTCTCTCTCTCCCTCGCGCCGTATCTCTCTCTCTCCCTCGCGCTGTATCTCTCTCTCTACCTCGCACTGTCTCTCTCTCTCCCTCGTGCTGTCTCTCTCTCCCTCGCACTGTCTCTCTCTCTCCCTCGCGCTGTCTCTCTCTCTCACTTGCGCTGTCTCTCTCTCTCCCTTGAGCTGTCTCTCCTTGTCCCTTGCGCTGTCTCTCACCATCCATTGCACTGTCTCTCCCTCTCCCTTGCGCTGTCTCTCTCTCTCCATCGCGCTGTCTCTCTCTCCACCCTTCACGCTCTCTCTCCCTCGGGCTGTCTCTCTCTCTCCCTCGCGCTGTTTCTCTCCCTCCCTCGCAAAATCTCTCTCTCCTTCTCACTGGCTCTCTCTCTCTCCCTTGCGCTGTCTCTCCCGCTCCCTTGTACTGTCTCTCCCTCTCCCTTGCACTGTCTCTCCCTCTCCCTTGCGCTGTCTCTCTCTCTCCCTTGTGCTCTCTATCTCCATTGTGCTGTCTCTCTCTCTCTCCCTCGCGCTGTCTCTCACTCTCCCTCGCGCTGTCTCTCTCTCCCTCGCGCTGTCTCTCTCTCTACCTTGCGCTGTCTCTCTCTCTCCATTGCGCTGTCTCTCCTTCTCCCTTACGCAGTGTCTCACCATCCAGTGCACTGTGTCTCCCTCTACCTTGCGCTGTGTCTCCCTTTCCCTTGCACTGTGTCTCCCTCTCCCTTGCGCTGTCTCTCCCTCTCCCTTGCTCTGTCTCTCCCTGTCCCTTGCGCTGTCTCTCCCTGTCCCTTGCGCTGTCTCTCCCTATCCCTTGCGCTGTCTCTTCCTGCGCCTTGCGCTGTCTCTCCCTGTCCCTTGCGCGGTCTCATCCTCTCCCTTGCACTGTCTCCCCCTCTCCATTCCGCTGTCTCTCCCTCTCCCTTGCGCTGTCTCTCCCTCTCCGCTGCGCTTTCTCACCCGTTCACTCGCGCTGTCTTTCCCTCTCCCTCGCGCTGTCTCTCCCTCTCACTTGCGCTGTCTCTCCCTGTCCCTTGCGCTGTCTCTCCCTGTCCCTGGCGCTGTCTCTCCCTCTCCCTTGCGCTGTCTCTCTCTCTCCCTGGCGCTGTCCAAATCCATTGCCCTGTCTCTCCCTCTCCCTCGTGCTGTCTCACTCTCTCCCTCGCGCTGTCTCCCTCTCTCGCTCAAGCTTTCTCTCTCTCTCCCTCGCGCTGCCTCTCTCTCTCCCTCACGCTGTCTATCTCTCTCCCTTCCCCTTTCTCTCTCTCTACCTCACAGTATCTCCCTCTCTGCCTCGCGCTGACTCCCTCTCTCCCTCACACTGTCTCCCACTCTCGCTCGCGCTTTCTGCCTCTCTCCCTCGGGTTGTCTGTCTCTCTCCCTCGCGGTGTCTGTCTCTGTCCCTCGCGCTGTCTGTCTCTCTCCCTCGCGCTGTCTGTCTCTCTCCCTCACGCTGTCTGTCTCTCTGCCTCGCGCTGTCTGTCTCTCATCCTCGTGCTGTCTCTCTCTCTCCCTCGTGCTGTCTCTCTCTCTCCCTCGCGCTGTCTCACTCCTTGATGTGCGCTGTCACTCGCTCTCCCTTGCGCTGTCTCTCTCTCCTTCGCACTGTCTCTCCCTCTCTCCCTCGCATTGTCTCTCTCTCTCTCCATCGCGCTGTCTCTCTCTCTCTCCCTCGCGCTGTCTCTCTCTCTCTCCCTCGCGCTGTCTCTCTCTCTCTCCCTCGTGCCGTATCTCTCTCTCTCCCTCGCGCTGTATCTCTCTCTCTACCTCGCACTGTCTCTCTCTCTCCCTCGTGCTGTCTCTCTCTCCCTCGCACTGTCTCTCTCTCTCCCTCGCGCTGTCTCTCTCTCTCACTTGCGCTGTCTCTCTCTCTCCCTGGAGCTGTCTCTCCTTGTCCCTTGCGCTGTCTCTCACCATCCATTGCACTGTCTCTCCCTCTCCCTTGCGCTGTCTCTCTCTCTCCATCGCGCTGTCTCGCTCTCCACCCTTCACGCTCTCTCTCCCTCGGGCTGTCTCTCTCTCTCCCTCGCGCTGTTTCTCTCCCTCCCTCGCAAAATCTCTCTCTCCTTCTCGCTGGCTCTCTCTCTCTCCCTTGCGCTGTCTCTCCCGCTCCCTTGTACTGTCTCTCCCTCTCCCTTGCACTGTCTCTCCCTCTCCCTTGCGCTGTCTCTCTCTCTCCCTTGTGCTCTCTATCTCCATTGTGCTGTCTCTCTCTCTCTCCCTCGCGCTGTCTCTCACTCTCCCTCGCGCTGTCTCTCTCTCCCTCGCGCTGTGTCTCTCTCTCCCTCGCGCTGTCTCTCTCTCTACCTTGCGCTGTCTCTCTCTCTCCCTTGCTCTGTCTCTCCCTGTCCCTTGCGCTGTCTCTCCCTGTCCCTTGCGCTGTCTCTCCCTATCCCTTGCGCTGTCTCTTCCTGCGCCTTGCGCTGTCTCTCCCTGTCCCTTGCGCGGTCTCATCCTCTCCCTTGCACTGTCTCCCCCTCTCCATTCCGCTGTCTCTCCCTCTCCCTTGCTCTGTCTCTCCCTCTCCGCTGCGCTTTCTCACCCGTTCCCTCGCGCTGTCTTTCCCTCTCCCTCGTGCTGTCTCTCTCTCTCCCTCGCGCTGTCTCACTCCTTGATGTGCGCTGTCACTCGCTCTCCCTTGCGCTGTCTATCTCTCCTTCGCACTGTCTCTCCCTCTCTCCCTCGCATTGTCTCTCTCTCTCTCCATCGTGCTGTCTCTCTCTCTCTCCCTCGCGCTGTCTCTCTCTCTCTCCCTCGTGCCGTATCTCTCTCTCTCCCTCGCGCTGTATCTCTCTCTCTACCTCGCACTGTCTCTCTCTCTCCCTCGCGCTGTCTCTCTCTCTCACTTGCGCTGTCTCTCTCTCTCCCTTGAGCTGTCTCTCCTTGTCCCTTGCGCTGTCTCTCACCATCCATTGCACTGTCTCTCCCTCTCCCTTGCGCTGCCTCTCTCTCTCCATCGCGCTGTCTCGCTCTCCACCATTCACGCTCTCTCTCCCTCGGGCTGTCTCTCTCTCTCCCTCGCGCTGTTTCTCTCCCTCCCTCGCAAAATCTCTCTCTCCTTCTCGCTGGCTCTCTCTCTCTCCCTTGCGCTGTCTCTCCCGCTCCCTTGTACTGTCTCTCCCTGTCCCTTGCACTGTCTCTCCCTCTCCCTTGCGCTGTCTCTTTCTCTCCCTTGTGCTCTCTATCTCCATTGTGCTGTCTCTCTCTCTCTCCCTCGCGCTGTCTCTCACTCTCCCTCGCGCTGTCTCTCTCTCCCTCGCGCTGTGTCTCTCTCTCCCTCGCGCTGTCTCTCTCTCTACCTTGCGCTGTCTCTCTCTCTCCATTGCGCTGTCTCTCCTTCTCCCTTACGCAGTGTCTCACCATCCAGTGCACTGTGTCTCCCTCTGCCTTGCACTGTGTCTCCCTCTCCCTTGCGCTGTCTCTCCCTCTCCCTTGCTCTGTCTCTCCCTGTCCCTTGCGCTGTCTCTCCCTGTCCCTTGCGCTGTCTCTCCCTATCCCTTGCGCTGTCTCTTCCTGCGCCTTGCGCTGTCTCTCCCTGTCCCTTGCGCGGTCTCATCCTCTCCCTTGCACTGTCTCCCCCTCTCCATTCCGCTGTCTCTCCCTCTCCCTTGCGCTGTCTCTCCCTCTCCGCTGCGCTTTCTCACCCGTTCCCTCGCGCTGACTTTCCCTCTCCCTCGCGCTGTCTCTCCCTCTCACTTGCGCTGTCTCTCCCTCTCCCTTGCGCTGTCTCTCTCTCTCCCTTGCGCTGTCCAAATCCATTGCGCTGTCTCTCCCTCT
This sequence comes from Isurus oxyrinchus, assembly GCA_026770705.1. Classification (NCBI taxonomy): domain Eukaryota; kingdom Metazoa; phylum Chordata; class Chondrichthyes; order Lamniformes; family Lamnidae; genus Isurus; species Isurus oxyrinchus. Next base: position 792,791 of record JANJGN010000165.1, read on the forward strand.
CCCTCGTGCTGTCTCACTCTCTCCCTCGCGCTGTCTCCCTCTCTCGCTCAAGCTTTCTCTCTCTCTCCCTCGCGCTGCCTCTCTCTCTCCCTCGCGCTGTCTATCTCTCTCCCTTCCCCTTTCTCTCTCTCTACCTCACAGTATCTCCCTCTCTGCCTCGCGCTGACTCCCTCTCTCCCTCACACTGTCTCCCACTCTCGCTCGCGCTTTCTGCCTCTCTCCCTCGGGTTGTCTGTCTCTCTCCCTCGCGGTGTCTGTCTCTCTCCCTCGTGCTGTCTCTCTCTCTCCCTCGCGCTGTCTCACTCCTTGACGTGCGCTGTCACTCTCTCTCCCTTGCGCTGTCTCTCCCTCTCACTTGTGCTGTCTCTCCCTGTCCCTTGCGTTGTCTCTCCCTGTCTCTTGCACTGTCTCTCCCTGTCCCTTGCGCTGTCTCTCCCTCTCCCTTGCGCTGTCCAAATCCATTGCGCTGTCTCTCTCTCTCCCTCGCGCTGTCTCTCTCTTTCCCTCGTGCTGTCTCTCTCTCTCCCTCGCGCTGTCTCCCTCTCTCACTGGTGCTCTCTATCTCTCTCCCTTTCTCTTTCTCTCTCTCTACCTCACAGTTTCTCCCTCTCTTTTTTGCGCTATCTCCCTCTCTGCCCCGCGCTGTCTCCCGCTCTGCCTCGCGCTGTCTCTCTCTCTCCCTCGTGCTGTCTCTCTCTCTCCCTCGCGCTGTCTCCCTCTCTCACTGGTGCTCTCTATCTCTCTCCCTTTCTCTTTCTCTCTCTCTACCTCACAGTTTCTCCCTCTCTTTTTTGCGCTATCTCCCTCTCTGCCCCGCGCTGTCTCCCGCTCTGCCTCGCGCTGTCTCCATCTCTGCCTCGCATTGTCTCCCTCTCTCCCTCGCGCTGTCTCCCACTCACCCTCACGCGGGTCTGTCTCTGTCCCTCGCGCTGTCTGTCTCTCTCCCTCGCGCTGTCTGTCTCTCTCCCTCACGCTGTCTGTCTCTCTGCCTCGCGCTGTCTGTCTCTCTTCCTCGCGCTGTCTCTCTCTCTCCCTCGTGCTGTCTCTCTCTCTCCCTCGCGCTGCCTCACTCCTTGATGTGCGCTGTCACTCGCTCTCCCTTGCGCTCTCTCTCTCTCCCTCGCGCTGTCTCTTTCTCTCCCTCACGCTGTCTCCCTCTCTGCCTCGCATTGTCTCCCTCTATCCCTCGCGCTGTCTCCCACTCACCCTCATGCGGGTCTGTCTCTGTCCCTCGCGCTGTCTGTCTCTCTCACTCGCGCTGTCTGTCTCTCTCCCTCACGCTGTCTGTCTGTCTGCCTCGTGCTGTCTGTCTCTCTTCCTCGCGCTGTCTCTCTCTCTCCCTCGTGCTGTCTCTCTCTCTCCCTCGCGCTGTCTCACTACTTGATGTGCGCTGTTACTCGCTCACCCTTGCGCTGTCTCTCTCTCCCTCGGGCTGTCTCTCTCTCTCCCTCACGCTGTCACTCTCTCTCTCTCCCTCGCGCTGTATCTCTCTCTCTACCTCGCACTGTCTCTCTCTCTCCCTCATGCGGTCTCTCTCTCCCTCGCACTGTCTCTCTCTCTCCCTCGCGCTGTCTCTCTCTCTGACTTGCGCTGTCTCTCTCTCTCCCTTGCGCTGTCTCTCCTTGTCCCTTGCACTGTCTCTCACCATCCCTTGCGCTGTGTCTCCCTCTCCCTTGCGTTGTCTCTCTCTCTCCATCGCGCTGTCTCTCTCTCCCCCCTTCGCGCTCTCTCTCCCTCGGGCTGTCTCTCTCTCTCCCTCGCGCTGTTTCTCTCACTCCCTCGCAAAATCTCTCTCTCCCTATCGCTGGCTCTCTCTCTCTCACTTGCGCTGTCTCTCTCTCTCATGAGCGCTGTCTCTCTCTCTCCCTTGTGTTGTCTGTCTCTCTCTCTCCCTTGCGCTGTCTCTCTCTCCCTCACACTGTCTCTCTCTCTCTCCCTCGTGCTGTCTCGCTCTCTCTCACTTGCGCTGTCTCGCTCTCTCTCCTTTGGGCTGTCTCGCTCTCTCCCTCGCGCTGTCTCGCTCTCTCACTCGCGCTGTCATTCTCCCTCCCTCGCGCTGTCTATCTCACTCCCTTGCCCTTTCTCTCTCTCTCTCTACCTCACCCTTTCTCTCTCTCTCCCTTGCCCTGTTTCTCCCGCTCTCTTGCACTGCCTCTCCCTCTCCCTTGCACTGTCTCTCCCTCTCCCTTGCGCTGTCTCTCTCTCTCCCTTGTGCTCTCTATCTCCATTGTGCTGTCTCTCTCTCTCCCTCGCGCTGTCTATCTCTCTCCCTCGTGCTGTCTCTCTCTCTCCCTCGCGCTGTGTCTCTCTCTCCCTCGCGCTGTCTCTCTCTCTACCTCGCGCTGTCTCTCTCTCTCCCTTACGCTGTCTCTCCTTCTCCCTTGCGCAGGGTCTCACCATCCAGTGCGCTGTGTCTCCCTCTCCCTTGCACTGTGTCTCCCTCTCCCTTGCGCTGTCACTCCCTGTCCCTTGGGCTGTCTCTCCCTATCCCTTGCGCTGTCTCTCCCTGTCCCTTGCGCTGTCTCTCCCTGTCCCTTGCGCGGTCTCATTCTCTCCCTTGCACTGTCTCCCCCTCTCCCTTGCACTGTCTCTCCCTCTCCATTGCGCTGTCTCTCCCTCTCCCTTGCGCTGACTCTCCCTCTCCGCTGCGCTTTCTCACCCTTTACCTCGCGCTGTCTCTCCCTCTCCCTCGCGCTGTCTCTCCCTCTCACTTGCGCTGTCTCTCCCTGTCCCTTGCGCTGTCTCTCCCTGTCCCTTGCGCTGTCTCTCCCTGTCCCTTGCGCTGTCTCTCTCTCTCTCCCTTGCGCTGTCCAAATCCATTGTGCTGTCTCTCCCTCTCCCTCGTGCTGTCTCACTCTCTCCCTCGCGCTGCCTCCCTCTCTTGCTCAAGCTTTCTCTCTCTCTACCTCGCGCTGTCTCTCTCTCTCCCTCGCGCTGTCTATCTCTCTCCCTTTCCCTTTCTCTCTCTCTACCTCACGGTATCTCCCTCTCTGCCTCGCGCTGACTCCCTCACTCCCTCGCGCTGGCTCCCTCTCTCCCTCACGCTGTCTCCCACTCTCCCTCGCGGTGTCTGTCTCTCTCCCTCGTGCTGTCTGTCTCTCTCCCTCGCCCTTTCTCTCTCTCTCCCTCGCGCTGTCTCTCTCTTTCCCTCGCGCTGTCTCTCTCTCTCCCTCGCGCTGTCTCAATCTCTCCCTCGTGCTGTCTCTCTCTCTCCCTCGCGCTGTCTCACTCCTTGACGTGCGCTGTCACTTACTCTCCCTTGCACTGTATCTCCCTCTCACTTGTGCTGTCTCTCCCTGTCCCTTGCGTTGTCTCTCCCTGTCTCTTGCACTGTCTCTCCCAGTCCCTTGCGCTGTCTCTCCCTCTCCCTTGCACTGTCTCTCTCTCTCCCTTGCGCTGTCCAAATCCATTGCGCTGTCTCTCTCTCTCCCTCGCGCTGTCTCTCTCTCTCCCTCGTGCTGTCTCTCTCTCTCCCTCGCGCTGTCTCCCGCTCTCACTGGCGCTGTCTATCTCTCTCGCTTTCTCTTTCTCTCTCCCTACCTCACAGTGTCTCCCTCTCTGCCTCGCGCTATCTCCCTCTCTGCCCCCCGCTGTCTCCCGCTCTGCCTCGCGCTGTCTCCCTCTCTGCCTCGCATTGTCTCCCTCTCTCCCTCGCGCTGTCACCCACTCACCCTCACGCGGGTCTGTCTCTGTCCCTCGCGGTGTCTGTCTCTCTCCCTCGTGCTGTCTGTCTCTCTCCCTCGCCCTTTCTCTCTCTCTACCTCGCGCTGTCTCTCTCTCTCCCTCGCGCTGTCTCACTCCTTGATGTGCGCTGTCACTCGCTCTCCCTTGCGCTGTCTCTCTCTCCTTCGCACTGTCTCTCCCTCTCTCCCTCGCATTGTCTCTCTCTCTCTCCATCGTGCTGTCTCTCTCTCTCTCCCTCGCGCTGTCTCTCTCTCTCTCCCTCGTGCCGTATCTCTCTCTCTCCCTCGCGCTGTATCTCTCTCTCTACCTCGCACTGTCTCTCTCTCTCCCTCGTGCTGTCTCTCTCTCCCTCGCACTGTCTCTCTCTCTCCCTCGCGCTGTCTCTCTCTCTCACTTGCGCTGTCTCTCTCTCTCCCTTGAGCTGTCTCTCCTTGTCCCTTGCGCTGTCTCTCACCATCCATTGCACTGTCTCTCCCTCTCCCTTGCGCTGTCTCTCTCTCTCCATCGCGCTGTCTCGCTCTCCACCATTCACGCTCTCTCTCCCTCGGGCTGTCTCTCTCTCTCCCTCGCGCTGTTTCTCTCCCTCCCTCGCAAAATCTCTCTCTCCTTCTCGCTGGCTCTCTCTCTCTCCCTTGCGCTGTCTCTCCCGCTCCCTTGTACTGTCTCTCCCTGTCCCTTGCACTGTCTCTCCCTCTCCCTTGCGCTGTCTCTTTCTCTCCCTTGTGCTCTCTATCTCCATTGTGCTGTCTCTCTCTCTCTCCCTCGCGCTGTCTCTCACTCTCCCTCGCGCTGTCTCTCTCTCCCTCGCGCTGTGTCTCTCTCTCCCTCGCGCTGTCTCTCTCTCTACCTTGCGCTGTCTCTCTCTCTCCATTGCGCTGTCTCTCCTTCTCCCTTACGCAGTGTCTCACCATCCAGTGCACTGTGTCTCCCTCTGCCTTGCGCTGTGTCTCCCTTTCCCTTGCACTGTGTCTCCCTCTCCCTTGCGCTGTCTCTCCCTCTCCCTTGCTCTGTCTCTCCCTGTCCCTTGCGCTGTCTCTCCCTGTCCCTTGCGCTGTCTCTCCCTATCCCTTGCGCTGTCTCTTCCTGCGCCTTGCGCTGTCTCTCCCTGTCCCTTGCGCGGTCTCATCCTCTCCCTTGCACTGTGTCCCCCTCTCCATTCCGCTGTCTCTCCCTCTCCCTTGCGCTGTCTCTCCCTCTCCGCTGCGCTTTCTCACCCGTTCCCTCGCGCTGACTTTCCCTCTCCCTCGCGCTGTCTCTCCCTCTCACTTGCGCTGTCTCTCCCTCTCCCTTGCGCTGTCTCTCTCTCTCCCTTGCGCTGTCCAAATCCATTGCGCTGTCTCTCCCTCTCCCTCGTGCTGTCTCACTCTCTCCCTCGCGCTGTCTCCCTCTCTCGCTCAAGCTTTCTCTCTCTCTCCCTCGCGCTGCCTCTCTCTCTCCCTCGCGCTGTCTATCTCTCTCCCTTCCCCTTTCTCTCTCTCTACCTCACAGTATCTCCCTCTCTGCCTCGCGCTGACTCCCTCTCTCCCTCACACTGTCTCCCACTCTCGCTCGCGCTTTCTGCCTCTCTCCCTCGGGTTGTCTGTCTCTCTCCCTCGCGGTGTCTGTCTCTCTCCCTCGTGCTGTCTCTCTCTCTCCCTCGCGCTGTCTCACTCCTTGACGTGCGCTGTCACTCTCTCTCCCTTGCGCTGTCTCTCCCTCTCACTTGTGCTGTCTCTCCCTGTCCCTTGCGTTGTCTCTCCCTGTCTCTTGCACTGTCTCTCCCTGTCCCTTGCGCTGTCTCTCCCTCTCCCTTGCGCTGTCCAAATCCATTGCGCTGTCTCTCTCTCTCCCTCGCGCTGTCTCTCTCTTTCCCTCGTGCTGTCTCTCTCTCTCCCTCGCGCTGTCTCCCTCTCTCACTGGTGCTCTCTATCTCTCTCCCTTTCTCTTTCTCTCTCTCTACCTCACAGTTTCTCCCTCTCTTTTTTGCGCTATCTCCCTCTCTGCCCCGCGCTGTCTCCCGCTCTGCCTCGCGCTGTCTCTCTCTCTCCCTCGTGCTGTCTCTCTCTCTCCCTCGCGCTGTCTCCCTCTCTCACTGGTGCTCTCTATCTCTCTCCCTTTCTCTTTCTCTCTCTCTACCTCACAGTTTCTCCCTCTCTTTTTTGCGCTATCTCCCTCTCTGCCCCGCGCTGTCTCCCGCTCTGCCTCGCGCTGTCTCCATCTCTGCCTCGCATTGTCTCCCTCTCTCCCTCGCGCTGTCTCCCACTCACCCTCACGCGGGTCTGTCTCTGTCCCTCGCGCTGTCTGTCTCTCTCCCTCGCGCTGTCTGTCTCTCTCCCTCACGCTGTCTGTCTCTCTGCCTCGCGCTGTCTGTCTCTCTTCCTCGCGCTGTCTCTCTCTCTCCCTCGTGCTGTCTCTCTCTCTCCCTCGCGCTGCCTCACTCCTTGATGTGCGCTGTCACTCGCTCTCCCTTGCGCTCTCTCTCTCTCCCTCGCGCTGTCTCTTTCTCTCCCTCACGCTGTCTCCCTCTCTGCCTCGCATTGTCTCCCTCTATCCCTCGCGCTGTCTCCCACTCACCCTCATGCGGGTCTGTCTCTGTCCCTCGCGCTGTCTGTCTCTCTCACTCGCGCTGTCTGTCTCTCTCCCTCACGCTGTCTGTCTGTCTGCCTCGTGCTGTCTGTCTCTCTTCCTCGCGCTGTCTCTCTCTCTCCCTCGTGCTGTCTCTCTCTCTCCCTCGCGCTGTCTCACTACTTGATGTGCGCTGTTACTCGCTCACCCTTGCGCTGTCTCTCTCTCCCTCAGGCTGTCTCTCTCTCTCCCTCACGCTGTCACTCTCTCTCTCTCCCTCGCGCTGTATCTCTCTCTCTACCTCGCACTGTCTCTCTCTCTCCCTCATGCGGTCTCTCTCTCCCTCGCACTGTCTCTCTCTCTCCCTCGCGCTGTCTCTCTCTCTGACTTGCGCTGTCTCTCTCTCTCCCTTGCGCTGTCTCTCCTTGTCCCTTGCACTGTCTCTCACCATCCCTTGCGCTGTGTCTCCCTCTCCCTTGCGTTGTCTCTCTCTCTCCATCGCGCTGTCTCTCTCTCCCCCCTTCGCGCTCTCTCTCCCTCGGGCTGTCTCTCTCTCTCCCTCGCGCTGTTTCTCTCACTCCCTCGCAAAATCTCTCTCTCCCTATCGCTGGCTCTCTCTCTCTCACTTGCGCTGTCTCTCTCTCTCATGAGCGCTGTCTCTCTCTCTCCCTTGTGTTGTCTGTCTCTCTCTCTCCCTTGCGCTGTCTCTCTCTCCCTCACACTGTCTCTCTCTCTCTCCCTCGTGCTGTCTCGCTCTCTCTCACTTGCGCTGTCTCGCTCTCTCTCCTTTGGGCTGTCTCGCTCTCTCCCTCGCGCTGTCTCGCTCTCTCACTCGCGCTGTCATTCTCCCTCCCTCGCGCTGTCTATCTCACTCCCTTGCCCTTTCTCTCTCTCTCTCTACCTCACCCTTTCTCTCTCTCTCCCTTGCCCTGTTTCTCCCGCTCTCTTGCACTGCCTCTCCCTCTCCCTTGCACTGTCTCTCCCTCTCCCTTGCGCTGTCTCTCTCTCTCCCTTGTGCTCTCTATCTCCATTGTGCTGTCTCTCTCTCTCCCTCGCGCTGTCTATCTCTCTCCCTCGTGCTGTCTCTCTCTCTCCCTCGCGCTGTGTCTCTCTCTCCCTCGCGCTGTCTCTCTCTCTACCTCGCGCTGTCTCTCTCTCTCCCTTACGCTGTCTCTCCTTCTCCCTTGCGCAGGGTCTCACCATCCAGTGCGCTGTGTCTCCCTCTCCCTTGCACTGTGTCTCCCTCTCCCTTGCGCTGTCACTCCCTGTCCCTTGGGCTGTCTCTCCCTATCCCTTGCGCTGTCTCTCCCTGTCCCTTGCGCTGTCTCTCCCTGTCCCTTGCGCGGTCTCATTCTCTCCCTTGCACTGTCTCCCCCTCTCCCTTGCACTGTCTCTCCCTCTCCATTGCGCTGTCTCTCCCTCTCCCTTGCGCTGACTCTCCCTCTCCGCTGCGCTTTCTCACCCTTTACCTCGCGCTGTCTCTCCCTCTCCCTCGCGCTGTCTCTCCCTCTCACTTGCGCTGTCTCTCCCTGTCCCTTGCGCTGTCTCTCCCTGTCCCTTGCGCTGTCTCTCCCTGTCCCTTGCGCTGTCTCTCTCTCTCTCCCTTGCGCTGTCCAAATCCATTGTGCTGTCTCTCCCTCTCCCTCGTGCTGTCTCACTCTCTCCCTCGCGCTGCCTCCCTCTCTTGCTCAAGCTTTCTCTCTCTCTACCTCGCGCTGTCTCTCTCTCTCCCTCGCGCTGTCTATCTCTCTCCCTTTCCCTTTCTCTCTCTCTACCTCACGGTATCTCCCTCTCTGCCTCGCGCTGACTCCCTCACTCCCTCGCGCTGGCTCCCTCTCTCCCTCACGCTGTCTCCCACTCTCCCTCGCGGTGTCTGTCTCTCTCCCTCGTGCTGTCTGTCTCTCTCCCTCGCCCTTTCTCTCTCTCTCCCTCGCGCTGTCTCTCTCTTTCCCTCGCGCTGTCTCTCTCTCTCCCTCGCGCTGTCTCAATCTCTCCCTCGTGCTGTCTCTCTCTCTCCCTCGCGCTGTCTCACTCCTTGACGTGCGCTGTCACTTACTCTCCCTTGCACTGTATCTCCCTCTCACTTGTGCTGTCTCTCCCTGTCCCTTGCGTTGTCTCTCCCTGTCTCTTGCACTGTCTCTCCCAGTCCCTTGCGCTGTCTCTCCCTCTCCCTTGCACTGTCTCTCTCTCTCCCTTGCGCTGTCCAAATCCATTGCGCTGTCTCTCTCTCTCCCTCGCGCTGTCTCTCTCTCTCCCTCGTGCTGTCTCTCTCTCTCCCTCGCGCTGTCTCCCGCTCTCACTGGCGCTGTCTATCTCTCTCGCTTTCTCTTTCTCTCTCCCTACCTCACAGTGTCTCCCTCTCTGCCTCGCGCTATCTCCCTCTCTGCCCCCCGCTGTCTCCCGCTCTGCCTCGCGCTGTCTCCCTCTCTGCCTCGCATTGTCTCCCTCTCTCCCTCGCGCTGTCACCCACTCACCCTCACGCGGGTCTGTCTCTGTCCCTCGCGGTGTCTGTCTCTCTCCCTCGTGCTGTCTGTCTCTCTCCCTCGCCCTTTCTCTCTCTCTACCTCGCGCTGTCTCTCTCTCTCCCTCGCGCTGTCTCACTCCTTGATGTGCGCTGTCACTCGCTCTCCCTTGCGCTGTCTCTCTCTCCTTCGCACTGTCTCTCCCTCTCTCCCTCGCATTGTCTCTCTCTCTCTCCATCGTGCTGTCTCTCTCTCTCTCCCTCGCGCTGTCTCTCTCTCTCTCCCTCGTGCCGTATCTCTCTCTCTCCCTCACGCTGTATCTCTCTCTCTACCTCGCACTGTCTCTCTCTCTCCCTCGTGCTGTCTCTCTCTCCCTCGCACTGTCTCTCTCTCTCCCTCGCGCTGTCTCTCTCTCTCACTTGCGCTGTCTCTCTCTCTCCCTTGAGCTGTCTCTCCTTGTCCCTTGCGCTGTCTCTCACCATCCATTGCACTGTCTCTCCCTCTCCCTTGCGCTGTCTCTCTCTCTCCATCGCGCTGTCTCGCTCTCCACCATTCACGCTCTCTCTCCCTCGGGCTGTCTCTCTCTCTCCCTCGCGCTGTTTCTCTCCCTCCCTCGCAAAATCTCTCTCTCCTTCTCGCTGGCTCTCTCTCTCTCCCTTGCGCTGTCTCTCCCGCTCCCTTGTACTGTCTCTCCCTGTCCCTTGCACTGTCTCTCCCTCTCCCTTGCGCTGTCTCTTTCTCTCCCTTGTGCTCTCTATCTCCATTGTGCTGTCTCTCTCTCTCTCCCTCGCGCTGTCTCTCACTCTCCCTCGCGCTGTCTCTCTCTCCCTCGCGCTGTGTCTCTCTCTCCCTCGCGCTGTCTCTCTCTCTACCTTGCGCTGTCTCTCTCTCTCCATTGCGCTGTCTCTCCTTCTCCCTTACGCAGTGTCTCACCATCCAGTGCACTGTGTCTCCCTCTGCCTTGCGCTGTGTCTCCCTTTCCCTTGCACTGTGTCTCCCTCTCCCTTGCGCTGTCTCTCCCTCTCCCTTGCTCTGTCTCTCCCTGTCCCTTGCGCTGTCTCTCCCTGTCCCTTGCGCTGTCTCTCCCTATCCCTTGCGCTGTCTCTTCCTGCGCCTTGCGCTGTCTCTCCCTGTCCCTTGCGCGGTCTCATCCTCTCCCTTGCACTGTGTCCCCCTCTCCATTCCGCTGTCTCTCCCTCTCCCTTGCGCTGTCTCTCCCTCTCCGCTGCGCTTTCTCACCCGTTCCCTCGCGCTGACTTTCCCTCTCCCTCGCGCTGTCTCTCCCTCTCACTTGCGCTGTCTCTCCCTCTCCCTTGCGCTGTCTCTCTCTCTCCCTTGCGCTGTCCAAATCCATTGCGCTGTCTCTCCCTCTCCCTCGTGCTGTCTCACTCTCTCCCTCGCGCTGTCTCCCTCTCTCGCTCAAGCTTTCTCTCTCTCTCCCTCGCGCTGCCTCTCTCTCTCCCTCGCGCTGTCTATCTCTCTCCCTTCCCCTTTCTCTCTCTCTACCTCACAGTATCTCCCTCTCTGCCTCGCGCTGACTCCCTCTCTCCCTCACACTGTCTCCCACTCTCGCTCGCGCTTTCTGCCTCTCTCCCTCGGGTTGTCTGTCTCTCTCCCTCGCGGTGTCTGTCTCTCTCCCTCGTGCTGTCTCTCTCTCTCCCTCGCGCTGTCTCACTCCTTGACGTGCGCTGTCACTCTCTCTCCCTTGCGCTGTCTCTCCCTCTCACTTGTGCTGTCTCTCCCTGTCCCTTGCGTTGTCTCTCCCTGTCTCTTGCACTGTCTCTCCCTGTCCCTTGCGCTGTCTCTCCCTCTCCCTTGCGCTGTCCAAATCCATTGCGCTGTCTCTCTCTCTCCCTCGCGCTGTCTCTCTCTTTCCCTCGTGCTGTCTCTCTCTCTCCCTCGCGCTGTCTCCCTCTCTCACTGGTGCTCTCTATCTCTCTCCCTTTCTCTTTCTCTCTCTCTACCTCACAGTTTCTCCCTCTCTTTTTTGCGCTATCTCCCTCTCTGCCCCGCGCTGTCTCCCGCTCTGCCTCGCGCTGTCTCTCTCTCTCCCTCGTGCTGTCTCTCTCTCTCCCTCGCGCTGTCTCCCTCTCTCACTGGTGCTCTCTATCTCTCTCCCTTTCTCTTTCTCTCTCTCTACCTCACAGTTTCTCCCTCTCTTTTTTGCGCTATCTCCCTCTCTGCCCCGCGCTGTCTCCCGCTCTGCCTCGCGCTGTCTCCATCTCTGCCTCGCATTGTCTCCCTCTCTCCCTCGCGCTGTCTCCCACTCACCCTCACGCGGGTCTGTCTCTGTCCCTCGCGCTGTCTGTCTCTCTCCCTCGCGCTGTCTGTCTCTCTCCCTCACGCTGTCTGTCTCTCTGCCTCGCGCTGTCTGTCTCTCTTCCTCGCGCTGTCTCTCTCTCTCCCTCGTGCTGTCTCTCTCTCTCCCTCGCGCTGCCTCACTCCTTGATGTGCGCTGTCACTCGCTCTCCCTTGCGCTCTCTCTCTCTCCCTCGCGCTGTCTCTTTCTCTCCCTCACGCTGTCTCCCTCTCTGCCTCGCATTGTCTCCCTCTATCCCTCGCGCTGTCTCCCACTCACCCTCATGCGGGTCTGTCTCTGTCCCTCGCGCTGTCTGTCTCTCTCACTCGCGCTGTCTGTCTCTCTCCCTCACGCTGTCTGTCTCTCTGCCTCGTGCTGTCTGTCTCTCTTCCTCGCGCTGTCTCTCTCTCTCCCTCGTGCTGTCTCTCTCTCTCCCTCGCGCTGTCTCACTACTTGATGTGCGCTGTCACTCGCTCACCCTTGCGCTGTCTCTCTCTCCCTCGGGCTGTCTCTCTCTCTCCCTCACGCTGTCACTCTCTCTCTCTCCCTCGCGCTGTATCTCTCTCTCTACCTCGCACTGTCTCTCTCTCTCCCTCATGCGGTCTCTCTCTCCCTCGCACTGTCTCTCTCTCTCCCTCGCGCTGTCTCTCTCTCTGACTTGCGCTGTCTCTCTCTCTCCCTTGCGCTGTCTCTCCTTGTCCCTTGCACTGTCTCTCACCATCCCTTGCGCTGTGTCTCCCTCTCCCTTGCGTTGTCTCTCTCTCTCCATCGCGCTGTCTCTCTCTCCCCCCTTCGCGCTCTCTCTCCCTCGGGCTGTCTCTCTCTCTCCCTCGCGCTGTTTCTCTCACTCCCTCGCAAAATCTCTCTCTCCCTATCGCTGGCTCTCTCTCTCTCACTTGCGCTGTCTCTCTCTCTCATGAGCGCTGTCTCTCTCTCTCCCTTGTGTTGTCTGTCTCTCTCTCTCCCTTGCGCTGTCTCTCTCTCCCTCACACTGTCTCTCTCTCTCTCCCTCGTGCTGTCTCGCTCTCTCTCACTTGCGCTGTCTCGCTCTCTCTCCTTTGGGCTGTCTCACTCTCTCCCTCGCGCTGTCTCGCTCTCTCACTCGCGCTGTCATTCTCCCTCCCTCGCGCTGTCTATCTCACTCCCTTGCCCTTTCTCTCTCTCTCTCTACCTCACCCTTTCTCTCTCTCTCCCTTGCCCTGTTTCTCCCGCTCTCTTGCACTGCCTTGCACTGTCTCTCCCTCTCCCTTGCGCTGTCTCTCTCTCTCCCTTGTGCTCTCTATCTCCATTGTGCTGTCTCTCTCTCTCCCTCACGCTGTCTATCTCTCTCCCTCGTGCTGTCTCTCTCTCTCCCTCGCGCTGTGTCTCTCTCTCCCTCGCGCTGTTTCTCTCTCTACCCTCGCGCTGTCTCTCTCTCTCCCTTACGCTGTCTCTCCTTCTCCCTTGCGCAGGGTCTCACCATCCAGTGCGCTGTGTCTCCCTCCTCCTTGCACTGTGTCTCCCTCTCCCTTGCGCTGTCACTCCCTGTCCCTTGGGCTGTCCTCTCCTATCCCTTGCGCTGTCTCTCCCTGTCCCTTGCGCTGTCTCTCCCTGTCCCTTGCGCGGCTCTCATTCTCTCCCTTGCACTGTCTCCCCTCCTCCCCTTGCACTGTCCTCTCCCTCTCCATTGCGCTGTCTCTCCCTCTCCCTTGCGCTGACTCTCCCTCTCCGCTGCGCTTTCTCACCCTTTACCTCGCGCTGTCCTCTCCCTCTCCCTCGCGCTGTCTCTCCCTCTCACTTGCGCTGTCTCTCCCTGTCCCTTGCGCTGTCTCTCCCTGTCCCTTGGCTGTCTCTCCTGTCCCTTGCGCTGTCTCTCTCTCTCTCCCTTGCGCTGTCCCAAATCCATTGTGCTGTCTCTCCCTCTCCCTCGTGCTGTCTCACTCTCTCCCTCGCGCTGCCTCCCTCTCTTGCTCAAGCTTTCTCTCTCTCTACCTCGCGCTGTCTCTCTCTCTCCCTCGCGCTGTCTATCTCTCTCCCTTTCCCTTTCTCTCTCTCTACCTCACGGTATCTCCCTCTCTGCCTCGCGCTGACTCCCTCACTCCCTCGCGCTGGCTCCCTCTCTCCCTCACGCTGTCTCCCACTCTCCCTCGCGGTGTCTGTCTCTCTCCCTCGTGCTGTCTGTCTCTCTCCCTCGCCCTTTCTCTCTCTCTCCCTCGCGCTGTCTCTCTCTCTCCCTCGCGCTGTCTCTCTCTCTCCCTCGCGCTGTCTCAATCTCTCCCTCGTGCTGTCTCTCTCTCTCCCTCGCGCTGTCTCACTCCTTGACGTGCGCTGTCACTTACTCTCCCTTGCGCTGTATCTCCCTCTCACTTGTGCTGTCTCTCCCTGTCCCTTGCGTTGTCTCTCCCTGTCTCTTGCACTGTCTCTCCCAGTCCCTTGCGCTGTCTCTCCCTCTCCCTTGCACTGTCTCTCTCTCTCCCTTGCGCTGTCCAAATCCATTGCGCTGTCTCTCTCTCTCCCTGCGCCTGTCTCTCTCTCTCCCTCGTGCTGTCTCTCTCTCTCCCTCGCGCTGTCTCCCGCTCTCACTGGCGCTGTCTATCTCTCTCGCTTTCTCTTTCTCTCTCCCTACCTCACAGTGTCTCCCTCTCTGCCTCGCGCTATCTCCCTCTCTGCCCCCCGCTGTCTCCCGCTCTGCCTCGCGCTGTCTCCCTCTCTGCCTCGCATTGTCTCCCTCTCTCCCTCGCGCTGTCACCCCACTCACCCTCACGCGGGTCTGTCTCTGTCCCTCGCGGTGGTCTGTCTCTCTCCCTCGTGCTGCCTGTCTCTCTCCCTCACCCTTTCTCTCTCTCTACCTCGCGCCTGTCTCTCTCTCTCCCTCGCGCTGTCTCTCTCTCTCCCTCGCGCTGTCTCTCTCTCTCCCTCGTGCTGTCTCTCTCTCTCCCTCGCGCTGTCTCACTCCTTGACGTGCGCTGTCACTTACTCTCCCTTGCGCTGTATCTCCCTCTCACTTGTGCTGTCTCTCCCTGTCCCTTGCGTTGTCTCTCCCTGTCTCTTGCACTGTCTCTCCCAGTCCCTTGCGCTGTCTTTCCCTCTCCCTTGCACTGTCTCTCTCTCTCCCTTGCGCTGTCCAAATCCATTGCGCTGTCTCTCTCTCTCCCTCGCGCTGTCTCTCTCTCTCCCTCGTGCTGTCTCTCTCTCTCCCTCGCGCTGTCTCCCTCTCTCACTGGCGCTGTCAATCTCTCTCCCTTTCTCTTTCTCTCTCTCTACCTCACAGTGTCTCCCTCTCTGCCTCGCGCTATCTCCCTCTCTGCCCCGCGCTGTCTCCCGCTCTGCCTCGCGCTGTCTCCCTCTCTGACTCCCATTGTCTCCATCTCTCCCCTCGCGCTGTCTCCCACTCACCCTCACGCGGGTCTGTCTCTGTCCCTCGCGCTGTCTGTCTCTCTCCCTCACGTTGTCTGTCTCTCTGCCTCGCGCTGTCTGTCTCTCTTCCTCGTGCTGTCTCTCTCTCTCCCTCGTGCTGTCTCTCTCTCTCCCTCACGCTGTCTCACTCCTTGATGTGCGCTGTCACTCGCTCCTCCCCTTGCGCTGTCTCTCTCTCCCTCGCGCTATCTCTCTCTCTCTCCCTCGCCTGTCTCTCTCTCTCTCCCTCGCGCTGTATCTCTCTCCTCTCCCTCGCGCTGTCTCTCTCTCTCTCCCTCGCGCTGTATCTCTCTCTCTCCCTCGTGCTGTCTCTCTCTCCCTTGCACTGTCTCTCTCTCTCCCTCGCGCTGTCTCTCTCTCACTTGCGCTGTCTCTCTCTCTCCCTTGCGCTGTCTCTCCTTGTCCCTTGCGCTGTCTCTCACCATCCCTTGCGTTGTGTCTCCCTCTCCCTTGCGCTGTCCTCTCTCTCTCCCTCGCGCTGTCTCTCTCACCCCCCTTCGCGCTCTCTCTCTCGCTCAAGCTTTCTCTCTCTCTCCCTCGCGCTGTCTCTCTCTCTCCCTCGCGCTGTCTATCTCTCTCCCTTTCCCTTTCTCTCTCTCTACCTCACAGTATCTCCCTCTCTGCCTCACGCTGACTCCCTCTCTCCCTCGCAATGGCTCCCTCTCTCCCTCACGCTGTCTCCCACTCTCCCCTCACGCTGTCTCCCACTCTCCCTCATGCTTTCTGCCTCTCTCCCTCGGGTTGTCTGTCTCTCACCCTCGTGGTGTCTGTGTCTCTCCCTCGTGCTGTCTGTCTCTCTCCCTCACCCTTTCTATCTCTCTACCTCGCGCTGTCTCTCTCTCTCCCTCGTGCTGTCTCTCTCTCTCCCTCGCGCTTTCTCTCTCTCTCCCTCGCGCTGTCTCTTTCCTTGATGTGCGCTGTCACTTTCTCTCCCTTGCGCTGTCTCTCCCTCTCACTTGTGCTTTCTCACCCTGTCCCTTGCGTTGTCTCTCCCTGTCTCTTGCACTGTCTCTCCCTGTCCCTTGCGCTGTCTCTCCCTCTCCCTTGCGCTGTCTCTCTCTCTCCCTTGCGCTGTCCAAATCCATTGCGCTGTCTCTCTCTCTCCCTCGCGCTGTCTCTCTCTCTCCCTCGTGCTGTCTCTCTCTCTCCCTCGCGCTGTCTCCCTCTCACTGGCGCTGTCTATCTCTCTCCCTTTCGCTTTCTCTCTCTCTACCTCACAGTGTCTCCCTCTCTGCCTCGCGCTATCTCCCTCTCTGCCCCGCGCTGTCTCCCGCTCTGCCTCGCGCTGTCTCCCTCTCTGCCTCGCATTGTCTCCCTCTCTCCCTCGCGCTGTCTCCCACTCACCCTCACGCGGGTCTGTCTCTGTCCCTCGCGCTGTCTGTCTCTCTCCCTCGCGCTGTCTGTCTCTCTCCCTCACGCTGTCTGTCTCTCTGCCTCGCGCTGTCTGTCTCTCATCCTCGTGCTGTCTCTCTCTCTCCCTCGTGCTGTCTCTCTCTCTCCCTCGCGCTGTCTCACTCCTTGATGTGCGCTGTCACTCGCTCTCCCTTGCGCTGTCTCTCTCTCCTTCGCACTGTCTCTCCCTCTCTCCCTCGCGTTGTCTCTCTCTCTCTCCATCGCGCTGCCTCTCGCTCTCTCCCTCGCGCTGTCTCTCTCTCTCTCCCTCGCGCCGTATTTCTCTCTCTCCCTCGCGCTGTATCTCTCTCTCTCTACCTCGCACTGTCTCTCTCTCTCCCTCGTGCTGTCTCTCTCTCCCTCGCACTGTCTCTCTCTCTCCCTCGCGCTGTCTCTCTCTCTCACTTGCGCTGTCTCTCTCTCTCCCTTGAGCTGTCTCTCCTTGTCCCTTGCGCTGTCTCTCACCATCCATTGCACTGTCTCTCCCTCTCCCTTGCGCTGTCTCTCTCTCTCCATCACGCTGTCTCTCTCTCCACCCTTCACGCTCTCTCTCCCTCGGGCTGTCTCTCTCTCTCCCTCGCGCTGTTTCTCTCCCTCCCTCGCAAAATCTCTCTCTCCTTCTCACTGGCTCTCTCTCTCTCCCTTGCGCTGTCTCTCCCGCTCCCTTGTACTGTCTCTCCCTCTCCCTTGCACTGTCTCTCCCTCTCCCTTGCGCTGTCTCTCTCTCTCCCTTGTGCTCTCTATCTCCATTGTGCTGTCTCTCTCTCTCTCCCTCGCGCTGTCTCTCACTCTCCCTCGCGCTGTCTCTCTCTCCCTCGCGCTGTCTCTCTCTCTACCTTGCGCTGTCTCTCTCTCTCCATTGCGCTGTCTCTCCTTCTCCCTTACGCAGTGTCTCACCATCCAGTGCACTGTGTCTCCCTCTACCTTGCGCTGTGTCTCCCTTTCCCTTGCACTGTGTCTCCCTCTCCCTTGCGCTGTCTCTCCCTCTCCCTTGCTCTGTCTCTCCCTGTCCCTTGCGCTGTCTCTCCCTGTCCCTTGCGCTGTCTCTCCCTATCCCTTGCGCTGTCTCTTCCTGCGCCTTGCGCTGTCTCTCCCTGTCCCTTGCGCGGTCTCATCCTCTCCCTTGCACTGTCTCCCCCTCTCCATTCCGCTGTCTCTCCCTCTCCCTTGCGCTGTCTCTCCCTCTCCGCTGCGCTTTCTCACCCGTTCCCTCGCGCTGTCTTTCCCTCTCCCTCGCGCTGTCTCTCCCTCTCACTTGCGCTGTCTCTCCCTGTCCCTTGCGCTGTCTCTCCCTGTCCCTGGCGCTGTCTCTCCCTCTCCCTTGCGCTGTCTCTCCCTCTCCCTGGCGCTGTCCAAATCCATTGCCCTGTCTCTCCCTCTCCCTCGTGCTGTCTCACTCTCTCCCTGCCGCTGTCTCCCTCTCTCGCTCAAGCTTTCTCTCTCTCTCCCTCGCGCTGCCTCTCTCTCTCCCTCACGCTGTCTATCTCTCTCCCTTCCCCCTTCTCTCTCTCTACCTCACAGTATCTCCCTCTCTGCCTCGCGCTGACTCCCTCTCTCCCTCACACTGTCTCCCACTCTCGCTCGCGCTTTCTGCCTCTCTCCCTCGGGTTGTCTGTCTCTCTCCCTCGCGGTGTCTGTCTCTGTCCCTCGCGCTGTCTGTCTCACTCCCTCGCGCTGTCTGTCTCTCTCCCTCACGCTGTCTGTCTCTCTGCCTCGCGCTGTCTGTCTCTCATCCTCGTGCTGTCTCTCTCTCTCCCTCGTGCTGTCTCTCTCTCTCCCTCGCGCTGTCTCACTCCTTGATGTGCGCTGTCACTCGCTCTCCCTTGCGCTGTCTCTCTCTCCTTCGCACTGTCTCTCCCTCTCTCCCTCGCATTGTCTCTCTCTCTCTCCATCGCGCTGTCTCTCTCTCTCTCCCTCACGCTGTCTCTCTCTCTCTCCCTCGTGCCGTATCTCTCTCTCTCCCTCGCGCTGTATCTCTCTCTCTACCTCGCACTGTCTCTCTCTCTCCCTCGTGCTGTCTCTCTCTCCCTCGCACTGTCTCTCTCTCTCCCTCGCGCTGTCTCTCTCTCTCACTTGCGCTGTCTCTCTCTCTCCCTGGAGCTGTCTCTCCTTGTCCCTTGCGCTGTCTCTCACCATCCATTGCACTGTCTCTCCCTCTCCCTTGCGCTGTCTCTCTCTCTCCATCGCGCTGTCTCGCTCTCCACCCTTCACGCTCTCTCTCCCTCGGGCTGTCTCTCTCTCTCCCTCGCGCTGTTTCTCTCCCTCCCTCGCAAAATCTCTCTCTCCTTCTCGCTGGCTCTCTCTCTCTCCCTTGCGCTGTCTCTCCCGCTCCCTTGTACTGTCTCTCCCTCTCCCTTGCACTGTCTCTCCCTCTCCCTTGCGCTGTCCCTCTCTCTCCCTTGTGCTCTCTATCTCCATTGTGCTGTCTCTCTCTCTCTCCCTCGCGCTGTCTCTCACTCTCCCTCGCGCTGTCTCTCTCTCCCTCGCGCTGTGTCTCTCTCTCCCTCGCGCTGTCTCTCTCTCTACCTTGCGCTGTCTCTCTCTCTCCCTTGCTCTGTCTCTCCCTGTCCCTTGCGCTGTCTCTCCCTGTCCCTTGCGCTGTCTCTCCCTATCCCTTGCGCTGTCTCTTCCTGCGCCTTGCGCTGTCTCTCCCTGTCCCTTGCGCGGTCTCATCCTCTCCCTTGCACTGTCTCCCCCTCTCCATTCCGCTGTCTCTCCCTCTCCCTTGCTCTGTCTCTCCCTCTCCGCTGCGCTTTCTCACCCGTTCCCTCGCGCTGTCTTTCCCTCTCCCTCGTGCTGTCTCTCTCTCTCCCTCACGCTGTCTCACTCCTTGATGTGCGCTGTCACTCGCTCTCCCTTGCGCTGTCTCTCTCTCCTTCGCACTGTCTCTCCCTCTCTCCCTCGCATTGTCTCTCTCTCTCTCCATCGTGCTGTCTCTCTCTCTCTCCCTCGCGCTGTCTCTCTCTCTCTCCCTCGTGCCGTATCTCTCTCTCTCCCTCGCGCTGTATCTCTCTCTCTACCTCGCACTGTCTCTCTCTCTCCCTCGTGCTGTCTCTCTCTCCCTCGCACTGTCTCTCTCTCTCCCTCGCGCTGTCTCTCTCTCTCACTTGCGCTGTCTCTCTCTCTCCCTTGAGCTGTCTCTCCTTGTCCCTTGCGCTGTCTCTCACCATCCATTGCACTGTCTCTCCCTCTCCCTTGCGCTGTCTCTCTCTCTCCATCGCGCTGTCTCGCTCTCCACCATTCACGCTCTCTCTCCCTCGGGCTGTCTCTCTCTCTCCCTCGCGCTGTTTCTCTCCCTCCCTCGCAAAATCTCTCTCTCCTTCTCGCTGGCTCTCTCCCTCTCCCTTGCGCTGTCTCTCCCGCTCCCTTGTACTGTCTCTCCCTCTCCCTTGCACTGTCTCTCCCTCTCCCTTGCGCTGTCTCTCTCTCTCCCTTGTGCTCTCTATCTCCATTGTGCTGTCTCTCTCTCTCTCCCTCGCGCTGTCTCTCACTCTCCCTCGCGCTGTCTCTCTCTCCCTCGCGCTGTGTCTCTCTCTCCCTCGCGCTGTCCCTCTCTCTACCTTGCGCTGTCTCTCTCTCTCCATTGCGCTGTCTCTGCTTCTCCCTTACGCAGTGTCTCACCATCCAGTGCACTGTGTCTCCCTCTGCCTTGCGCTGTGTCTCCCTTTCCCTTGCACTGTGTCTCCCTCTCCCTTGCGCTGTCTCTCCCTCTCCCTTGCTCTGTCTCTCCCTGTCCCTTGCGCTGTCTCTCCCTGTCCCTTGCGCTGTCTCTCCCTATCCCTTGCGCTGTCTCTTCCTGCGCCTTGCGCTGTCTCTCCCTGTCCCTTGCGCGGTCTCATCCTCTCCCTTGCACTGTCTCCCCCTCTCCATTCCGCTGTCTCTCCCTCTCCCTTGCGCTGTCTCTCCCTCTCCGCTGCGCTTTCTCACCCGTTCCCTCGCGCTGACTTTCCCTCTCCCTCGCGCTGTCTCTCCCTCTCACTTGCGCTGTCTCTCCCTCTCCCTTGCGCTGTCTCTCTCTCTCCCTTGCGCTGTCCAAATCCATTGCGCTGTCTCTCCCTCTCCCTCGTGCTGTCTCACTCTCTCCCTCGCACTGTCTCCCTCTCTCGCTCAAGCTTTCTCTCTCTCTCCCTCGCGCTGCCTCTCTCTCTCCCTCGCGCTGTCTATCTCTCTCCCCTCCCCTTTCTCTCTCTCTACCTCACAGTATCTCCCTCTCTGCCTCGCGCTGACTCCCTCTCTCCCTCACACTGTCTCCCACTCTCGCTCGCGCTTTCTGCCTCTCTCCCTCGGGTTGTCTGTCTCTCTCCCTCGCGGTGTCTGTCTCTCTCCCTCGTGCTGTCTCTCTCTCTCCCTCGCGCTGTCTCACTCCTTGACGTGCGCTGTCACTCTCTCTCCCTTGCGCTGTCTCTCCCTCTCACTTGTGCTGTCTCTCCCTGTCCCTTGCGTTGTCTCTCCCTGTCTCTTGCACTGTCTCTCCCTGTCCCTTGCGCTGTCTCTCCCTCTCCCTTGCGCTGTCCAAATCCATTGCGCTGTCTCTCTCTCTCCCTCGCGCTGTCTCTCTCTCTCCCTCGTGCTGTCTCTCTCTCTCCCTCGCGCTGTCTCCCTCTCTCACTGGTGCTCTCTATCTCTCTCCCTTTCTCTTTCTCTCTCTCTACCTCACAGTTTCTCCCTCTCTTTTTTGCGCTATCTCCCTCTCTGCCCCGCGCTGTCTCCCGCTCTGCCTCGCGCTGTCTCTCTCTCTCCCTCGTGCTGTCTCTCTCTCTCCCTCGCGCTGTCTCCCTCTCTCACTGGTGCTCTCTATCTCTCTCCCTTTCTCTTTCTCTCTCTCTACCTCACAGTTTCTCCCTCTCTTTTTTGCGCTATCTCCCTCTCTGCCCCGCGCTGTCTCCCGCTCTGCCTCGCGCTGTCTCCATCTCTGCCTCGCATTGTCTCCCTCTCTCCCTCGCGCTGTCTCCCACTCACCCTCACGCGGGTCTGTCTCTGTCCCTCGCGCTGTCTGTCTCTCTCCCTCGCGCTGTCTGTCTCTCTCCCTCACGCTGTCTGTCTCTCTGCCTCGCGCTGTCTGTCTCTCTTCCTCGCGCTGTCTCTCTCTCTCCCTCGTGCTGTCTCTCTCTCTCCCTCGCGCTGCCTCACTCCTTGATGTGCGCTGTCACTCGCTCTCCCTTGCGCTCTCTCTCTCTCCCTCGCGCTGTCTCTTTCTCTCCCTCACGCTGTCTCCCTCTCTGCCTCGCATTGTCTCCCTCTATCCCTCGCGCTGTCTCCCACTCACCCTCATGCGGGTCTGTCTCTGTCCCTCGCGCTGTCTGTCTCTCTCACTCGCGCTGTCTGTCTCTCTCCCTCACGCTGTCTGTCTCTCTGCCTCGTGCTGTCTGTCTCTCTTCCTCGCGCTGTCTCTCTCTCTCCCTCGTGCTGTCTCTCTCTCTCCCTCGCGCTGTCTCACTACTTGATGTGCGCTGTCACTCGCTCACCCTTGCGCTGTCTCTCTCTCCCTTGGGCTGTCTCTCTCTCTCCCTCACGCTGTCACTCTCTCTCTCTCCCTCGCGCTGTATCTCTCTCTCTACCTCGCACTGTCTCTCTCTCTCCCTCATGTGGTCTCTCTCTCCCTCGCACTGTCTCTCTCTCTCCCTCACGCTGTCTCTCTCTCTGACTTGCGCTGTCTCTCTCTCTCCCTTGCGCTGTCTCTCCTTGTCCCTTGCACTGTCTCTCACCATCCCTTGCGCTGTGTCTCCCTCTCCCTTGCGTTGTCTCTCTCTCTCCATCGCGCTGTCTCTCTCTCCCCCCTTCACGCTCTCTCTCCCTCGGGCTGTCTCTCTCTCTCCCTCGCGCTGTTTCTCTCCCTCCCTCGCAAAATCTCTCTCTCCCTCTCGCTGGCTCTCTCTCTCTCACTTGCGCTGTCTCTCTCTCTCATGAGCGCTGTCTCTCTCTCTCCCTTGTGTTGTCTGTCTCTCTCTCTCCCTTGCGCTGTCTCTCTCTCCCTCACACTGTCTCTCTCTCTCTCCATCGTGCTGTCTCGCTCTCTCTCACTTGCGCTGTCTCGCTCTCTCTCCTTTGGGCTGTCTCGCTCTCTCCCTCGCGCTGTCTCGCTCTCTCACTCGTGCTGTCATTCTCCCTCCCTCGCGCTGTCTATCTCACTCCCTTGCCCTTTCTCTCTCTCTCTCTACCTCACCCTTTCTCTCTCTCTCCCTTGCCCTGTTTCTCCCGCTCTCTTGCACTGCCTCTCCCTCTCCCTTGCACTGTCTCTCCCTCTCCCTTGCGCTGTCTCTCTCTCTCCCTTGTGCTCTCTATCTCCATTGTGCTGTCTCTCTCTCTCCCTCGCGCTGTCTATCTCTCTCCCTCGTGCTGTCTCTCTCTCTCTCTCCCTCGCGCTGTGTCTCTCTCTCCCTCGCGCTGTCTCTCTCTCTACCTCGCGCTGTCTCTCTCTCTCCCTTACGCTGTCTCTCTTTCTCCCTTGCGCAGGGTCTCACCATCCAGTGCGCTGTGTCTCCCTCTCCCTTGCACTGTGTCTCCCTCTCCCTTGCGCTGTCACTCCCTGTCCCTTGGGCTGTCTCTCCCTATCCCTTGCGCTGTCTCTCCCTGTCCCTTGCGCTGTCTCTCCCTGTCCCTTGCGCGGTCTCATTCTCTCCCTTGCACTGTCTCCCCCTCTCCCTTGCACTGTCTCTCCCTCTCCATTGCGCTGTCTCTCCCTCTCCCTTGCGCTGACTCTCCCTCTCCGCTGCGCTTTCTCACCCTTTACCTCGCGCTGTCTCTCCCTCTCCCTCGCGCTGTCTCTCCCTCTCACTTGCGCTGTCTCTCCCTGTCCCTTGCGCTGTCTCTCCCTGTCCCTTGCGCTGTCTCTCCCTGTCCCTTGCGCTGTCTCTCTCTCTCTCCCTTGCACTGTCCAAATCCATTGTGCTGTCTCTCCCTCTCCCTCGTGCTGTCTCACTCTCTCCCTCGCGCTGCCTCCCTCTCTTGCTCAAGCTTTCTCTCTCTCTACCTTGCACTGTCCCTCTCCCTCGCGCTGTCTATCTCTCTCCCTTTCCCTTTCTCTCTCTCTACCTCACGGTATCTCCCTCTCTGCCTCGCGCTGACTCCCTCACTCCCTCGCGCTGGCTCCCTCTCTCCCTCACGCTGTCTCCCACTCTCCCTCGCGGTGTCTGTCTCTCTCCCTCGTGCTGTCTGTCTCTCTCCCTCGCCCTTTCTCTCTCTCTCCCTCGCGCTGTCTCTCTCTCTCCCTCGCGCTGTCTCTCTCTCTCCCTCGCGCTGTCTCAATCTCTCCCTCGTGCTGTCTCTCTCTCTCCCTCGCGCTGTCTCACTCCTTGACGTGCGCTGTCACTTACTCTCCCTTGCGCTGTATCTCCCTCTCACTTGTGCTGTCTCTCCCTGTCCCTTGCGTTGTCTCTCCCTGTCTCTTGCACTGTCTCTCCCAGTCCCTTGCGCTGTCTCTCCCTCTCCCTTGCACTGTCTCTCTCTCTCCCTTGCGCTGTCCAAATCCATTGCGCTGTCTCTCTCTCTCCCTCGCGCTGTCTCTCTCTCTCCCTCGTGCTGTCTCTCTCTCTCCCTCGCGCTGTCTCCCTCTCTCACTGGCGCTGTCTATCTCTCTCGCTTTCTCTTTCTCTCTCCCTACCTCACAGTGTCTCCCTCTCTGCCTCGCGCTATCTCCCTCTCTGCCCCCCGCTGTCTCCCGCTCTGCCTCGCGCTGTCTCCCTCTCTGCCTCGCATTGTCTCCCTCTCTCCCTCGCGCTTTCACCCACTCACCCTCACGCGGGTCTGTCTCTGTCTCTCGCGGTGTCTGTCTCTCTCCCTCGTGCTGTCTGTCTCTCTCCCTCGCCCTTTCTCTCTCTCTACCTCGCGCTGTCTCTCTCTCTCCCTCGCGCTGTCTCTCTCTCTCCCTCGCGCTGTCTCTCTCTCTCCCTCGTGCTGTCTCTCTCTCTCCCTCGCGCTGTCTCACTCCTTGACGTGCGCTGTCACTTACTCTCCCTTGCGCTGTATCTCCCTCTCACTTGTGCTGTCTCTCCCTGTCCCTTGCGTTGTCTCTCCCTGTCTCTTGCACTGTCTCTCCCAGTCCCTTGCGCTGTCTTTCCCTCTCCCTTGCACTGTCTCTCTCTCTCCCTTGCGCTGTCCAAATCCATTGCGCTGTCTCTCTCTCTCCCTCGCGCTGTCTCTCTCTCTCCCTCGTGCTGTCTCTCTCTCTCCCTCGCGCTGTCTCCCTCTCTCACTGGCGCTGTCAATCTCTCTCCCTTTCTCTTTCTCTCTCTCTACCTCACAGTGTCTCCCTCTCTGCCTCGCGCTATCTCCCTCTCTGCCCCGCGCTGTCTCCCGCTCTGCCTCGCGCTGTCTCCCTCTCTGCCTCCCATTGTCTCCATCTCTCCCTCGCGCAGTCTCCCACTCACCCTCACGCGGGTCTGTCTCTGTCCCTCGCGCTGTCTGTCTCTCTCCCTCACGTTGTCTGTCTCTCTGCCTCGCGCTGTCTGTCTCTCTTCCTCGTGCTGTCTCTCTCTCTCCCTCGTGCTGTCTCTCTCTCTCCCTCACGCTGTCTCACTCCTTGATGTGCGCTGTCACTCGCTCTCCCTTGCGCTGTCTCTCTCTCCCTCGCGCTATCTCTCTCTCTCTCCCTCGCGCTGTCTCTCTCTCTCTCCCTCGCGCTGTATCTCTCTCTCTCCCTCGCGCTGTCTCTCTCTCTCTCCCTCGCGCTGTATCTCTCTCTCTCCCTCGTGCTGTCTCTCTCTCCCTTGCACTGTCTCTCTCTCTCCCTCGCGCTGTCTCTCTCTCACTTGCGCTGTCTCTCTCTCTCCCTTGCGCTGTCTCTCCTTGTCCCTTGCGCTGTCTCTCACCATCCCTTGCGCTGTGTCTCCCTCTCCCTTGCGCTGTCGCTCTCTCTCCCTCGCGCTGTCTCTCTCACCCCCCTTCGCGCTCTCTCTCCCTCGGGCTGTCTCTCTCTCTCCCTCGCGCTGTTTCTCTCCCTCCCTCGCAAAATCTCTCACTCCCTCTCGCTGGCTCTCTCTCTCTCCCTTGCGCTGTCTCTCTCTCTCATGAGCGCTGTCTCTCTCTCTCCCTTGTGTTTTCTGTCTCTCTCTCTCCCTTGCGCTGTCTCTCTCTCCCTCACACTGTCTCTCTCTCTCTCCCTCGTGCTGTCTCGCTCTCTCTCACTTGCGCTGTCTCGCTCTCTCTCCTTTGGGCTGTCTCGCTCTCTCCCTCATGCTGTCTCGCTCTCTCACTCGCGCTGTCATTCTCCCTCCCTCGCGCTGTCTATCTCACTCCCTTGCCCTTTCTCTCTCTCTCTCTACCTTGCCCTTTCTCTCTCTCTCCCTCGTGCTGTCTCTCCGTCACCCTTGTGCTGTCTGTCCCTTTCCCTTGCACTGTCTCGCCCTCCCCCCTTGCGGTATCTCTCCCTCTCCCTTGCCCTGTTTCTCCGTCTCCCTTGCACTGTCTCTCCCTGTCCCTTGCACTGTCTCTCCCTCTCCCTTGCGCTGTCTCTCTCTCTCCCTTATGCTCTCAATCTCCATTGTGCTGTCTCTCTCTCTCCCTCGCGCTGTCTCTCTCTCTCCCTCGCGCTGTCTCTCTCTCTCCCTCGCGCTGTCTCTCTCTCTCCCTCACGCTGTGTCTCTCTCTCCCTCGCGCAGTCTCTCTCTCTCCCTCGCGCTGTCTCTCTCTCTACCTCGCGCTGTCTCTCTCTCTCCCTTGTGCTGTCTCTCCTTCTCCCTTTCGCAGTGTCTCACCATCCAGTGCGCTGTGTCTCCCTCTGCCTTGCGCTGTGTCTCCCTCTCCCTTGCACTGTGTCTCCCTCTCCCTTGTGCTGTCTCTCCCTCTCCCTTGCTCTGTCTCTCCCTGTCCCTTGCGCTGTCTCTCCCTGTCCCTTGCGCTGTCTCTCCCTATCCCTTGCGCTGTTTCTCCCTGTCCCTTGCGCTGTCTCTCCCTGTCCCTTGCGCGGTCTCATCCTCTCCATTGCACTGTCTCCCCCTCTCCCTTGCACTGTCTCTCCCTCTCCATTGCGCTGTCTCTCCCTCTCCCTTGCGCTGTCTCTCCCTCTCCGCTGCGCTTTCTCACCCGTTCCCTCGCGCTCTCTCCCTCTCCCTCGCGCTGTCTCTCCCTCTCACTTGCGCTGTCTCTCCCTGTCCCTTGCGCTGTCTCTCCCTGTCCCTTGCGCTGTCTCTCCCTGTCCCTTGCGCTGTCTCTCTCTCTCTCCCTTGCGCTGTCCAAATCCATTGCGCTGTCTCTCCCTCTCCCTCGTGCTGTCTCACTCTCTCCCTCGTGCTGTCTCCCTCTCTCGCTCAAGCTTTCTCTCTCTCTCCCTTGCGCTGTCTCTCTCTCTCCCTCGCGCTGTCTATCTCTCTCCCTTTCCCTTTCTCTCTCTCTACCTCACAGTATCTCCCTCTCTGCCTCGCGCTGACTCCCTCTCTCCCTTGCGCTGGCTCCCTCTCTCCCTCACGCTGTCTCCCACTCTCCCTCATGCTTTCTGCCTCTCTCCCTCGGGTTGTCTGTCTCTCTCCCTCGCGGTGTCTGTCTCTCTCCCTCGTGCTGTCTGTCTCTCTCCCTCGCCCTTTCTCTCTCTCTACCTCGCGCTATCTCTCTCTCTCCCTCGCGCTGTCTCTCTCTCTCCCTCGTGCTGTCTCTCTCTCTCCCTTGCGCTGTCTCACTCCTTGACGTGCGCTGTCACTCTCTCTCCCTTGCGCTGTCTCTCCCTCTCACTTGTGCTTTCTCACCCTGTCCCTTGCGTTGTCTCTCCCTGTCTCTTGCACTGTCTCTCCCTGTCCCTTGCGCTGTCTCTCCCTCTCCCTTGCGCTGTCTCTCTCTCTCCCTTGCGCTGTCCAAATCCATTGCGCTGTCTCTCTCTCTCCCTCGCGCTGTCTCTCTCTCTCCCTCGTGCTGTCTCTCTCTCTCCCTTGCGCTGTCTCCCTCTGTCACTGGCGCTCTCTATCTCTCTCCCCCCTTCTCTTTCTCTCTCTCTACCTCACAGTGTCTCCCTCTCTGCCTCGCGCTATCTCCCTCTCTGCCCCGCGCTGTCTCCCGCTCTGCCTCGCGCTGTCTCCCTCTCTGCCTCGCATTGTCTCCCTCTCTCCGTCGTGCTCTCTCCCACTCACCCTCACGCGGGTCTGTCTCTGTCCCTCGCGCTGTCTGTCTCTCTCCCTCACGCTGTCTGTCTCTCTGCCTCGCGCTGTCTGTCTCCCTTCCTCGCGCTGTCTCTCTCTCTCCCTCGTGCAGTCTCTCTCTCTCCCTCGCGCTGTCTCACTCCTTGATGTGCGCTGTCACTCGCTCTCCCTTGCGCTGTCTCTCTCTCCCTCGCGCTATCTCTCTCTCTCTCCCTCGCGCTGTCTCTCTCTCTCTCGCTCGCGCTGTCTCTCTCTCTCTCCCTCGCGCTGTCTCTCTCTCTCTCCCTCGCGCTGTATCCCTCTCTCTCCCTCGTGCTGTCTCTCTCTGCCTCGCACTGTTTCTCTCTGCCTCGCACTGTCTCCCTCTCTCCCTTGCGCTGTCTCCCACTCTCCCTTGCGCGGGTCTGTCTCTGTCCCTCGTGCTGTCTGTCTCTCTCCCTCGCGCTGTCTGTCTCTCTCCCTCGTGCTGTCTGTCTCTCGCTCTCACCTTTTCTCTCTCTCTACCTCGCGGAGTCTCTCTCTCTCCCTCGCGCTGTCTCTCTCTCTCCCTCGCGCTGTCTCTCTCTCTCCCTCGCGCTGTCTCTCTCTCCCTCGCGCTGTATCTCCTCTCTCCCTCGCGCTGTATCTCTCTCTCTACCTCGCACTGTCTCTCTCTCCCCCCCTTGCTGTCTCTCTCTCCCGCGCACAATCTCTCTCTCCCTCACGCTCTCTTTCTCTCCCTCACGCTGTCTCTCTCTCACTCCCTCGCGCTGTCTCTCTCTCTCACTCTCGCTGTCTCTCTCCCTCCCTCGCAAAATCTCTCTCTCCCTCGCACTGGCTCTGTCTCTCACCTGCGCTGTCTCTCTCTCTCCCTTGCGATGTCTGTCACTCTCCCTTGCGCTGTCACTCTCTCTCCCTTGCGCTGTCACTATCATCTCCCTCGCGCTGTCTCTCTCTCTCCCTTGCGCTGTTTCTCTCTCTCCCTTGGGCTTTCACTCTCTCTCCATTGCGCTGTCTCTCTCTCTCCCTTGCGATGTCTGTCACTCTCCCCTGCGCTGTCACTCTCTCTCCCTCGTGCTGTCACCCTCTCTCCCTCACCCTGTCTCCCTCTCTGCTTCACGCTGACTCCCTCTCTCCCTCGCGCTGTCACCTTCTCTCCCTCACACTGTCTCCATCTCTCCCTCGTGCTCTCTCCCTCTCTACCTCGTGCTGTCTGTCTCTCTCACTCGCGCTGTCATTCTCTCTCCCTCGCGCTATCTCTCTCTCTCTCCCTCGCGCTGTATCTCTCTCTCTCCCTCGTGCTGTCTCTCTCTCCCTCGCACTGTCTCTCTTTCTCCCTCGCGCTGTCTCTCTCTCTCACTTGCGCTGTCTCTCTCTCTCCCTTGCGCAGTCTCTCCTTGTCCCTTGTGCTGTCTCTCACCATCCCTTGCACTGTGTCTCCCCTCTCCCTTGCGCTGTCTCTCTCTCTCCCCTCGCGCTGTCTCTCTCTCCCCCCTTCGCGCTCTCTCTCCCTCGGGCTGTCTCTCTCTCTCCCTCGCGCTGTTTCTCTCCCTCCCTCGCAAAATCTCTCTCTCCCTCTCGCTGGCTCTCTCTCTCTCCCTTGCGCTGTCTCTCTCTCTCATGAGCGCTGTCTCTCTCTCTCCCTTGTGTTTTCTGTCTCTCTCTCTCACTTGTGCTGTCTCTCTCTCCCTCACACTGTCTCTCTCTCTCTCCCTCGTGCTGTCTCGCTCTCTCTCACTTGCGCTGTCTCACTCTCTCTCCTTTGGGCTGTCTCGCTCTCTCCCTCGCGCTGTCTCGCTCTCTCACTCGCGCTGTCATTCTCCCTCCCTCGCGCTGTCTATCTCACTCCCTTGCCCTTTCTCTCTCTCTCTCTACCTCGCCCTTTCTCTCTCTCTCCCTCACGCTGTCTCTCCGTCACCCTTGCGCTGTCTCTCCCTTTCCATTGCACTGCCTCTCCCTCCCCCTTGCGGTATCTCTCCCTCTCCCTTGCCCTGTTTGTCCCGCTCCCTTGCACTGTCTCTCCCTCTCCATTGCGCTGTCTCTCCCTCTCCCTTGCGCTGTCTCTCCCTCTCCGCTGCGCTTTCTCACCCGTTCCCTCGCGCTGTCTCTCCCTCTCCCTTGCGCTGTCTCTCCCTCTCACTTGCGCTGTCTCTCCCTGTCCCTTGCGCTGTCCCTCCCTGTCCCTTGCGCTGTCTCTCCCTGTCCCTTGCGCTGTCTCTCACTCTCTCCCTTGTGCTGTCCAAAACCATTGCGCTGTCTCTCCCTCTCCCTCGTGCTGTCTCACTCTCTCCCTCGTGCTGTCTCCCTCTCTCGCTCAAGCTTTCTCTCTCTCTCCCTCGCACTGTCTCTCTCTCTCCCTCGCGCTGTCTATCTCTCTCCCTTTCCCTTTCTCTCTCTCTACCTCACAGTATCTCCCTCTCTGCCTCGCGCTGACTCCCTCTCTCCCTTGCGCTGGCTCGCTCTCTCCCTCACACTGTCTCCCACTCTCCCTCACGCTTTCTGCCTCTCTCCCTCGGGTTGTCTGTCTCTCTCCCTCGCGGTGTCTGTCTCTCTCCCTCGTGCTGTCTGTCTCTCTCCCTCGCCCTTTCTCTCTCTTTACCTCGCGCTGTCTCTCTCTCTCTCTCGCGCTGTCTCTCTCTCTCCCTCGTGCTGTCTCTCTCTCTCCCTTGCGCTGTCTCACTCCTTGACGTGCGCTGTCACTCTCTCTCCCTTGCGCTGTCTCTCCCTCTCACTTGTGCTGTCTCTCCCTGTCCCTTGCATTGTCTCTCCCTGTCTCTTGCACTGTCTCTCCCTGTCCCTTGCGCTGTCTCTCCCTCTCCCTTGCGCTGTCTCTCTCTCTCCCTTGCGCTGTCCAAATCCATTGCGCTGTCTGTCTCTCTCCCTCCCGCTGTCTCTCTCTCTCCCTCGCGCTGTCTCTCTCTCTCCCTTGCGCTGTCCAAATCCATTGCGCTGTCTGTCTCTCTCCCTCGCGCTGTCTCTCTCTCTCCCTCGTGCTGTCTCTCTCTCTCCCTCGCGCTGTCTCCCTCTCTCACTGGCGCTGTCTATCTCTCTCCCTTTCTCTTTCTATCTCTCTACCTCACAGTGTCTCCCTCTCTGCCTCGCGCTGTATCCCTCTCTGCCTCGCATTGTCTTCCTCTCTCCCTCGCGCTGTCTCCCACTCACCCTCATGCGGGTCTGTCTCTGTCCCTCGCGCTGTCTGTCTCTCTCCCTCACGCTGTCTGTCTCTCTGCCTCGCGGTGTCTGTCTCTCTTCCTCGCGATGTCTCTCTCTCTCCCTCGTGCTGTCTCTCTCTCTCCCTCGCGCTGTCTCACTCCTTGATGTGCGCTGTCACTCGCTCTCCCTTGCGCTGTCTCTCTCTCCCTCGCGCTGTCTCTCTCTCTCTCCCTCGCGCTGTCTCTCTCTCTCTCCCTCGCGCTGTCTCTCTCTCTCTCGCTCGCGCTGTCTCTCTCTCTCTCCCTCGCGCTGTCTCTCTCTCTCTCCCTCGCGCTGTATCCCTCTCTCTCCCTCGTGCTGTCTCTCTCTGCCTCGCACTGTTTCTCTCTGCCTCGCACTGTCTCCCTCTCTCCCTTGCGCTGTCTCCCACTCTCCCTTGCGCGGGTCTGTCTCTGTCCCTCGTGCTGTCTGTCTCTCTCCCTCGCGCTGTCTGTCTCTCGCTCTCACCTTTTCTCTCTCTCTACCTCGCGGAGTCTCTCTCTCTCCCTCGCGCTGTCTCTCTCTCTCCCTCGCGCTGTCTCTCTCTCTCCCTCGCGCTGTCTCTCTCTCCCTCGCGCTGTATCTCCTCTCTCCCTCGCGCTGTATCTCTCTCTCTACCTCGCACTGTCTCTCTCTCTCGCTCTCGCTGTCTCTCTCCCTCCCTCGCAAAATCTCTCTCTCCCTCGCGCTGGCTCTGTCTCTCACCTGCGCTGTCTCTCTCTCTCCCTTGCGATGTCTGTCACTCTCCCTTGCGCTGTCACTCTCTCTCCCTTGCGCTGTCACTATCTCCCTCGCGCTGTCTCTCTCTCTCCCTTGCGCTGTTTCTCTCTCTCCCTTGGGCTTTCACTCTCTCTCCATTGCGCTGTCTCTCTCTCTCCCTTGCGATGTCTGTCACTCTCCCCTGCGCTGTCACTCTCTCACCCTCGTGCTGTCACCCTCTCTCCCTCACCCTGTCTCCCTCTCTGCTTCACGCTGACTCCCTCTCTCCCTCGCGCTGTCACCTTCTCTCCCTCACACTGTCTCCCTCTCTCCCTCGTGCTCTCTCCCTCTCTACCTCGTGCTGTCTGTCTCTCTCACTCGCGCTGTCATTCTCTCTCCCTCGCGCTATCTCTCTCTCTCTCCCTCGCGCTGTATCTCTCTCTCTCCCTCGTGCTGTCTCTCTCTCCCTCGCACTGTCTCTCTTTCTCCCTCGTGCTGTCTCTCTCTCTCACTTGCGCTGTCTCTCTCTCTCCCTTGCGCAGTCTCTCCTTGTCCCTGGCGCTGTCTCTCACCATCCCTTGCACTGTGTCTCCCTCTCCCTTGCGCTGTCTCTCTCTCTCCCTCGCGCTGTCTCTCTCTCCCCCCTTCGCGCTCTCTCTCCCTCGGGCTGTCTCTCTCTCTCCCTCGCGCTGTTTCTCTCCCTCCCTCGCAAAATCTCTCTCTCCCTCTCGCTGGCTCTCTCTGTCTCCCTTGCGCTGTCTCTCTCTCTCATGAGCGCTGTCTCTCTCTCTCCCTTGTGTTTTCTGTCTCTCTCTCTCACTTGTGCTGTCTCTCTCTCCCTCACACTGTCTCTCTCTCTCTCTCTCGTGCTGTCTCGCTCTCTCTCACTTGCGCTGTCTCACTCTCTCTCCTTTGGGCTGTCTCGCTCTCTCCCTCGCGCTGTCTCGCTCTCTCACTCGCGCTGTCATTCTCCCTCCCTCGCGCTGTCTATCTCACTCCCTTGCCCTTTCTCTCTCTCTCTCTACCTCGCCCTTTCTCTCTCTCTCCCTCACGCTGTCTCTCCGTCACCCTTGCGCTGTCTCTCCCTTTCCATTGCACTGCCTCTCCCTCCCCCTTGCGGTATCTCTCCCTCTCCCTTGCCCTGTTTGTCCCGCTCCCTTGCACTGTCTCTCCCTCTCCATTGCGCTGTCTCTCCCTCTCCCTTGCGCTGTCTCTCCCTCTCCGCTGCGCTTTCTCACCCGTTCCCTCGCGCTGTCTCTCCCTCTCCCTTGCGCTGTCTCTCCCTCTCACTTGCGCTGTCTCTCCCTGTCCCTTGCGCTGTCCCTCCCTGTCCCTTGTGCTGTCTCTCCCTGTCCCTTGCGCTGTCTCTCTCTCTCTCCCTTGTGCTGTCCAAAACCATTGCGCTGTCTCTCCCTCTCCCTCGTGCTGTCTCACTCTCTCCCTCGTGCTGTCTCCCTCTCTCGCTCAAGCTTTCTCTCTCTCTCCCTCGCACTGTCTCTCTCTCTCCCTCGCGCTGTCTATCTCTCTCCCTTTCCCTTTCTCTCTCTCTACCTCACAGTATCTCCCTCTCTGCCTCGCGCTGACTCCCTCTCTCCCTTGCGCTGGCTCCCTCTCTCCCTCACGCTGTCTCCCACTCTCCCTCACGCTTTCTGCCTCTCTCCCTCGGGTTGTCTGCCTCTCTCCCTCGTGCTGTCTGTCTCTCTCCCTCGCCCTTTCTCTCTCTTTACCTCGCGCTGTCTCTCTCTCTCCCTCGCGCTGTCTCTCTCTCTCCCTCGTGCTGTCTCTCTCTCTCCCTTGCGCTGTCTCACTCCTTGACGTGCGCTGTCACTCTCTCTCCCTTGCGCTGTCTCTCCCTCTCACTTGTGCTGTCTCTCCCTGTCCCTTGCATTGTCTCTCCCTGTCTCTTGCACTGTCTCTCCCTGTCCCTTGCGCTGTCTCTCCCTCTCCCTTGCGCTGTCTCTCTCTCTCCCTTGCGCTGTCCAAATCCATTGCGCTGTCTGTCTCTCTCCCTCGCGCTGTCTCTCTCTCTCCCTCGTGCTGTCTCTCTCTCTCCCTCGCGCTGTCTCCCTCTCTCACTGGCGCTGTCTATCTCTCTCCCTTTCTCTTTCTCTCTCTCTACCTCACAGTGTCTCCCTCTCTGCCTCGCGCTGTCTCCCTCTCTGCCTCGCATTGTCTTCCTCTCTCCCTCGCGCTGTCTCCCACTCACCCTCATGCGGGTCTGTCTCTGTCCCTCGCGCTGTCTGTCTCTCTCCCTCACGCTGTCTGTCTCTCTGCCTCGCGCTGTCTGTCTCTCTTCCTCGCGATGTCTCTCTCTCTCCCTCGTGCTGTCTCACTCCTTGATGTGCGCTGTCACTCGCTCTCCCTTGCGCTGTCTCTCTCTCCCTCGCGCTGTCTCTCTCTCTCTCCCTCGCGCTGTCTTTCTCTCTCTCCCTCGCGCTGTCTCTCTCTCTCTCCCTCGCGCTGTCTCTCTATCTCTCCCTCGTGCTGTATCTCTCTCCCTCGCACTGTCTCTCTCTCTCCCTCGCGCTGTCTCTCTCTCTCACTTGCGCTGTCTCTCTCTCTCCCTTGCGCTGTCTCTCCTTGTCCCTTGCGCTGTCTCTCACCATCCTTGCGCTGTGTCTCCCTCTCCATTGCGCTGTCTCTCTCTCTCCCTCGCGCTGTCTCTCTCTCCCCCCTTCATGCTCTCTCTCCCTCGGGCTGTCTCTCTCTCTCCCTCGCGCTGTTTCTCTCCCTCCCTCACAAAATCTCTCTCTCCCTCTCGCTGGCTCTCTCTCTCTCCCTTGCGCTGTCTCTCTCTCTCATGAGCGCTGTCTCTCTCTCTCCCTTGTGTTTTCTGTCTCTCTCTCTCCCTTGCGCATCTCTCTCTCTCCCTCACACTGTCTCTCTCTCTCTCCCTCGTGCTGTCTCGCTCTCTCTCACTTGCGCTGTCTCGCTCTCCCTCCATTGGGCTGTCTCGCTCTCTCCCTCGCGCTGTCTCGCTCTCTCACTCGCGCTGTCATTCTCCCTCCCTCGCGCTGTCTATCTCACTCCCTTGCCCTTTCTCTCTCTCTACCTCACCCTTTCTCCCTCTCTCCCTCGTGCTGTCTCTCCGTCACCCTTGCGCTGTCTCTCCCTTTCCCTTGCACTGTCTCTCCCTCCCC
Organism: Isurus oxyrinchus; assembly: GCA_026770705.1. Lineage (NCBI taxonomy): Eukaryota > Metazoa > Chordata > Chondrichthyes > Lamniformes > Lamnidae > Isurus > Isurus oxyrinchus. Next base: position 826,641 of record JANJGN010000165.1, read on the forward strand.
CTTGCGGTATCTCACCCTCTCCCATGCCCTGTTTCTCCCGCTCCCTAGCACTGTCTCTCCCTCTCCCTCTCCCTTGCGCTGTCTCTCTCTCTCCCTTGTGCTGTCTCTCTCTCTCCCTTGTGACCTCTATCTCCATTGTGCTGTCTCTCTATCTCCCTCGTGCTGTCTCTCTCTCTCCCTCGCACTGTCTCTCTCTCTCCCTCACGCTGTGTCTCTCTCTCCCTCGCGCTGTCTCTCCCTCTCCCTTGCACTGTGTCTCCCTCTCCCTTGCGCTGTCTCTCTCTCTCCCTTGCTCTGTCTCTCCCTGTCCCTTGCGCTGTCTCTCCCTGTCCCTTCCGCTGTCTCTCCCTATCCCTTGCGCTGTCTCTCCCTGTCCCTTGCGCTGTCTCTCCCTGTCCCTTGCGCTGTCTCTCCCTGTCCCTTGCGCTGTCTCTCCCTATCCCTTGCGCTGTCTCTCCCTGTCCCTTGCGCTGTCTCTCCCTATCCCTTGCGCTGTCTCTCCCTCTCCCTTGCGCTGTCTCTCCCTGTCCCTTGCGCGGTCTCATCCTCTCCCTTGCACTGTCTCCCCCTCTCCCTTGCACTGTCTCTCCCTCTCCATTGCTCTGTCTCTCCCTCTCCCTTGCGCTGTCTCTCCCTCTCCGCTGCGCTTTCTCACCCGTTCCCTCGTGCTGTCTCTCCCTCTCCCTTGCGCTGTCTCTCCCTCTCACTTGTGCTGTCTCTCCCTGTCCCTTGCGCTTCCTCTCCCTGTCCCTTGTGCTGTCTGTCCCCGTCCCTTGCGCTGTCTCTCCCTCTCCCTTGCGCTGTCTCTCTCTCTCCCTTGCGCTGTCCAAATCCATTGCGCTGTCTCTCCCTCTCCCTCGTGCTGTCTCAATCTCTCCCTCGCACTGTCTCCCTCTCTCCCTCACGCTGTGATTCTCTCTCCCTTTCTCTCTCTCTACCTCACAGTGTCTCCCTCTCTGCCTCGCGCTATCTCCCTCTCTGCCCCGTGCTGTCTCCTGTTCTGCCTTGTGCTGTCTCTCTCTCTGCCTTGCACTGTCTCCCTCTCTCCCTTGCGCTGTCTCCCACTCTCCCTTGCGCGGGTCTGTCTCTGTCCCTCGTGCTGTCTGTCTCTCTCCCTCGCGCTGTCTGTCTCTCTCCCTCGTGCTGTCTGTCTATCGCTCTCACCTTTTCTCTCTCTCTACCTCGCGCAGTCTCTCTCTCTCCCTCGCGCTGTCTCTCTCTCTCCCTCGCGCTGTCTCTCTCTCTCCCTCGCGCTGTCTCTCTCTCCCTCGCGCTGTATCTCCTCTCTCCCTCACGCTGTATCTCTCTCTCTACCTCGCACTGTCTCTCTCTCTCCCCCTTGCTTTCTCTCTCTCCCGCGCACAATCTCTCTCTCCCTCACGCTCTCTTTCTCTCCCGCACGCTGTCTCTCTCTCACTCCCTCGCGCTGTCTCTCTCTCTCGGTCTCGCTGTCTCTCTCCCTCCCTCGCAAAATCTCTCTCTCCCTCGCGCTGGCTCTGTCTCTCACCTGCGCTGTCTCTCTCTCTCCCTTGCAATGTCTGTCACTCTCCCTTGCGCTGTCACTCTCTCTCCCTTGCCCTGTCACTATCTCCCTCGCGCTGTCTCTCTCTCTCCCTTGCGCTGTTTCTCTCTCTCCCTTGGGCTTTCACTCTCTCTCCATTGCGCTGTCTCTCTCTCTCCCTTGCGATGTCTGTCACTCTCCCCTGCGCTGTCACTCTCTCTCCCTCGTGCTGTCACCCTCTCTCCCTCACCCTGTCTCCCTCTCTCCTTCACGCTGACTCCCTCTCTCCCTCGCGCTGTCCCCTTCTCTCCCTCACACTGTCTCCCTCTCTCCCTCGTGCTCTCTCCGTCTCTACCTCGTGCTGTCTGTCTCTCTCACTCGCGCTGTCATTCTCTCTCCCTTACGCTATCTCTCTCTCTCTCCCTCGCGCTGTATCTCTCTCTCTCCCTCGTGCTGTCTCTCTCTCCCTCGCAATGTCTCTCTCTCTCCCTCGCGCTGTCTCTCTCTCTCACTTGCGCTGTCTCTCTCTCTCCCTTGCGCAGTCTCTCCTTGTCCCTTGCGCTGTCTCTCACCATCCCTTGCACTGTGTCTCCCTCTCCCTTGCGCTGTCTCTCTCTCTCCCTCGCGCTGTCTCTCTCTCCCCCCTTCGCGCTCTCTCTCCCTCGGGCTGTCTCTCCTTCTCCCTCGCGCTGTTTCTCTCCCTCCCTCGCAAAATCTCTCTCTCCCTCTCGCTGGCTCTCTCTCTCTCCTTTGCGCTGTCTCCCTCTCTCATGAGCGCTGTCTCTCTCTCTCCCTTGTGTTTTCTGTCTCGCTCTCTCCCTCGCACTGTCTCGCTCTCTCACTCGCGCTGTCATTCTCCCTCCCTCGCGCTGTCTATCTCACTCCCTTGCCCTTTCTCTCGCTCTCTCTACCTCGCCCTTTCTCTCTCTCTCCCTCACGCTGTCTCTCCGTCACCCTTACGCTGTCTCTCCCTTTCCCTTGCACTGTCTCTCCCTCCCCCTTGCGGTATCTCTCCCTCTCCCTTGCCCTGTTTCTCCCCCTCTCCCTTGCACTGTCTCTCCCTCTCCATTGCGCTGTCTCTCCCTCTCCCTTGCGCTGTCTCTCCCTCTCCGCTGCGCTTTCTCACCCATTCCCTCGCGCTGTCTCTCCCTCTCCCTTGCGCTGTCTCTCCCTCTCACTTGTGCTTTCTCTCCCTGTCCCTTGCGCTGTCTCTCCCTGTCCCTTGTGCTGTCTCTCCCTGTCCCTTGCGCTGTCTCTCTCTCTCTCCCTCGTGCTGTCCAAATCCATTGCGCTGTCTTACCCTCTCCCTCGTGCTGTCTCACTCTCTCCCTCGTGCTGTCTCTCTCTCTCGCTCAGGCTTTCTCTCTTTCTCCCTCGCACTGTCTCTCTCTCTCCCTCGCGCTGTCTATCTCTCTCCCTTTCCCTTTCTCTCTCTCTACCTCACAGTATCCCCCTCTCTGCCTCGCGCTGACTCCCTCTCTCCCTTGCGCTGGCTTCCTCTCTCCCTCACGCTGTCTCCCACTCTCCCTCAAACTTTCTGCCTCTCTCCCTCAGGTTGTCTGTCTCTCTCCCTCGCGGTGTCTGTCTCTCTCCCTCGTGCTGTCTGTCTCTCTCTCCCTTGCGCTGTCTCTCTCTCTCCCTTGCGCTGTCTCTCTCTCTCCCTCGCGCTGTCTCTCTCTCCCCCCTTCGCGCTCTCTCTCCCTCGGGCTTTCTCTCCTTCTCCTCGCGCTGTTTCTCTCCCTCCCTCGCAAAATCTCTCTCTCCCTCTCGCTGGCTCTCTCTCGCTCCCTTGCGCTGTCTCTCTCTCTCATGAGCGCTGTCTCTCTCTCTCCCTTGTGTTTTCTGTCTCGCTCTCTCCCTCGCGCTGTCTCGCTCTCTCACTCGCGCTGTCATTCTCCCTCCCTCGCGCTGTCTATCTCACTCCCTTGCCCTTTCTCTCGCTCTCTCTACCTCACCCTTTCTCTCTCCCTCCCTCACGCTGTCTCTCTGTCACTCTTGCGCTGTCTCTCCCTGTCCCTTGCACTGTCTCTCCCTCCCCCTTGCGGTATCTCTCCCTCTCCCTTGCCCTGTTTCTCCCCCTCTCCCTTGCACTGTCTCTCCCTCTCCATTGCGCTGTCTCTCCCTATCCCTTGCGCTGTCTCTCCCTCTCCGCTGCGCTTTCTCACCCGTTCCCTCGCGCTGTCTCTCCCTCTCCCTTGCACTGTCTCTCCCTCTCCCTAGCGCTGTCTCTCCCTGTCCCTTGCGCTGTCTCTCCCTGTCCCTTGCGCTGTCTCTCCCTGTCCCTTGCGCTGTCTCTCTCTCTCTCCCTTGTGCTGTCCAAATCCATTGCGCTGTCTCTCCCTCTCCCTCGTGCTGTCTCACTCTCTCCCTCGTGCTGTCTCCCTCTCTCGCTCAAGCTTTCTCTCTCTCTCCCTCGCGCTGTCTCTCTCTCTCCCTCGCGCTGTCACCCTCTCCCTCGCGCTGTATCTCCTCTCTCCCTCACGCTGTATCTCTCTCTCTACCTCGCACTGTCTCTCTCTCTCCCCCTTGCTTTCTCTCTCTCCCGCGCACAATCTCTCTCTCCCTCACGCTCTCTTTCTCTCCCGCACGCTGTCTCTCTCTCACTCCCTCGCGCTGTCTCTCTCTCTCGGTCTCGCTGTCTCTCTCCCTCCCTCGCAAAATCTCTCTCTCCCTCGCGCTGGCTCTGTCTCTCACCTGCGCTGTCTCTCTCTCTCCCTTGCGATGTCTGTCACTCTCCCTTGCGCTGTCACTCTCTCTCCCTTGCCCTGTCACTATCTCCCTCGCGCTGTCTCTCTCTCTCCCTTGCGCTGTTTCTCTCTCTCCCTTGGGCTTTCACTCTCTCTCCATTGCGCTGTCTCTCTCTCTCCCTTGCAATGTCTGTCACTCTCCCCTGCGCTGTCACTCTCTCTCCCTCGTGCTGTCACCCTCTCTCCCTCACCCTGTCTCCCTCTCTCCTTCACGCTGACTCCCTCTCTCCCTCGCGCTGTCCCCTTCTCTCCCTCACACTGTCTCCCTCTCTCCCTCGTGCTCTCTCCGTCTCTACCTCGTGCTGTCTGTCTCTCTCACTCGCGCTGTCATTCTCTCTCCCTTACGCTATCTCTCTCTCTCTCCCTCGCGCTGTATCTCTCTCTCTCCCTCGTGCTGTCTCTCTCTCCCTCGCAATGTCTCTCTCTCTCCCTCGCGCTGTCTCTCTCTCTCACTTGCGCTGTCTCTCTCTCTCCCTTGCGCAGTCTCTCCTTGTCCCTTGCGCTGTCTCTCACCATCCCTTGCACTGTGTCTCCCTCTCCCTTGCGCTGTCTCTCTCTCTCCCTCGCGCTGTCTCTCTCTCCCCCCTTCGCGCTCTCTCTCCCTCGGGCTGTCTCTCCTTCTCCCTCGCGCTGTTTCTCTCCCTCCCTCGCAAAATCTCTCTCTCCCTCTCGCTGGCTCTCTCTCTCTCCCTTGTGCTGTCTCCCTCTCTCATGAGCGCTGTCTCTCTCTCTCCCTTGTGTTTTCTGTCTCGCTCTCTCCCTCGCACTGTCTCGCTCTCTCACTCGCGCTGTCATTCTCCCTCCCTCGCGCTGTCTATCTCACTCCCTTGCCCTTTCTCTCGCTCTCTCTACCTCGCCCTTTCTCTCTCTCTCCCTCACGCTGTCTCTCCGTCACCCTTACGCTGTCTCTCCCTTTCCCTTGCACTGTCTCTCCCTCCCCCTTGCGGTATCTCTCCCTCTCCCTTGCCCTGTTTCTCCCCCTCTCCCTTGCACTGTCTCTCCCTCTCCATTGCGCTGTCTCTCCCTCTCCCTTGCGCTGTCTCTCCCTCTCCGCTGCGCTTTCTCACCCATTCCCTCGCGCAGTCTCTCCCTCTCCCTTGCGCTGTCTCTCCCTCTCACTTGTGCTTTCTCTCCCTGTCCCTTGCGCTGTCTCTCCCTGTCCCTTGTGCTGTCTCTCCCTGTCCCTTGCGCTGTCTCTCTCTCTCTCCCTCGTGCTGTCCAAATCCATTGCGCTGTCTCTCCCTCTCCCTCGTGCTGTCTCACTCTCTCCCTCGTGCTGTCTCTCTCTCTCGCTCAGGCTTTCTCTCTTTCTCCCTCGCACTGTCTCTCTCTCTCCCTCGCGCTGTCTATCTCTCTCCCTTTCCCTTTCTCTCTCTCTACCTCACAGTATCTCCCTCTCTGCCTCGCGCTGACTCCCTCTCTCCCTTGCGCTGGCTTCCTCTCTCCCTCACGCTGTCTCCCACTCTCCCTCAAACTTTCTGCCTCTCTCCCTCAGGTTGTCTGTCTCTCTCCCTCGCGGTGTCTGTCTCTCTCCCTCGTGCTGTCTGTCTCTCTCTCCCTTGCGCTGTCTCTCTCTCTCCCTTGCGCTGTCTCTCTCTCTCCCTCGCGCTGTCTCTCTCTCCCCCCTTCGCGCTCTCTCTCCCTCGGGCTGTCTCTCCTTCTCCTCGCGCTGTTTCTCTCCCTCCCTCGCAAAATCTCTCTCTCCCTCTCGCTGGCTCTCTCTCGCTCCCTTGCGCTGTCTCTCTCTCTCATGAGCGCTGTCTCTCTCTCTCCCTTGTGTTTTCTGTCTCGCTCTCTCCCTCGCGCTGTCTCGCTCTCTCACTCGCGCTGTCATTCTCCCTCCCTCGCGCTGTCTATCTCACTCCCTTGCCCTTTCTCTCGCTCTCTCTACCTCACCCTTTCTCTCTCCCTCCCTCACGCTGTCTCTCTGTCACTCTTGCGCTGTCTCTCCCTGTCCCTTGCACTGTCTCTCCCTCCCCCTTGCGGTATCTCTCCCTCTCCCTTGCCCTGTTTCTCCCCCTCTCCCTTGCACTGTCTCTCCCTCTCCATTGCGCTGTCTCTCCCTATCCCTTGCGCTGTCTCTCCCTCTCCGCTGCGCTTTCTCACCCGTTCCCTCGCGCTGTCTCTCCCTCTCCCTTGCACTGTCTCTCCCTCTCCCTAGCGCTGTCTCTCCCTGTCCCTTGCGCTGTCTCTCCCTGTCCCTTGCGCTGTCTCTCCCTGTCCCTTGCGCTGTCTCTCTCTCTCTCCCTTGTGCTGTCCAAATCCATTGCGCTGTCTCTCCCTCTCCCTCGTGCTGTCTCACTCTCTCCCTCGTGCTGTCTCCCTCTCTCGCTCAAGCTTTCTCTCTCTCTCCCTCGCACTGTCTCTCTCTCTCCTCGCGCTGTCTATCTCTCTCCCTTTCCCTTTCTCTCTCTCTACCTCACAGTATCTCCCTCTCTGCCTCGCGCTGACTCCCTCTCTCCCTTGCGCTGGCTTCCTCTCTCCCTCACGCTGTCTCCCACTCTCCCTCAAACTTTCTGCCTCTCTCCCTCGGGTTGTCTGTCTCTCTCCCTCGCAGTGTCTGTCTCTCTCCCTCGTGCTATCTGTCTCTCTCCCTCGTGCTGTCTGTCTCTCTCCCTCGCCCTTTCTCTCTCTCTACCTCGCGCTGTCTCTCTCTCTCCCTCGCGCTGTCTCTCTCTCTCCCTCGTGCTGTCTCTCTCTCTCCCTTGCGCTGTCTCACTCCTTGACGTGCGCTGTCACTCTCTCTCCCTTGCGCTGTATCTCTCTCTCTCCCTCGCGCTGTATCTCTCTCTCTACCTCACACTGTCTCTCTCTATCCCTCGTGCTGTTTCTCTCTCCCTTGCACAATCTCTCCTTCCCTCACGCTGTCTCTCTTTCTCTCCCTCACGCTGTCTCTCTCTCACTCCCTCGCACTGTCTCTCTCTCTCCCTCGTGCTGTCTCTCTCCCTCCCTCGCAAAATCTTTCCCTCCCTCATGCTGGCTCTGTCTCTCCCCTGCGCTGTCTCTATCTCTCCCTTGCGATGTCACTCTCTCTCCCTCGCGCTGTCACTCTCTCCCTCGCGCTGTCTCTCTCTCTCCCTTGCGCTGTTTCTCTCTCTCCCTTGGGCTTTCACTCTCTCTCCCTTGCGCTGTCACTCTCTCTCCCTCGCGCTGTCTCTCTTTCCCTTGCACTGTCTCTCTCTCCCTCGCACTCTCTCTCTCTCCCTCACACTATCTCTCTCTCCCTCGCGCTGTCTTTCTCTCTGTCCCTTGCGCTGTTTCTCTCTCTCCCTTGCGGTGTTTATCTCTCTCCCTTTCAGTGTTTCTCTCTCTCCCTTGCACTGTTTCTCTCTCTCCCTTGCTCTGACTCTCTCTCTCCCTTGCTCTGTCTCTCTCTTTACATTGCGCTGTCTGTCACTCTCCCTTGCGATGTCCCTCTCTGTCCCTTGCGCTGTCTCTCTCTCTCTGCCTCGCACTGTCTCTCTCTCTGCCTAGTGCTGTCACTCTCTCCCTTGTGTTGTCTCTTTTGCTCCCTCGCGCTGTCTCCCTCTATGCCCAGCGCTATCTCCCTCTCTGCCTCGCACTCTCTCACTCTCTCCCTCGCACTGTTTCCCTCTCTCCCTCGCGCTGTCTACCTCTCTCCCTCGCGCTGTCTCCCTCTCTACCTCGCGCTGTCTGTCTCTCTCCCTCGCGCTGTCTATCTCTCTCCCTTGCCATTTCTCTATCTCTACCTCGCGCTGTCTCTCTCTGCCTCGCACTGGCTCTCTCTCCCTCGCACTATCTCTCTCTCCCTCGTGCTGTCTCTAGCTCTCTCCCTCGCGCTGTCTCTATCTCACTCCCCTGCGCTGTCTCTCCCTCACGCTGTCTCTCCCTCTCCCTCGCGCTGTCTCCCTCCCTCCGTCACAAAATCTCTCTCAACCTCGTGCTGGTCTCTCTCTCACCTGCGCTGTCTCTCTCTCTGCCTTGCCATGTCTCTCACTCTCCCTTGCGCTGTCATTCTCTCTCCCTCGCACTGTCACTCTCTGCCTCGCGCTGTCTCCCTCTCTCCCTCACGCTTTCTCCCTCTATGCCTCGCGCTTTCTCCCTCTCTGCCTCACGCTGTCTTCTTCTCTCCCTCGCACTGTCTCTCTCTCCCTCACACTATCTCTCTCTCCCTCACGCTGTCTCTCTCTCTCTTCCTTGCGCTGTTTCTCTCTCTCCCTTGCTCTTTCTCTCTCTTTCCATTGTGCTGACTGTCACTCTCCCTTGCGCTGTCCCTCTCTGTCCCTTGCGCTGTCTCTCTCTCTCCGCCTTGTGCTGTCTCTCTCTGCCTTGCGCTGTTTCTCTCTCTCTTTCTTGCGGTGTTTCTCTCTCTCCCTTGCACTGTTTCTCTCTCTCCCTTGCTCTGTCTCTCTCTCTCCATTGCACTGTCTGTCACTCTCCCTTGTGCTGTCCCTCTCTGTCCCTTGTGCTGTCACTCTCTGTCCCTTGCACTGTCTCTCTCTCTGCGTCGCGCTGTCTCTCTCTACTTTGAGCTGTCTCTCTCTCTCCCTTGTTCTGTCTCCCTCTCTCCCTCACGCTGTCTATCTCTCTCCCTCGCACTGTCCCCTACTCTCCCTCGCGCTGTCTCCCTCTGTCCCTCATGCTGTCTCCCTCTCTCCCTCGTGCTGTCTCCCTCTCTCCCTCACGCTGTCTCCCTCTCTCCCTCGCGCTGTCAGTCTCTCTCCCTCGCGCTGTCTCTCTCTCCCTTGCACTGTCTCTCCCTCCCCCTCGCACTGTCTCTCTCTCCCTTGCATTATCTCTCTCTCCCTCGCACTGTCTCTCTCTCTCTCCCTTGCACTGCTTCTCTCCCTCCCTTGCGGTGTTTCTCTCTCTCCCTTGCTCTGTCTGTCTCTCTCTCCCTTGCGCTCTCTATCTCTCTCCCTTTCTCTGTCTCTCTCTCTACATTGCGCTGTCTGTCACTCCCTTGCGATGTCCCTCTCTGTCCCTTGCGCTGTCTCTTTCTCTGCCTCACACTGACTCTCTCTCTGCCTTGCGCTGTCTCTCTCTCTCCCTTGTGCTGTCTCTCTCTCTCCCTTGCGCTGTCTCTTTCTCTGCCTCACACTGACTCTCTCTCTGCCTTGCGCTGTCTCTCTCTCTCCCTTGTGCTGTCTCTCTCTCTCCCTCGCGCTGTCTCCCTTTCTCCCTCATGCTGTCTCCCTCTCTCCCTCGCGCTGTCTGCCTCTCAGCCTCGCATTGTCTCCCTCTCTGCCTCGCGCTGTCTCCCTCTCTGCCTCATGCTGTCTCCCTCTCTGCCTCGCGCTGTCTCCCTCTCTGCCTCGTGCTGTCTCTCTCTCTGCCTCGCGCTGTCTCCCTCTCTCCCTCGTGCTGTCTCCCTCTCTCGCTCACGCTGTCTCCCTCTCTCCCTCACGCAGACTCCCTCTCTCCCTCGCACTGTCTCCCTCGTGCTGTATCCCTCTCTCCCTCACGCTGTCTACCTCTCTCCCTCGTGCTGTCTCCCTCTCTCCCTCGTGCTGTCTCCCTCTCTCCCTCGTGCTGTCTCCCTCTCTCCCTCGTGCTGTCTCCCTCTCTCCCTCGCGCTGTCTCCCTCTGTCCCTTGCCCTGTCTCCCTCTCTCACTCGCCCTGTCTCAATCTCTCCCTCGCACTGTCTCCTTCTCTAGATCGCGCTGTTTGTCTCTCTCCCTCGCGCTGTCTATCTCTCTCCCTTGCCCTTTCTCTCTCTCTCTACATTCATTGCGCTGTCTCTCTCTCCCTCGCGCTGTCTCTCCCTCTCCCTCGACCTGTCTCTCCCTCTCCCTTGCGCTGTCTCTCCCTCTCCCTTGCGCTGTCTCTCCCTGTCCCTTCTGCTGTCTCTCCCTGTCACTTGCGCTGTCTCACCCTCTCCCTTGCGCTGTCTCCCTCTCTCACTTGCGCTGTCCAAATCCATTGCGCTGTCTCTCTCTCTCCCTTGCGCTGTCTCCCTCTCTCCTTCGTGCTGTCTATCTCTCTCCCTTTACCTTTCTCTCTCTCTACCTCACAGTGTCTCACTCTCTGCCTCGCGCTGTCTCCCTCTCTGCCCCGCGCTGTCTCCCGCTCTGCCTCGCGCTGTCTCCCTCACTCCCTCGCACTGTCTCCCTCTCTCCCTCGCGCTGTCTCCCTCTCTCCTTCACGCTGTGTCCCTCTCTCCCTCGCGCTGTCTGTCTCTCTCCCTCATGCTGTCTGTCTCTCTCCCTCGTGCTGTCTGTCTCTCTCCCTCGCGCTGTCTCACTGCTGACGTGCGCTGTCACTCTCTATCCCTTGTGCTGTCTCTCTCTCCCTCGTGCTGTCTCTCTCTCTCTCCCTCGCGCTGCATCTCTCTCTCTCCCTTGCGCTGTATCTCTCTCTCTACCTCGCACTGTCTCTCTCTATCCCTCGTGCTGTCTCTCTCTCCCTTGCACAGTCTCTCTTTCTCTCCCTCACGCTGTCTCTCTCTCACTCCATCGCACTGTCTCTCTCTCTCCCTCGCGCTGTCTCCCTCCCTCGCAAAATCTCTCCCTCCCTCGCGCTGGCTCTGTCTCTCATCTGCGCTGTCTCTCTCTCTCCCTTGCTCTTTCTCTCTCTTTCCATTGTGCTGACTGTCACTCTCCCTTGCGCTGTCCCTCTCTGTCCCTTGCGCTGTCTCTCTCTCTCCGCCTTGTGCTGTCTCTCTCTGCCTTGCGCTGTTTCTCTCTCTCTTTCTTGCGGTGTTTCTCTCTCTCCCTTGCACTGTTTCTCTCTCTCCCTTGCTCTGTCTCTCTCTCTCCATTGCACTGTCTGTCACTCTCCCTTGTGCTGTCCCTCTCTGTCCCTTGTGCTGTCACTCTCTGTCCCTTGCACTGTCTCTCTCTCTGCGTCGCGCTGTCTCTCTCTACTTTGAGCTGTCTCTCTCTCTCCCTTGTTCTGTCTCCCTCTCTCCCTCACGCTGTCTATCTCTCTCCCTCGCACTGTCCCCTACTCTCCCTCGCGCTGTCTCCCTCTGTCCCTCATGCTGTCTCCCTCTCTCCCTCGTGCTGTCTCCCTCTCTCCCTCACGCTGTCTCCCTCTCTCCCTCGCGCTGTCAGTCTCTCTCCCTCGCGCTGTCTCTCTCTCCCTTGCACTGTCTCTCCCTCCCCCTCGCACTGTCTCTCTCTCCCTTGCATTATCTCTCTCTCCCTCGCACTGTCTCTCTCTCTCTCCCTTGCACTGCTTCTCTCCCTCCCTTGCGGTGTTTCTCTCTCTCCCTTGCTCTGTCTGTCTCTCTCTCCCTTGCGCTCTCTATCTCTCTCCCTTTCTCTGTCTCTCTCTCTACATTGCGCTGTCTGTCACTCCCTTGCGATGTCCCTCTCTGTCCCTTGCGCTGTCTCTTTCTCTGCCTCACACTGACTCTCTCTCTGCCTTGCGCTGTCTCTCTCTCTCCCTTGTGCTGTCTCTCTCTCTCCCTTGCGCTGTCTCTTTCTCTGCCTCACACTGACTCTCTCTCTGCCTTGCGCTGTCTCTCTCTCTCCCTTGTGCTGTCTCTCTCTCTCCCTCGCGCTGTCTCCCTTTCTCCCTCATGCTGTCTCCCTCTCTCCCTCGCGCTGTCTGCCTCTCAGCCTCGCATTGTCTCCCTCTCTGCCTCGCGCTGTCTCCCTCTCTGCCTCATGCTGTCTCCCTCTCTGCCTCGCGCTGTCTCCCTCTCTGCCTCGTGCTGTCTCTCTCTCTGCCTCGCGCTGTCTCCCTCTCTCCCTCGTGCTGTCTCCCTCTCTCGCTCACGCTGTCTCCCTCTCTCCCTCACGCAGACTCCCTCTCTCCCTCGCACTGTCTCCCTCGTGCTGTATCCCTCTCTCCCTCACGCTGTCTACCTCTCTCCCTCGTGCTGTCTCCCTCTCTCCCTCGTGCTGTCTCCCTCTCTCCCTCGTGCTGTCTCCCTCTCTCCCTCGTGCTGTCTCCCTCTCTCCCTCGCGCTGTCTCCCTCTGTCCCTTGCCCTGTCTCCCTCTCTCACTCGCCCTGTCTCAATCTCTCCCTCGCACTGTCTCCTTCTCTAGATCGCGCTGTTTGTCTCTCTCCCTCGCGCTGTCTATCTCTCTCCCTTGCCCTTTCTCTCTCTCTCTACATTCATTGCGCTGTCTCTCTCTCCCTCGCGCTGTCTCTCCCTCTCCCTCGACCTGTCTCTCCCTCTCCCTTGCGCTGTCTCTCCCTCTCCCTTGCGCTGTCTCTCCCTGTCCCTTCTGCTGTCTCTCCCTGTCACTTGCGCTGTCTCACCCTCTCCCTTGCGCTGTCTCCCTCTCTCACTTGCGCTGTCCAAATCCATTGCGCTGTCTCTCTCTCTCCCTTGCGCTGTCTCCCTCTCTCCTTCGTGCTGTCTATCTCTCTCCCTTTACCTTTCTCTCTCTCTACCTCACAGTGTCTCACTCTCTGCCTCGCGCTGTCTCCCTCTCTGCCCCGCGCTGTCTCCCGCTCTGCCTCGCGCTGTCTCCCTCACTCCCTCGCACTGTCTCCCTCTCTCCCTCGCGCTGTCTCCCTCTCTCCTTCACGCTGTGTCCCTCTCTCCCTCGCGCTGTCTGTCTCTCTCCCTCATGCTGTCTGTCTCTCTCCCTCGTGCTGTCTGTCTCTCTCCCTCGCGCTGTCTCACTGCTGACGTGCGCTGTCACTCTCTATCCCTTGTGCTGTCTCTCTCTCCCTCGTGCTGTCTCTCTCTCTCTCCCTCGCGCTGCATCTCTCTCTCTCCCTTGCGCTGTATCTCTCTCTCTACCTCGCACTGTCTCTCTCTATCCCTCGTGCTGTCTCTCTCTCCCTTGCTCTGTCTCTCTCTCTCTCCCTTGCCCTGTCTCTCTCTCTGCCTCGCACTGTCTCTCTCTCTGCCTTGCGCTGTCTCTCTCTCCCTTGTGCTGTCTGTGTCTCTCCCTCGCACTGTCTCTCTCTCTCCCTCGCGCTGTCTCTCTCTCTCTCCCTCGCGCTGTCTCCTTCTCTAGATCGCGCTGTTTGTCTCTCTCCCTCGCGCTGTCATTCTCTCTCCCTCGCGCTGTCTATCTCTCTCCCTTGCCCTTTCTCTCTCTCCCTACATTCATTGCGCTGTCTCTCTCTCTCCCTCGCGCTGTCTCTCCCTCTCCCTCAACCTGTCTCTCCCTCTCCCTTGCGCTGTCTCTCCCTCTCCCTTGTGCTGTCTCTCCCTGTCACTTGCGCTGTCTCACCCTCTCCCTTGCGCTGTCTCTCTCTCTCACTTGCGCTGTCCAAATCCATTGCGCTGTCTCTCTCTCTCCCTCGCGCTGTCTCTCTCTCTCCCTCGCGCTGTCTCTCTCTCTCCCTCGCGCTGTCTCCCTCTCTCCTTCGTGCTGTCTATCTCTCTCCCTTTCCCTTTCACTCTCTCTACCTCACAGAGTCTCTCTCTCTCCCTCGTGCTGTCTCTCTCTCTCCCTCGCGCTGTCTCACTGCTTGACGTGCGCTTTCACTCTCTATACCTTGCGCTGTCTCTCTCTCCCTCGTGCTGTCTCTCTCTCTCTCCCTCGTGCTGTATCTCTCTCTCTCCCTTGCGCTGTATCTCTGTCTCTACCTCGCACTGTCTCTCTCTATCCCTCGTGCTGTCTCTCTCTCCCTTGCACAGTCTCTCTTTCTCTCCCTCGCGCTGTCTCTCTCTCACTCCCTTGCACTGTGTCTCTCTCTCCCTCGCGCTGTCTCTCTCCCTCCCTCGCAAAATCTCACCCTCCCTCGCGCTGGCTCTGTCTCTCACCTGCGCTGTCTCTCTCTCTCCCTTGCGATGTCTTTCACTCTCCCTTGCGCTGTCACTCTCTCTCCCTCGCGCTGTCACTCTCTCCCTTGCGCTGTCTCTCTCTCTCTCCCTTGCGCTGTTTCTCTCTCTACCTTGGGCTTTCACTCTCTCTCCCTTGCGCTGTCACTCTCTCTCCCTTGCGCTGTCTCTCTCTCCCTTGCTCTGTCTCTCTCTCCCTCCCACTGTATCTCTCTCAGTCGCACTATCTCTCTCTCCCTCACGCTGTCTGTCTCTCTCTCCCTTGCGCTGTTTCTCTCTCTCCCTTACGGCGTTTCTCTCTCTCCCTTGCACTGTTTCTCTCTCTCCCTTGCTCTGTCTCTCTCTCTCTCTCCCTCGCGCTGGCTCCGTCTCTCACCTGCGCTGTCTCTATCTCTCCCTTGCGATGTCACTCTCTCTCCCTCGCGCTGTCACTCTCTCCCTCGCGCTGTCTCTCTCTCTCCCTTGCGCTGTTTCTCACTCTCCCTTGGGCTTTCACTCTCTCTTCCATGCACTGTCACTCTCTCTCCCTCACGCTGTCTCTCTTTCCCTTGCACTGTCTCTCTTTCCCTCGCACTGTCTCTCTCTCCCTCACACTATCTCTCTCTCCCTCGCGCTGTCTCTCTCTCTGTCCCTTGCGCTGTTTCTCTCTCTCCCTTGCGGTGTTTATCTCTCTCCCTTTCGGTGTTTCTCTCTCTCCCTTGCACTGTTTCTCTCTCTCCCTTGCTCTGTCTCTCTCTCTCTCCCTTGTGCTGTCTCTCTCTCTCCCTTGCACTGTCTCTCTCGTTACATTGCGCTGTCTGTCACTCTCCCTTGCGATGTCCCTCTCTGTCCCTTGCGCTGTCTCTCTCTCTGCCTCGCACTGTCTCTCTCTCTGCCTAGTGCTGTCTCTCTCTCTCCCTTGTGCTGTCTCTCTCGGTCCCTCGCGCTGTCTCCCTCCTTCGCACAGTCTCCCTCTCTCCCTCGCGCTGTCTCCCTCACTCACTCGTGCTGTCTCCCACTCTGCCTCGCGTTGTGTCCCTCTCTGCCTCGCGCTGTCTCCCTCTCTGCCTCGCGCTGTCTCCCTCTCTGCCTCGTGCTGTCTCCCTCTCTGCCTCGCGCTTTCTCCCTCTCTGCCTCGCGCTGACTCGCTTTCTCCCTTGCACTGCTTCTCTCTCTCCCTTGCGGTGTTTCTCTCTCTCCCTTGCTCTGTCTGTCTCTCTCCCCCTTGCGCTCTCTATCTCTCTCCCTTTCTCTGTCTCTCTCTCTACATTGCGCTGTCTGTCACTCCCTTGCGATGTCCCTCTCTGTCCCTTGCGCTGTCTCTTTCTCTGCCTCAGACTGACTCTCTCTCTGCCTTGCTCTGTCTCTCTGTCTCCCTTGTGCTGTCTCTCTCTCTCCCTCGCGCTGTCTCCCTTTCTCCTTCATGCTGTCTCCCTCTCTCCCTCGCGCTGTCTGCCTCTCAGCATCGCATTGTCTCCCTCTCTGCCTCGCGCTGTCTCCCTCTCTGTCTCGCGCTGTCTCCCTCTCTGCCTCAAGCTGTCTCCCCCTCTGCCTCGCGCTGTCTCCCTCTCTGCCTCGTGCTGTCTCTCTCTCTGCCTCGCGCTGTCTCCCTCTCTCCCTGACGCAGACTCCCTCTCTCCCTCGCGCTGTCTCCCTCATGCTGTATCCCTCTCTCCCTCGCGCTGTCTACCTCTCTCCCTCGTGCTGTCTCCCTCTCTCCCTCGCGCTGTATCCCTTTGTCCCTTGCCCTGACTCCCTCTCTCACTCGCCCTGTCTCCCTCTCTCTCTCGCCCTGTCTCCCTCTCTCCCTCGCACTGTCTCCTCCTCTAGATCGCGCTGTTTGTCTCTCTCCCTCGCGCTGTCATTCTCTCTCCCTCGCGCTGTCTATCTCTCTCCCTTGCCCTTTCTCTCTCTCTCTACATTCATTGCGCTGTCTCTCTCTCTCCCTCGCGCTGTCTCTCCCTCTCCCTCGACCTGTCTCTCCCTCTCCCTTGCACTGTCTCTCCCTCTCCCTTGCGCTGTTTCTCCCTGTCCCTTGTGCTGTCTCTCCCTGTCACTTGCGCTGTCTCACGCTCTCCCTTGCGCTGTCTCCCTCTCTCACTTGCGCTGTCCAAATCCATTGCGCTGTCTCTCTCTCTCCCTCGCGCTGTCTCCCTCTCTCCTTCGTGCTGTCTATCTCTCTCCCTTTCCCTTTCTCTCTCTCTACCTCACAGTGTCTCACTCTCTGCCTCGCGCTGTCTCCCTCTCTGCCCCGCGCTGTCTCCCGCTCTGCCTCGCGCTGTCTCCCTCACTCCCTCGCACTGTCTCGCTCTCTCCCTTGCGCTGTCTCCCTCTCTCCCTCACGCTGTCTCCCTCTCTCCCTCGCGCTGTCTGTCTCTCTCCCTCATGCTGTCTGCCTCTCTCCCTCGCGCTGTCTGTCTCTCTCCCTCGCGTTGTCTCACTGCTTGACGTGCGCTGTCACTCTCTATACCTTGTGCTGTCTCTCTCTCCCTCGTGCTGTCTCTCTCTCTCTCCCTCGCGCTGTATCTCTCTCTCTCCCTTGCGCTGTATCTCTCTCTCTACCTCGCACTGTCTCTCTCTATACCTCGTGCTGTCTCTCTCTCCCTTGCACAGTCTCTCTTTCTCTCCCTCGCACTGTCTCTCTCTCACTCCCTCGCACTGTGTCTCTCTCTACCTCGCACTGTCTCTCTCTATACCTCGTGCTGTCTCTCTCTCCCTTGCACAGTCTCTCTTTCTCTCCCTCGCACTGTCTCTCTCTCACTCCCTCGCACTGTGTCTCTCTCTCCCTCGCGCTGTCTCTCTCCCTCCCTCGCAAAATCTCTCCCTCCCTCGCGCTGGCTCTGTCTCTCACCTGCGCTGTCTCTCTCTCTCCCTTGCGGTGTCTTTCACTCTCCCTTGCGCTGTCACTCTCTCTCCCTCGCGCTGTCACTCTCTCCCTCGCGCTGTCTATCTCTCTCTCCCTTGCGCTGTTTCTCTCTCTACCTTGGGCTTTCACTCTCTCTCCCTTGCGCTGTCACTCTCTCTCCCTTGCGCAGTCTCTCTCTCCCTTGCACTGTCTCTCTCTCCCTCCCACTGTATCTCTCTCCCTCGCACTATCTCTCTCTCCCTCACGCTGTCTCTCTCTCTCTCCCTTGCGCTGTTTCTCTCTCTCCCTTGCGGCGTTTCTCTCTCTCCCTTGCACTGTTTCTCTCACTCCCTTGCTCTGTCTCTCTCTCTCTCTCCCTTGCGCTGTCTCTCTCTCTCCCTCGTGCTGTCTCTCTCCTTCCCTCGCAAAATCTTTCCCTTCCTCGCGCTGGCTCTGTCTCTCACCTGCACTGTCTCTATCTCTCCCTTGCGATGTCACACTCTCTCCTTCGCACTGTCACTCTCTCCCTCGCGCTGTCTCTCTCTCTCCCTTGCGCTGTTTCTCTCTCTCCCCTGGGCTTTCACTCTCTCTCCCTTGCGCTGTCACTCTCTCTCCCTCGCGCTGTCTCTCTTTCCCTTGCACTGTCTCTCTCTCTCCCTCACACTATCTCTCTCTCCCTCGCGCTGTCTCTCTCTCTGTGCCTTGCGCTGTTTCTCTCTCTCCCTTGCGGTGTTTATCTCTCTCCCTTTCAGTGTTTCTCTCTCTCCCTTGCACTGATTCTCACTCTCCCTTGCTCTGTCTCTCTCTCTCTCCCTTGCGCTGTCTCTCTCTCTCCCTTGCTCTGTCTCTCTCTTTACATTGCGCTGTCTGTCTCTCTCCCTTGCGATGTCCCTCTCTGTCCCTTGCGCTGTCTCTCTCTCTGCCTCGCACTGTCTCTCTCTCTGCCTAGTGCTGTCTCTCTCTCCCTTGTGCTGTTTCTCTCGGTCCCTCGCGCTGTCTCCCTCCCTCGCACAGTCTCCCTCTCTCCCTCGCGCTGTCTCCCTCTCTCCCTCGTGCTGTCTCCCACTCTGCCTCGCGTTGTGTCCCACTCTGCCTCGCGCTGTCTCCCTCTCTGCCTCACGCTGTCTTCCTCTCTGCCTCGCGCTGTCTCCCTCTCTGCCTCGCGCTGTCTCCCTCTCTGCCTCGCGCTGTCTCCCTCTCTGCCTTGCGCTGTCTCTCTCTCCCTCACACTATCTCTCTCTCCCTCGTGCTGTCTCTCTCTCTGTCCCTTGCGCTGTTTCTCTCTCTCCCTTGCGGTGTTTATCTCTCTCCCTTTCGGTGTTTCCTCTCTCCCTTGCACTGTTTCTCTCTCTACCTTGCTCTGTCTCTCTCTCTCTCTCTCTCCCTTGCGCTGTCTCTCTCTCTCCCTCGCTCTGTCTCTCTCTTTACATTGCCCTGTCTGTCACTCTCCCTTGCGATGTCCCTCTCTGTCCCTTGCGCTGTCTCTCTCTCTCTGCCTCGCACTGTCTCTCTCTCTGCCTAGTGCTGTCTCTCTCTCTCTTGTGCTGTCTCTCTCGCTCCCTCGCACTGTCTCCCTCCCTCGCACAGTCTCCCTCTCTCCCTGGCGCTGTCTCCCTCTCTCCCTCGTGCTGTCTCCCACTCTGCCTCGCATGTGTCCCTCTCTGACTCGCGCTGTCTCCCTCTCTGCCTCGCGCTGTCTCCCTCTCTGCCTCGCGCTGTCTCCCTCTCTGCCTCGCGCTGTCTCCCTCTATGCCTCGTGCTTTCTCCCTCTCTGCCTCGCGCTGACTCCCTTTCTCCCTTGCGCTATTTCCCTCTCTCCCACACGCTGTCTCCGTCTCTCCCTCGCGCTGTCTCCCTCTCTCCCTCGCGTCTCTCCCTCTCTCCCTCGTGCTGTCACTCTCTCCCTCGCGCTGTCTCTCTCTCTCCCTTGCGTTGTTTCTCTCTCTCCCTTGGGCTGTCATTCTCTCTCCCTCACGCTCTCTCTCTTCCTTGCCCTTTCTCCCTCTCTACCTTGCGCTGTCACCCTCTCACCCTTGCGCCGTCTTTCTCTCTCTCTACCTCGCACTGTCTCTTTCTCTGCCTCGCGCTTTCTCCCTCTCTGCTTCGGGCTGTCTCCCTCTCTCACTCGCACTGTTTCCCTCTCTCCCTCATGCTGTCTCCCTCTCTCCCTTGCGCTGTCTCTCCCTTGCACTGTCTCTCCCTCTCCCTTGCGCTGTCTCTCTCTCTCTCCCTTGCAATGTCTAAATCCATTGCGCTGTCTCTCTCTCTCCCTCGCGCTGTCTGGCTCTCTCCCTCGCGCTGTCTCCCTCTCTCCCTCACGCTGTCTATCTCTCTCCCTTTCCCTTTCTCTCTCTCTACCTCGCACTGTCTCCCTCTCTCCCTAGCCCTGTCTCAGTCTCTGCCTCGTGCTGAATCCCTCTCTGCCTCACGCTGACTCCCTCTATGCCCCGCACTGTCTCCCTCTCTGCCTCGCACTCTCTCCCTCACTCCCTCGCGCTGTCTCCCTCTCTCCCTCGTGCTGTCTACCTCTCTCCCTCACTCTGCCTCCCTCTCTACCTCGCGCTGTCTGTCTCTCTCCCATGCGCTGTCATTCCCTCTCCCTCACGCTGTCTATCTCTCTCCCTTGCCCTTTCTCTGTCTCTACCATGCGCTGTCTCACACTCTCCCTCGCGCTGTCTCTCTCTCCCTCGCACTATCTCTCTCTCACCTGCGCTGTCTCTCTCTCTCTCCCTCGCGCTGTCTCTCTCTCTGTACCTTGCGCTGTTTCTCTCTCTCCCTTGCGGTGTTTATCTCTCTCCCTTTCGGTGTTTCTCTCTCTCCCTTGCACTGTTTCTCTCTCTCCCTTGCTCTATCTCTCTCTCTCTCCCTTGCGCTGTCTACCTCTCTCCCTTGCTCTGTCTCTCTCTTTACATTGCGCTGTCTGTCACTCTCCCTTGCGATGCCCCTCTCTGTCCCTTGCGCTGTCTCTCTCTCTGCCTCGCACTGTCTCTCCCTCTGCCTAGTCCTGTCTCTCTCTCCCTTGTGCTGTCTCTCTCGGTCCCTCGCGCTGTCTCCCTCCCTCGCACAGTCTCCCTCTCTCCCTCGTGCTGTCTCCCACTCTGCCTCGCATTGTGTCCCTCTATGCCTCGCGCTGTCTCCCTCTCTGCCTCACGCTGTCTCCCTCTCTGCCTCGCGCTGTCTCCCTCTCTGCCTCGCGCTGTCTCCCTCTCTGCCTCGCGCTTTCTCCCTCTCTGCCTCGCGCTGACTCCCTTTCTCCCTTGCGCTGTTTCCCTCACTCCCTTACGCTGTCTCCGTCTCTCCCTCACGCTGTCTCCCTCTCTCCCTCGCGTCTCTCCCTCTCTACCTCGTGCTGTCTGTCTCTCTCAACAGCGCTGTCATTCTCTCTCCCTCACACTATCTCTCTTCCTTGCCCTTTCTCCCTCTCTACCTTGCGCTGTCACCCTCTCACCCTTGCGCTGTCTTTCTCTCTCTCTACCTCGCACTGTCTCTTTCTCTGCCTCGCGCTTTCTCCCTCTCTGCTTCGGGCTGTCTCCCTCTCTCCCTTGCGCTGTCTCTCCCTCTCCCTTGCACTGTCTCTCCCTCTCCCTTGCGCTGTCTCTCTCTCTCTCCCTTGCACTGTCTAAATCCATTGCGCTGTCTCTCTCTCTCCCTCGCGCTGTCTGTCTCTCTCCCTCACGCTGTCTTCCTCTCTCCCTCACGCTGTCTATCTCTCTCCATTTCCCTTTCTCTCTCTCTACCTCGCACTGTCTCCCTCTCTCCCTAGCCCTGTCTCACTCTCTGCCTCGTGCTGAATCCCTCTCTGCCTCACGCTGTCTCCCTCTATGCCCCGCGCTGTCTCCCTCTCTGCCTCGCACTCTCTCCCTCACTCCCTCGCGCTGTCTCCCTCTCTCCCTCGTGCTGTCTACCTCTCTCCCTCGCACTGTTTCCCTCTCTCCCTCGTGCTGTCTACCTCTCTCCCTCACTCTGTCTCCCTCTCTACCTCACGCTGTCTGTCTCTCTCCCATGTGCTGTCATTCTCTCTCCCTCACGCTGTCTATCTGTCTCCCTTGCCCTTTCTCTGTCTCTACCATGCGCTGTCTCACACTCTCCCTTGCGCTGTCTCTCTCTGCCTCGCACTATCTCTCTCTCACTCGCGCTGTCTCTCTCTCTCTCTCTCCCTCGCACTGTCTCTCTCTCACTCCCTTGCACTCTCTCTCCCTCATGCTGTCTCTCTCCCTCGCTCGCAAAATCTCTCTCCCTCACGCTGGCACATTCTCTCACCTGCGCTGTCTGTCTCTCTGCCTTGCCATGTCTCTCACTCTCCCTTGCGCTGTCACTCTCTCTCCCTCGCACTGTCACTCTCTCCCTCATGCTGCCTCCCCCTCTCCCTCGCACTCTCTCCCTCTCTGCCTCGCGCTTTCTCCCTCTCTGCCTCGCGCTGTCTTCTTCTCTCCCTTGCGCTAATTCTCTCTCTCCCTTGATCTGTCTCTCTCTCTCTTCCTTGCGCTGTATCTCTCTCTCCCTTGCTCTGTCTGTCTCTCTCCATTGCGCTGACTGTCACTCTTCCTTGCGCTGTCCCTCTCTGTCCCTCGCGCTCTCTCCCTCTCTACCTAGAGCAGTCTGTCTCTCTCACTCGTGATGTCATTCTCTCTTCCTTGCCCTTTCTCTCTGTCTACCTCGCGCTGTCACCCTCACGCTGTCTCTCTCTCTCCCTCGCGCTGTCTCCCTCTCTACCTCGCGCTGTCTCTCTCTCTCCATCATGCTGTCATTCTCTCTCCCTCGCGCTGTCTGTCTCTCTCCCTCAGCTTGGCTCTCTCTCTCTCCCTTGCACTGTCTCCCTCTCTCACTTGCGCTGTCTCTCTCTCGCCCTTCTGTTGTCTGTCACTCTCACTTGCGCTGCCACTCTCTCTCCCTCGTGCTGTCTCTCTCTCTCCCTCACGCTTCTCTCTCCCTCCCTCGCAAAATCTCTCTCTCCCTCGCGCTGGCTCTCTCTCTCACCTGCGCTGTCTCTCTCTCTGCCTTGCAATGTCTGTCACTGTCCCTTGCGCCGTCACTCTCTCTCCCTTGCGCTGTCACTCTCTCCCTCGCGCTGTCCCTTGCACTGTCTCTCTCTCTCTCCCTTGCGCTGTTTCTCTCTCTCCCTTGTGCTGTCTGTCACTCTCCCCTCTGCTGTCACTCGCTCTCCCTCGCGCTCTTTCTCTCTCCCTCGCACTGTCTCTCTCTCCCTCGCACTGTCTCTCTCTCCCTCACACTATCTCTCTCTCCCTCACACTGTCTCTCTCTCTCTCCCTTGCGCTGTTTCTTTCTCTCCCTTGCTCTGTCTCTCTCTCTCTCCCTTGCTCTGTCTTTCTCTCTCCATTGCGCTGTCTTTCACTCTCCCTTGCGCTGTCACTCTCTCTCAATCGTGCTGTCTCTCTCTCCATCCCTTGCGCTGGCTCTCTCTCTCTCCTTAGCGCTGTTTCTCTCTCTCTCCCTCGCACTGTCTCTCTCTCCTTCGCACTGTCTCTCTCTCCCTCACGCTGTCTCTCTCTCTCCCTTGCGCTGTTTCTCTCTCTCCCTTGCTCTGTCTCTCTCTCTCTCCCTTGCGCTGTCTCTCTCTCTCCCTTGCTCTGTCTTTCTCTCTCCATGGCACTGTCTGTCACTCACCCTTGCGCTGTCACTCTCTCTGCCTCGCGCTGTCTCTCTCTGCCTTGCGCTGTTTCTCTCTCTCCCTTGTACAGTTTCTCTCTCTCCCTTGCTCTGTCTCTCTCTCTCTCACTTGTGCTGTCTCTCTCTCTCCCTTGCTCTGTCTCTCTCTCTCCATTGCGCTGTCTGTTACTGTCCCTTGCGCTGTCCGTCTCCTTCCCTTGCGGTGTGTCTCTCTCTGCCTCGCGCTGTCTCTCTCTGCCTTGCGCTGTCTCTCTCTCTCCCTTGTGTTGTCTCTGTCTCTCCCTTGCGCTGTCACCCTCTCTCCCTCGCGCTGTCACCCTCTCTCCCTCGCGCTGTCACCCTCGCCCTGTCTCCCTCTCTCCCTCACGCTGTCTCCCTCTCTCCCTCACGCTGTGTCCCTCTCTCCCTCGTGCTGTCTCCCTCTCTCCCTGGCGCTATCTCGCTCTCTCGCTCGCGCTGTCTCCCTCTCTCGCTCATGCTGTCTCCCTCTCTCCCTCGCGCTCTCTCCCTCTCTACCTCGCGCTGTCTGTCTCTCTCACTCGTGCTGTCAATCTCTCTCCCTTGCCCTTTCTCTCTCTCTAACTCGCGCTGTCACCCTCTCTTCCTCGCGCTGTCTCCCTCTCTCCCTCACGCTGACTCCCTCTCCACCTCACGCTGTTTCTCTCTCTCTCTCTTGCGCTGTTTCTCTCTCTCCCTTGCTCTGTCTCTCTCTCTCTCCCTTGCGCTGTCTCTCTCTCGCCCTTGCTCTGTCTCTCTCTCTCCATTGCGCTGACTGTCACTCTCCCTTGTGCTGTCCCTCTCTCTTCCTTGCACTGACTCTCTCTCTGCCTTGCGCTGTCTCACTCTGCCTTGCGCTGTTTCTCTCTATCCCTTCTGGTGTTTCTCTCTAACCCTTGCACTGTTTCTCTCTCTCCCTTGCTCTGTCTCTATCTCTCTCCCTTGCACTGTCTCTCTCTCTCCCTTGCTCTGTCTCTCTCTCTCCATTGAGCTGTCTGTCACTCTCCCTTGCACTGTCCCTCTCTGTCCCTTGTGCTGTCTCTTTCTGTGCCTCACGCTGTCTCACTCTGTCTTGCGCTGTTTCTCTCTCTCCCTTGTGCTGTCTCTCTCTCTCCCTCGTGCTGTCTCCCTCTCTCCCTCATGCTGTCACCCTCTCTCCCTCGCCCTGTCTCCCTCTCTCCCTTGCTCTGATTCCCACTCTCCCTCGCGCTGTCTCACTCTGACCCTCGCGCTGTCTCCCTCTGACCATCGCGTTGTCTCCCTCTAAACCTCGCGCAGTCTCCCTCTCTCACTCTCGCTGTCTTCCTCTCTCCCTTGCATTGTGTCCCTCTCTCCCTCGCGCTGTCTCCCTCTCTCCCTTGCGCTGTCTCTCTCTCTGCCTCGCACTGTCTCTCTCTCTGCCTTGCGCTGTCTCTCTCTCTCCCTTGTGCTGTCTCTCTCTCTCCCTCGCGATGTCTCCCTCTCTCCCTCGTGCTGTCTCCCTCTCTCCCTCGTGCTGTCTCCCTCTCTCCCTCACGCTGTCACCCTTTCTCCCTCGCCCTGTCTCCCTCTCTCCCTTGCTCTGATTCCCACTCTCCCTCGCGCTGTCTCCCTCTGACCCTCGCGCTGTCTCCCTCTGACCATCGCGTTGTCTCCCTCTAAACCTCGCACAGTCTCCCTCTCTCACTCTTGCTGTCTCCCTCTCTCCCTCGCGTTGTGTCCCTCTCTCCCTCGCGCTGTCTCCCTCTCTCCCTTGCGCTGTCTCTCTCTCTGCCTCGCACTGTCTCTCTCTCTGCCTTGCGCTGTCTCTCTCTCTCCCTTGTGCTGTCTCTCTCTCTCCCTCGCGATGTCTCCCTCTCTCCCTCATGCTGTCTCCCTCTCTCCCTCGCGCTGTCTCCCTCTCTCCCTCGCGCTGTCTCCCTCTCTCCCTCGCGCTGTCTCCCTCGCGCTGTCTCGCTCTCTCCCTCGTGCTGTCTCACTCTTTCCCTCACGCTGTCTCCCTCTGTCCCTCGCGCTCTCTCGCTCTCTACCTCGCGCAGCCTGTCTCACTCACTCATGCTGTCATTCTCTCTCCCTCGCGCTGTCTATCTCTCTCCCTTGCCCTTTCTCTCTCTCTTCCTCACGCTGTCACCCTCGCGCTGTCTCCCTCTCTCCCTCGCGCTGTCTCCCTCTCTCCCTCGCGCTGTCATTCTCTCTCCCTCGCGCTGTCTCCCTCTCTACCTCGTGCAGTCTGTCTCTCTCCCTCATGCTGTCATTCTCTCACACTCGCGCTGTCTATCTCTTTCCCTCATGCTGGCTATCTCTCTCTCCCTTGCACTGTCTCCCTCTCTCAGCTGCGTTATCTCTCTCTCGCCCTTCAGCTGTCTGTCACTCTCACTTGCGCTGTCACTCTCTCTCCCTCATGCTGTCTCTCTCTCTCCCTGACACTTCTCTCGCCCTCCCTCACAAAATCTCTCTCTCCCTCGCGCTGGCTCTCTCTCTTGCCTGCGCTGGCTCTCTCTGCCTTGCCATGTCTCTCACTCTCCCTTGCACTGTCACTCTCTCTCCCTCGCACTGTCACTCTCACCCTCGCGCTGTCTCCCTCTCTCCCTCGCGCTCTCTCCCTCTCTGCCTCGCGCTTTCTCCTTCTCTGCCTCGCGCTGTCTTCTTCTCTCCCTCACACTGACTCTCTCACCCTCACACTATCTCTCTCTCCCTCACACTGTCTCTCTCTCTCTCCCTTGCACTGTTTCTCTCTCTCCCTTGCTCTGTCTCTCTCTCTCCATTGCACTGACTGTCACTCTCCCTTGCGCTGTCCTTCTCTGTCCCTTGTGCTGTCTCTCTCTCTCAGCCTTGCGCTGTTTCTCTCTCTCCCTTGCGGTGTTTCTCTCTCTCCCTTGCACTGTTTCACTCTCTCCCTAGCTCTGTCTCTCTCTCTCTCCCTTGCACTGTTTCTCTCTCTCCCTTGCTCTATCTCTCTCTCTCTCCCTTGCGCTGTCTACCTCTCTCCCTTGCTCTGTCTCTCTCTTTACATTGCGCTGTCTGTCACTCTCCCTTGCGATGCCCCTCTCTGTCCCTTGCGCTGTCTCTCTCTCTGCCTCGCACTGTCTCTCCCTCTGCCTAGTGCTGTCTCTCTCTCCCTTGTGCTGTCTCTCTCGGTCCCTCGCGCTGTCTCCCTCCCTCGCACAGTCTCTCTCTCTCCCTCGTGCTGTCTCCCACTCTGCCTCGCATTGTGTCCCTCTATGCCTCGCGCTGTCTCCCTCTCTGCCTCACGCTGTCTCCCTCTCTGCCTCGCGCTGTCTCCCTCTCTGCCTCGCGCTGTCTCCCTCTCTGCCTCGCGCTTTCTCCCTCTCTGCCTCGCGCTGACTCCCTTTCTCCCTTGCGCTGTTTCCCTCACTCCCTTACGCTGTCTCCGTCTCTCCCTCACGCTGTCTCCCTCTCTCCCTCGCGTCTCTCCCTCTCTACCTCGTGCTGTCTGTCTCTCTCAACAGCGCTGTCATTCTCTCTCCCTCACACTATCTCTCTTCCTTGCCCTTTCTCCCTCTCTACCTTGCGCTGTCACCCTCTCACACTTGCGCTGTCTTTCTCTCTCTCTACCTCGCACTGTCTCTTTCTCTGCCTCGCGCTTTCTCCCTCTCTGCTTTGGGCTGTCTCCCTCTCTCCCTTGCGCTGTCTCTCCCTCTCCCTTGCACTGTCTCTCCCTCTCCCTTGCACTGTCTCTCCCTCTCCCTTGCGCTGTCTCTCTCTCTCTCCCTTGCACTGTCTAAATCCATTGCGCTGTCTCTCCCTCTCCCTCGCGCTGTCTGTCTCTCTCCCTCACGCTGTCCTCCTCTCTCCCTCACGCTGTCTATCTCTCTCCATTTCCCTTTCTCTCTCTCTACCTCGCACTGTCTCCCTCTCTCCCTAGCCCTGTCTCACTCTCTGCCTCGTGCTGAATCCCTCTCTGCCTCACGCTGTCTCCCTCTATGCCCCGCACTGACTCCCTCTCTGACTCGCACTCTCTCCCTCACTCCCTCGCGCTGTCTCCCTCTCTCCCTCGTGCTGTCTACCTCTCTCCCTCGCACTGTTTCCCTCTCTCCCTCGTGCTGTCTACCTCTCTCCCTCACTCTGTCTCCCTCTCTACCTCGCGCTGTCTGTCTCTCTCCCATGTGCTGTCATTCTCTCTCCCTCACGCTGTCTATCTGTCTCCCTTGCCCTTTCTCTGTCTCTACCATGCGCTGTCTCACACTCTCCCTTGCGCTGTCTCTCTCTGCCTCGCACTATCTCTCTCTCCCTCGCACTGTCTCTCTCTCACTCCCTTGCACTCTCTCTCCCTCATGCTGTCTCTCTCCCTCGCTCGCAAAATCTCTCTCCCTCACGCTGGCACACTCTCTCACCTGCGCTGTCTGTCTCTCTGCTTTGCCATGTCTCTCACTCTCCCTTGCGCTGTCACTCTCTCTCCCTCGCACTGTCACTCTCTCCCTCATGCTGCCTCCCTCTCTCCCTCGCACTCTCTCCCTCTCTGCCTCGCGCTTTCTCCCTCTCTGCCTCGCGCTGTCTTCTTCTCTCCCTTGCGCTAATTCTCTCTCTCCCTTGATCTGTCTCTCTCTCTCTTCCTTGCGCTGTATCTCTCTCTCCCTTGCTCTGTCTGTCTCTCTCCATTGCGCTGACTGTCACTCTTCCTTGCGCTGTCCCTCTCTGTCCCTTGCGCTCTCTTTCTCTCTGCCTTGTGCTGTCTCCCTCTCTCCCTCGTGCTGTCTCCCTCTTTCCCTCGTGCTTCTCCCTCTCTCCCTCGCGCTTCTCCCTCTCTCCCTCACGCTGTCTCCCTCTCTCCCTCGCGCTGTCTCCCTCTCTGCCTCACGCTGTCTTCCTCTCTGCCTCGCGCTTTCTCCCTCTCTCCCTCGTGCTGTCTCCCTCTCTCCCTCGCGCTGTCTCCCTCTCTCACTCGTGCTGTCTCCCTCTCTCCCTCACGCTGTCTCCCTCTCTCCCTCGCGCTCTCTCCCTCTCTACCTAGCGCAGTCTGTCTCTCTCACTCGTGATGTCATTCTCTCTTCCTTGCCCTTTCTCTCTGTCTACCTCGCGCTGTCACCCTCACGCTGTCTCTCTCTCTCCCTCGCGCTGTCTCCCTCTCTACCTCGCGCTGTCTCTCTCTCTCCATCATGCTGTCATTCTCTCTCCCTCGCGCTGTCTGTCTCTCTCCCTCAGCTTGGCTCTCTCTCTCTCCCTTGCACTGTCTCCCTCTCTCACTTGCGCTGTCTCTCTCTCGCCCTTCTGTTGTCTGTCACTCTCACTTGCGCTGCCACTCTCTCTCCCTCGTGCTGTCTCTCTCTCTCCCTCACGCTTCTCTCTCCCTCCCTCGCAAAATCTCTCTCTCCCTCGCGCTGGCTCTCTCTCTCACCTGCGCTGTCTCTCTCTCTGCCTTGCAATGTCTGTCACTGTCCCTTGCGCCGTCACTCTCTCTCCCTTGCGCTGTCACTCTCTCCCTCGCGCTGTCCCTTGCGCTGTCTCTCTCTCTCTCCCTTGCGCTGTTTCTCTCTCTCCCTTGTGCTGTCTGTCACTCTCCCCTCTGCTGTCACTCGCTCTCCCTCGCGCTCTTTCTCTCTCCCTCGCACTGTCTCTCTCTCCCTCGCACTGTCTCTCTCTCCCTCACACTATCTCTCTCTCCCTCACACTGTCTCTCTCTCTCTCCCTTGCGCTGTTTCTTTCTCTCCCTTGCTCTGTCTCTCTCTCTCTCCCTTGCTCTGTCTTTCTCTCTCCATTGCGCTGTCTTTCACTCTCCCTTGCGCTGTCACTCTCTCTCAATCGTGCTGTCTCTCTCTCCATCCCTTGCGCTGGCTCTCTCTCTCTCCTTAGCGCTGTTTCTCTCTCTCTCCCTCGCACTGTCTCTCTCTCTCCTTCGCACTGTCTCTCTCTCCCTCACGCTGTCTCTCTCTCTCCCTTGCGCTGTTTCTCTCTCTCCCTTGCTCTGTCTCTCTCTCTCTCCCTTGCGCTGTCTCTCTCTCTCCCTTGCTCTGTCTTTCTCTCTCCATGGCACTGTCTGTCACTCACCCTTGCGCTGTCACTCTCTCTGCCTCGCGCAGTCTCTCTCTGCCTTGCGCTGTTTCTCTCTCTCCCTTGCACAGTTTCTCTCTCTCCCTTGCTCTGTCTCTCTCTCTCTCACTTGTGCTGTCTCTCTCTCTCCCTTGCTCTGTCTCTCTCTCTCCATTGCGCTGTCTGTTACTGTCCCTTGCGCTGTCCGTCTCCTTCCCTTGCGGTGTGTCTCTCTCTGCCTCGCGCTGTCTCTCTCTGCCTTGCGCTGTCTCTCTCTCTCCCTTGTGTTGTCTCTGTCTCTCCCTTGCGCTGTCACCCTCTCTCCCTCGCGCTGTCACCCTCTCTCCCTCGCGCTGTCACCCTCGCCCTGTCTCCCTCTCTCCCTCACGCTGTCTCCCTCTCTCCCTCACGCTGTGTCCCTCTCTCCCTCGTGCTGTCTCCCTCTCTCCCTGGCGCTATCTCGCTCTCTCGCTCGCGCTGTCTCCCTCTCTCGCTCATGCTGTCTCCCTCTCTCCCTCGCGCTCTCTCCCTCTCTACCTCGCGCTGTCTGTCTCTCTCACTCGTGCTGTCAATCTCTCTCCCTTGCCCTTTCTCTCTCTCTAACTCGCGCTGTCACCCTCTCTTCCTCGCGCTGTCTCCCTCTCTCCCTCACGCTGACTCCCTCTCCACCTCACGCTGTTTCTCTCTCTCTCTCTTGTGCTGTTTCTCTCTCTCCCTTGCTCTGTCTCTCTCTCTCTCCCTTGCGCTGTCTCTCTCTCGCCCTTGCTCTGTCTCTCTCTCTCCATTGCGCTGACTGTCACTCTCCCTTGTGCTGTCCCTCTCTCTTCCTTGCACTGACTCTCTCTCTGCCTTGCGCTGTCTCACTCTGCCTTGCGCTGTTTCTCTCTATCCCTTCTGGTGTTTCTCTCTAACCCTTGCACTGTTTCTCTCTCTCCCTTGCTCTGTCTCTCTCTCTCTCCCTTGCACTGTCTCTCTCTCTCCCTTGCTCTGTCTCTCTCTCTCCATTGAGCTGTCTGTCACTCTCCCTTGCACTGTCCCTCTCTGTCCCTTGTGCTGTCTCTTTCTGTGCCTCACGCTGTCTCACTCTGTCTTGCGCTGTTTCTCTCTCTCCCTTGTGCTGTCTCTCTCTCTCCCTCATGCTGTCTCCCTCTCTCCCTCATGCTGTCACCCTCTCTCCCTCGCCCTGTCTCCCTCTCTCCCTTGCTCTGATTCCCACTCTCCCTCGCGCTGTCTCACTCTGACCCTCGCGCTGTCTCCCTCTGACCATCGCGTTGTCTCCCTCTAAACCTCGCTCAGTCTCCCTCTCTCACTCTCGCTGTCTTCCTCTCTCCCTTGCATTGTGTCCCTCTCTCCCTCGCGCTGTCTCCCTCTCTCCCTTGCGCTGTCTCTCTCTCTGCCTCGCACTGTCTCTCTCTCTGCCTTGCGCTGTCTCTCTCTCTCCCTTGTGCTGTCTCTCTCTCTCCCTCGCGATGTCTCCCTCTCTCCCTCGTGCTGTCTCCCTCTCTCCCTCGTGCTGTCTCCCTCTCTCCCTCACGCTGTCACCCTCTCTCCCTCGCCCTGTCTCCCTCTCTCCCTTGCTCTGATTCCCACTCTCCCTCGCGCTGTCTCCCTCTGACCCTCGCGCTGTCTCCCTCTGACCATCGCGTTGTCTCCCTCTAAACCTCGCACAGTCTCCCTCTCTCACTCTTGCTGTCTCCCTCTCTCCCTCGCGTTGTGTCCCTCTCTCCCTCGCGCTGTCTCCCTCTCTCCCTTGCGCTGTCTCTCTCTCTGCCTCGCACTGTCTCTCTCTCTGCCTTGCGCTGTCTCTCTCTCTCCCTTGTGCTGTCACTCTCTCTCCCTCGCGATGTCTCCCTCTCTCCCTCATGCTGTCTCCCTCTCTCCCTCGCGCTGTCTCCCTCTCTCCCTCGCGCTGTCTCCCTCTCTCCCTCGCCCTGTCTCCCTCGCGCTGTCTCGCTCTCGCCCTCGTGCTGTCTCACTCTCTCCCTCACGCTGTCTCCCTCTGTCCCTCGCGCTCTCTCGCTCTCTACCTCGCGCAGCCTGTCTCACTCACTCATGCTGTCATTCTCTCTCCCTCGCGCTGTCTATCTCTCTCCCTTGCCCTTTCTCTCTCTCTACCTCACGCTGTCACCCTCGCGCTGTCTCCCTCTCTCCCTCGCGCTGTCTCCCTCTCTCCCTCGCGCTGTCATTCTCTCTCCCTCGCGCTGTCTCCCTCTCTACCTCGTGCAGTCTGTCTCTCTCCCTCATGCTGTCATTCTCTCACCCTCGCGCTGTCTATCTCTTTCCCTCATGCTGGCTATCTCTCTCTCCCTTGCACTGTCTCCCTCTCTCAGCTGCGTTATCTCTCTCTCGCCCTTCAGCTGTCTGTCACTCTCACTTGCGCTGTCACTCTCTCTCCCTCATGCTGTCTCTCTCTCTCCCTGACACTTCTCTCGCCCTCCCTCACAAAATCTCTCTCTCCCTCGCGCTGTCTCCCTCTCTCACTCGTGCTGTCTCCCTCTCTCCCTCGCGCTGTCTCCCTCTCTCCCTCGCGCTCTCTCCCTCTCTACCTAGAGCAGTCTGTCTCTCTCACTCGTGATGTCATTCTCTCTTCCTTGCCCTTTCTCTCTGTCTACCTCGCGCTGTCACCCTCACGCTGTCTCTCTCTCTCCCTCGCGCTGTCTCCCTCTCTACCTCGCGCTGTCTCTCTCTCTCCATCATGCTGTCATTCTCTCTCCCTCGCGCTGTCTGTCTCTCTCCCTCAGCTTGGCTCTCTCTCTCTCCCTTGCACTGTCTCCCTCTCTCACTTGCGCTGTCTCTCTCTCGCCCTTCTGTTGTCTGTCACTCTCACTTGCGCTGCCACTCTCTCTCCCTCGTGCTGTCTCTCTCTCTCCCTCACGCTTCTCTCTCCCTCCCTCGCAAAATCTCTCTCTCCCTCGCGCTGGCTCTCTCTCTCACCTGCGCTGTCTCTCTCTCTGCCTTGCAATGTCTGTCACTGTCCCTTGCGCCGTCACTCTCTCTCCCTTGCGCTGTCACTCTCTCCCTCGCGCTGTCCCTTGCGCTGTCTCTCTCTCTCTCCCTTGCGCTGTTTCTCTCTCTCCCTTGTGCTGTCTGTCACTCTCCCCTCTGCTGTCACTCGCTCTCCCTCGCGCTCTTTCTCTCTCCCTCGCACTGTCTCTCTCTCCCTCGCACTGTCTCTCTCTCCCTCACACTATCTCTCTCTCCCTCACACTGTCTCTCTCTCTCTCCCTTGCGCTGTTTCTTTCTCTCCCTTGCTCTGTCTCTCTCTCTCTCCCTTGCTCTGTCTTTCTCTCTCCATTGCGCTGTCTTTCACTCTCCCTTGCGCTGTCACTCTCTCTCAATCGTGCTGTCTCTCTCTCCATCCCTTGCGCTGGCTCTCTCTCTCTCCTTAGCGCTGTTTCTCTCTCTCTCCCTCGCACTGTCTCTCTCTCTCCTTCGCACTGTCTCTCTCTCCCTCGCGCTGTCTCCCTCTCTCCCTCGCGCTCTCTCCCTCTCTACCTAGAGCAGTCTGTCTCTCTCACTCGTGATGTCATTCTCTCTTCCTTGCCCTTTCTCTCTGTCTACCTCGCGCTGTCACCCTCACGCTGTCTCTCTCTCTCCCTCGCGCTGTCTCCCTCTCTACCTCGCGCTGTCTCTCTCTCTCCATCATGCTGTCATTCTCTCTCCCTCGCGCTGTCTGTCTCTCTCCCTCAGCTTGGCTCTCTCTCTCTCCCTTGCACTGTCTCCCTCTCTCACTTGCGCTGTCTCTCTCTCGCCCTTCTGTTGTCTGTCACTCTCACTTGCGCTGCCACTCTCTCTCCCTCGTGCTGTCTCTCTCTCTCCCTCACGCTTCTCTCTCCCTCCCTCGCAAAATCTCTCTCTCCCTCGCGCTGGCTCTCTCTCTCACCTGCGCTGTCTCTCTCTCTGCCTTGCAATGTCTGTCACTGTCCCTTGCGCCGTCACTCTCTCTCCCTTGCGCTGTCACTCTCTCCCTCGCGCTGTCCCTTGCGCTGTCTCTCTCTCTCTCCCTTGCGCTGTTTCTCTCTCTCCCTTGTGCTGTCTGTCACTCTCCCCTCTGCTGTCACTCGCTCTCCCTCGCGCTCTTTCTCTCTCCCTCGCACTGTCTCTCTCTCCCTCGCACTGTCTCTCTCTCCCTCACACTGTCTCTCTCTCTCTCCCTTGCGCTGTTTCTTTCTCTCCCTTGCTCTCTCTCTCTCTCTCTCCCTTGCTCTGTCTTTCTCTCTCCATTGCGCTGTCTTTCACTCTCCCTTGCGCTGTCACTCTCTCTCAATCGTGCTGTCTCTCTCTCCATCCCTTGCGCTGGCTCTCTCTCTCTCCTTAGCGCTGTTTCTCTCTCTCTCCCTCGCACTGTCTCTCTCTCCTTCGCACTGTCTCTCTCTCCCTCACGCTGTCTCTCTCTCTCCCTTGCGCTGTTTCTCTCTCTCCCTTGCTCTGTCTCTCTCTCTCTCCCTTGCGCTGTCTCTCTCTCTCCCTTGCTCTGTCTTTCTCTCTCCATGGCACTGTCTGTCATTCACCCTTGCGCTGTCACTCTCTCTGCCTCGCGCTGTCTCTCTCTGCCTTGCGCTGTTTCTCTCTCTCCCTTGCACAGTTTCTCTCTCTCCCTTGCTCTGTCTCTCTCTCTCTCACTTGTGCTGTCTCTCTCTCTCCCTTGCTCTGTCTCTCTCTCTCCATTGCGCTGTCTGTTACTGTCCCTTGCGCTGTCCGTCTCCTTCCCTTGTGGTGTGTCTCTCTCTGCCTCGCGCTGTCTCTCTCTGCCTTGCGCTGTCTCTCTCTCTCTCTTGTGTTGTCTCTGTCTCTCCCTTGCGCTGTCACCCTCTCTCCCTCGCGCTGTCACCCTCTCTCCCTCGCGCTGTCACCCTCGCCCTGTCTCCCTCTCTCCCTCACGCTGTCTCCCTCTCTCCCTCACGCTGTGTCCCTCTCTCCCTCGTGCTGTCTCCCTCTCTCCCTGGCGCTATCTCGCTCTCTCGCTCGCGCTGTCTCCCTCTCTCGCTCATGCTGTCTCCCTCTCTCCCTCGCGCTCTCTCCCTCTCTACCTCGCGCTGTCTGTCTCTCTCACTCGTGCTGTCAATCTCTCTCCCTTGCCCTTTCTCTCTCTCTAACTCGCGCTGTCACCCTCTCTTCCTCGCGCTGTCTCCCTCTCTCCCTCACGCTGACTCCCTCTCCACCTCACGCTGTTTCTCTCTCTCTCTCTTGCGCTGTTTCTCTCTCTCCCTTGCTCTGTCTCTCTCTCTCTCCCTTGCGCTGTCTCTATCTCGCCCTTGCTCTGTCTCTCTCTCTCCATTGCGCTGACTGTCACTCTCCCTTGTGCTGTCCCTCTCTCTTCCTTGCACTGACTCTCTCTCTGCCTTGCGCTGTCTCACTCTGCCTTGCGCTGTTTCTCTCTATCCCTTCTGGTGTTTCTCTCTAACCCTTGCACTGTTTCTCTCTCTCCCTTGCTCTGTCTCTCTCTCTCTCCCTTGCACTGTCTCTCTCTCTCCCTTGCTCTGTCTCTCTCTCTCCATTGAGCTGTCTGTCACTCTCCCTTGCACTGTCCCTCTCTGTCCCTTGTGCTGTCTCTTTCTGTGCCTCACGCTGTCTCACTCTGTCTTGCGCTGTTTCTCTCTCTCCCTTGTGCTGTCTCTCTCTCTCCCTCGTGCTGTCTCCCTCTCTCCCTCATGCTGTCACCCTCTCTCCCTCGCCCTGTCTCCCTCTCTCCCTTGCTCTGATTCCCACTCTCCCTCGCGCTGTCTCACTCTGACCCTCGCGCTGTCTCCCTCTGACCATCGCGTTGTCTCCCTCTAAACCTCGCGCAGTCTCCCTCTCTCACTCTCGCTGTCTTCCTCTCTCCCTTGCATTGTGTCCCTCTCTCCCTCGCGCTGTCTCCCTCTCTCCCTTGCGCTGTCTCTCTCTCTGCCTCGCACTGTCTCTCTCTCTGCCTTGCGCTGTCTCTCTCTCTCCCTTGTGCTGTCTCTCTCTCTCCCTCGCGATGTCTCCCTCTCTCCCTCGTGCTGTCTCCCTCTCTCCCTCGTGCTGTCTCCCTCTCTCCCTCATGCTGTCACCCTCTCTCCCTCGCCCTGTCTCCCTCTCTCCCTTGCTCTGATTCCCACTCTCCCTCGCGCTGTCTCCCTCTGACCCTCGCGCTGTCTCCCTCTGACCATCGCGTTGTCTCCCTCTAAACCTCGCACAGTCTCCCTCTCTCACTCTTGCTGTCTCCCTCTCTCCCTCGCGTTGTGTCCCTCTCTCCCTCGCGCTGTCTCCCTCTCTCCCTTGCGCTGTCTCTCTCTCTGCCTCGCACTGTCTCTCTCTCTGCCTTGCGCTGTCTCTCTCTCTCCCTTGTGCTGTCTCTCTCTCTCCCTCGCGATGTCTCCCTCTCTCCCTCATGCTGTCTCCCTCTCTCCCTCGCGCTGTCTCCCTCTCTCCCTCGCGCTGTCTCCCTCTCTCCCTCGCGCTGTCTCCCTCGCGCTGTCTCGCTCTCTCCCTCGTGCTGTCTCACTCTTTCCCTCACGCTGTCTCCCTCTGTCCCTCGCGCTCTCTCGCTCTCTACCTCGCGCAGCCTGTCTCACTCACTCATGCTGTCATTCTCTCTCCCTCGCGCTGTCTATCTCTCTCCCTTGCCCTTTCTCTCTCTCTACCTCACGCTGTCACCCTCGCGCTGTCTCCCTCTCTCCCTCGCGCTGTCTCCCTCTCTCCCTCGTGCTGTCATTCTCTCTCCCTCGCGCTGTCTCCCTCTCTACCTCGTGCAGTCTGTCTCTCTCCCTCATGCTGTCATTCTCTCACCCTCGCGCTGTCTATCTCTTTCCCTCATGCTGGCTATCTCTCTCTCCCTTGCACTGTCTCCCTCTCTCAGCTGCGTTATCTCTCTCTCGCCCTTCAGCTGTCTGTCACTCTCACTTGCGCTGTCACTCTCTCTCCCTCATGCTGTCTCTCTCTCTCCCTGACACTTCTCTCGCCCTCCCTCACAAAATCTCTCTCTCCCTCGCGCTGGCTCTCTCTCTTGCCTGCGCTGGCTCTCTCTGCCTTGCCATGTCTCTCACTCTCCCTTGCGCTGTCACTCTCTCTCCCTCGCACTGTCACTCTCACCCTCGCGCTGTCTCCCTCTCTCCCTCGCGCTCTCTCCCTCTCTGCCTCGCGCTTTCTCCTTCTCTGCCTCGCGCTGTCTTCTTCTCTCCCTCACACTGACTCTCTCACCCTCACACTATCTCTCTCTCCCTCACACTGTCTCTCTCTCTCTCCCTTGCACTGTTTCTCTCTCTCCCTTGCTCTGTCTCTCTCTCTCCATTGCACTGACTGTCACTCTCCCTTGCGCTGTCCTTCTCTGTCCCTTGTGCTGTCTCTCTCTCTCAGCCTTGCGCTGTTTCTCTCTCTCCCTTGCGGTGTTTCTCTCTCTCCCTTGCACTGTTTCACTCTCTCCCTAGCTCTGTCTCTCTCTCTCTCCCTTGCACTGTTTCTCTCTCTCCCTTGCTCTATCTCTCTCTCTCTCCCTTGCGCTGTCTACCTCTCTCCCTTGCTCTGTCTCTCTCTTTACATTGCGCTGTCTGTCACTCTCCCTTGCGATGCCCCTCTCTGTCCCTTGCGCTGTCTCTCTCTCTGCCTCGCACTGTCTCTCCCTCTGCCTAGTGCTGTCTCTCTCTCCCTTGTGCTGTCTCTCTCGGTCCCTCGCGCTGTCTCCCTCCCTCGCACAGTCTCTCTCTCTCCCTCGTGCTGTCTCCCACTCTGCCTCGCATTGTGTCCCTCTATGCCTCGCGCTGTCTCCCTCTCTGCCTCACGCTGTCTCCCTCTCTGCCTCGCGCTGTCTCCCTCTCTGCCTCGCGCTGTCTACCTCTCTGCCTCGCGCTTTCTCCCTCTCTGCCTCGCGCTGACTCCCTTTCTCCCTTGCGCTGTTTCCCTCACTCCCTTACGCTGTCTCCGTCTCTCCCTCACGCTGTCTCCCTCTCTCCCTCGCGTCTCTCCCTCTCTACCTCGTGCTGTCTGTCTCTCTCAACAGCGCTGTCATTCTCTCTCCCTCACACTATCTCTCTTCCTTGCCCTTTCTCCCTCTCTACCTTGCGCTGTCACCCTCTCACCCTTGCGCTGTCTTTCTCTCTCTCTACCTCGCACTGTCTCTTTCTCTGCCTCGCGCTTTCTCCCTCTCTGCTTCGGGCTGTCTCCCTCTCTCCCTTGCGCTGTCTCTCCCTCTCCCTTGCACTGTCTCTCCCTCTCCCTTGCGCTGTCTCTCTCTCTCTCCCTTGCACTGTCTAAATCCATTGCGCTGTCTCTCTCTCTCCCTCGCGCTGTCTGTCTCTCTCCCTCATGCTGTCTATCTCTCTCCATTTCCCTTTCTCTCTCTCTACCTCGCACTGTCTCCCTCTCTCCCTAGCCCTGTCTCACTCTCTGCCTCGTGCTGAATCCCTCTCTGCCTCACGCTGTCTCCCTCTATGCCCCGCGCTGTCTCCCTCTCTGACTCGCACTCTCTCCCTCACTCCCTCGCGCTGTCTCCCTCTCTCCCTCGTGCTGTCTACCTCTCTCCCTCGCACTGTTTCCCTCTCTCCCTCGTGCTGTCTACCTCTCTCCCTCACTCTGTCTCCCTCTCTACCTCGCGCTGTCTGTCTCTCTCCCATGTGCTGTCATTCTCTCTCCCTCACGCTGTCTATCTGTCTCCCTTGCCCTTTCTCTGTCTCTACCATGCGCTGTCTCACACTCTCCCTTGCGCTGTCTCTCTCTGCCTCGCACTATCTCTCTCTCACTCGCGCTGTCTCTCTCTCTCTCTCTCCCTCGCACTGTCTCTCTCTCACTCCCTTGCACTCTCTCTCCCTCATGCTGTCTCTCTCCCTCACTCGCAAAATCTCTCTCCCTCACGCTGGCACACTCTCTCACCTGCGCTGTCTGTCTCTCTGCCTTGCCATGTCTCTCACTCTCCCTTGCGCTGTCACTCTCTCTCCCTCGCACTGTCACTCTCTCCCTCATGCTGCCTCCCTCTCTCCCTCGCACTCTCTCCCTCTCTGCCTCGCGCTTTCTCCCTCTCTGCCTCGCGCTGTCTTCTTCTCTCCCTTGCGCTAATTCTCTCTCTCCCTTGATCTGTCTCTCTCTCTCTTCCTTGCGCTGTATCTCTCTCTCCCTTGCTCTGTCTGTCTAGCTCCATTGCGCTGACTGTCACTCTTCCTTGCGCTGTCCCTCTCTGTCCCTTGCGCTCTCTTTCTCTCTGCCTTGTGCTGTCTCCCTCTCTCCCTCGTGCTGTCTCCCTCTTTCCCTCGTGCTTCTCCCTCTCTCCCTCGCGCTTCTCCCTCTCTCCCTCGCGCTGTCTCCCTCTCTCCCTCGCACTGTCTCCCTCTCTGCCTCACGCTGTCTTCCTCTCTGCCTCGCGCTTTCTCCCTCTCTCCCTCGTGCTGTCTCCCTCTCTCCCTCGCGCTGTCTCCCTCTCTCACTCGTGCTGTCTCCCTCTCTCCCTCGCGCTGTCTCCCTCTCTCCCTCGCGCTCTCTCCCTCTCTACCTAGCGCAGTCTGTCTCTCTCACTCGTGATGTCATTCTCTCTTCCTTGCCCTTTCTCTCTGTCTACCTCGCGCTGTCACCCTCACGCTGTCTCTCTCTCTCCCTCGCGCTGTCTCCCTCTCTACCTCGCGCTGTCTCTCTCTCTCCATCACGCTGTCATTCTCTCTCCCTCGCGCTGTCTGTCTCTCTCCCTCAGCTTGGCTCTCTCTCTCTCCCTTGCACTGTCTCCCTCTCTCACTTGCGCTGTCTCTCTCTCGCCCTTCTGTTGTCTGTCACTCTCACTTGCGCTGCCACTCTCTCTCCCTCGTGCTGTCTCTCTCTCTCCCTCACGCTTCTCTCTCCCTCCCTCGCAAAATCTCTCTCTCCCTCGCGCTGGCTCTCTCTCTCACCTGCGCTTTCTCTCTCTCTGCCTTGCAATGTCTGTCACTGTCCCTTGCGCCGTCACTCTCTCTCCCTTGCGCTGTCACTCTCTCCCTCGCGCTGTCCCTTGCGCTGTCTCTCTCTCTCTCCCTTGCGCTGTTTCTCTCTCTCCCTTGTGCTGTCTGTCACTCTCCCCTCTGCTGTCACTCGCTCTCCCTCGCGCTCTTTCTCTCTCCCTCGCACTGTCTCTCTCTCCCTCGCACTGTCTCTCTCTCCCTCACACTATCTCTCTCTCCCTCACACTGTCTCTCTCTCTCTCCCTTGCACTGTTTCTCTCTCTCCCTTGCTCTGTCTCTCTCTCTCCATTGCACTGACTGTCACTCTCCCTTGCGCTGTCCTTCTCTGTCCCTTGTGCTGTCTCTCTCTCTCAGCCTTGCGCTGTTTCTCTCTCTCCCTTGCGGTGTTTCTCTCTCTCCCTTGCACTGTTTCACTCTCTCCCTAGCTCTGTCTCTCTCTCTCTCCCTTGTGCTGTCTTTCTCTCTCCCTTGCTCTGTCTCCCTCTCTCCCTCGCGTTATCTCTCTCTCTCCCTCGCGCTGTCTCCCTCTCTGCCTCACGCTGTCTCCCTCTCTGCCTCGCGCTGTCTCCCTCTCTCCCTCGTGCTGTCTCCCTCTCTCCCTCGCGCTGTCTCCCTCTCTCCCTCGCACTGTCTCCCTTTCTCCCTCGTGCTGTCTCCCTCTCTCCCTCGCACTGTCTCCCTCTCTCCATCACGCTGTCTCCCTCTCTCCCTCGCGCTGTCTCCCTCTCTCCCTCACGCTGTCTCCCTCTCTCCCATATGCTGCCTCCCTCTCTCCCTTGCGCTGTCTCCCTCTCTCCCTCGCGCTCTCTCGCTCTCTACCTCGCGCAGTCTGTCTCTCTCACTCGTGCTGTCATTCTCTCTCCCTCGTGCTGTCTATCTCTCTCCCTTGCCCTTTCTCTCTCTCTCCCTCACGCTGTCACCCTTGCACTGTCTCACTCTCTCCATCTCGCTGTCTTGCTCTCTACCTCACGCTGTCTGTCTCTCTCCCTCACGCTGTCATTCTCGCTCCCTCGCGCTGTCTATCTCTCTCCCTCAGGCTGGCTCTCTCTTTCTCCCTTGCACTGTCTCCCTCTCTCAGCTGCGCTGTCTCTCTCTCGCCCTTCTGCTGCCTTTCACTGTCACTTGCGCTTTCACTCTCTCTCCCTCATGCTGTCTCTCTCTCTCCCTTACGCTTCTCTCTCCCTCCCTCACAAAAACTCTCTCTCCCTCACGCTGGCTCTCTCTCTAACCTGCGCTGTCTCTCTCTCTGCCTTGCAATGTCTGTCACTCTCCCTTGCGCTGTCACTCTCTCTCCCTCACGCTGTCATTCTCTCCCTCGCACTGTCTCTCTCTTCCTCCCTTGTGCTGTGTCTCTCTCTCTCCTTTGCGCTGTTTCTCTCTCTCCATTGCGCTCTGTCACTCTCCCTTGTGCTGTCACTCCCTCTCCCTCGCGCTCTCTCTCTCTCCCTCGCACTGTCTCTCTCTCCCTCGCACTGTCTCTCTCACCCTCGCAATATCTCTCTCTCCCTCACGCTGTCTCTCTCTCTCTCCCTTGCGCTGTTTCTCTATCTCCCTTGCTCTGTCTTTCTCTCTCAATTGCACTGCCTGTCACTATCCCTTGCGCTGTCCCTCTC
The DNA here is from genome assembly GCA_026770705.1 of Isurus oxyrinchus. Lineage (NCBI taxonomy): Eukaryota > Metazoa > Chordata > Chondrichthyes > Lamniformes > Lamnidae > Isurus > Isurus oxyrinchus. The sequence goes on from JANJGN010000165.1 coordinate 866,456, forward strand.
TGTCCCTTGTGCTGTCTCTCTCTCTCCCTCGCGCTGTCTCTCTCTCTCCCTCGCACTGTCTCCCTCTCTCCCTCACGCTGTCACCCTCTCTCCCTCACGCTGTCTCTCTCTCTCCCTCACGCTGTCTCTCTCTCTCCCTCAAGCTTTCTCTCTCTCTCCCTCGCGCTGTCTCTCTCTCTCCCTCGCGCTGTCTATCTCTCTCCCTTTCCCTTTCTCTCTCTCTACCTCACAGTATCTCCCTCTCTGCCTCGTGCTGACTCCCTCTCTCCCTCGCGCTGGCTCCCTCTCTCCCTCACGCTTTCTTCCACTCTCCCTCGTGCTTTCTGCCTCTCTCCCTCGCGTTGTCTGTCTCTCTCCCTCGCGGTGTCTGTCTCTCTCCCTCGTGCTGTCTGTCTCTCTCTCTCGCCCTTTCTCTCTCTCTACCTCGCGCTGTCTCTCTCTCTCCCTCACACTGTCTCTCCCTCTCCTTTGCGCTGTCTCTCTCTCTCCCTTGCGCTGTCCAAATCCATTGCGCTGTCTCTCTCTCTCCCTCACGCTGTCTCTCTCTCTCCCTCGTGCTGTCTCTCTCTCTCCCTTGCGCTGTCTCCCTCTCTCACTGGTGCTGTCTATCTCTCTCCCTTTCTCTTTCTCTCTCTCTACCTCACTGTGTCTCCCTCTCTGCCTCGCGCTAACTCCCTCTCTGCCCCGCGCTGTCTCCCGCTCTGCATCGCGCTGTCTCCCTCTCTGCCTCGCACTGTCTCCCTCTCTCCCTCGCGCTGTCTCCCACTCACCCTCACGCGGGTCTGTCTCTGTCCCTCGCACTGTCTGTCTCTCTCCCTCGCGCTGTCTGTCTCTCCCCCTCACGCTGTCTGTCTCTCGTCCTCGCGCTGTCTGTCTCTCTTCCTCGCGCTGTCTCTCTCTCTCCCTCGTGCTGTCTCTCTCTCTCCCTCACGCTGTCTCACTCCTTGATGTGCGCTGTCACTCGCTCTCCCTTGCGCTGTCTCTCTCTCACTCGCGCTGTCTCTCTCTCCCTCGCGCTGTCTCTCTCTCTCCCACGCGCTGTCTCTCTCTGTCTCCCTCGCGCTGTCTCTCTCTCTCTCCCTCGCGCTGTCTCTCTCTCTCTCCCTCGCGCCGTATCTCTCTCTCTCCCTCGCGCTGTATCTCTCTCTCTACCTCGCACTGTCTCTCTCTCTCCCTCGTGCTGTCTCTCTCTCCCTCGCACTGTCTCTTTCTCTCCCTCGCGCTGTCTCTCTCTCTCACTTGCGCTGTCTCTCTCTCTCCCTTGCGCTGTCTCTCCTTGTCCCTTGCGCTGTCTCTCACCATCCCTTGCGCTGTGTCTCCCTCTCCCTTGCGCTGTCTCTCTCTCTCCCTCGCGCTGTCTCTCTCTCCCCCCTTCACTCTCTCTCTCCCTCGGGCTGTCTCTCTCTCTCCCTCGCGCTGTCTATCTCTCTCCCTCAGGCTGGCTCTCTCTTTCTCCCTTGCACTGTCTCCCTCTCTCAGCTGCGCTGTCTCTCTCTCGCCCTTCTGCTGCCTTTCACTGTCACTTGCGCTGTCACTCTCTCTCCCTCATGCTGTCTCTCTCTCTCCCTTACGCTTCTCTCTCCCTCCCTCGCAAAAACTCTCTCTCCCTCACGCTGGCTCTCTCTCTAACCTGCGCTGTCTCTCTCTCTGCCTTGCAATGTCTGTCACTCTCCCTTGCGCTGTCACTCTCTCTCCCTCACGCTGTCATTCTCTCCCTCGCACTGTCTCTCTCTTCCTCCCTTGTGCTGTGTCTCTCTCTCTCCTTTGCGCTGTTTCTCTCTCTCCATTGCGCTCTGTCACTCTCCCTTGTGCTGTCACTCCCTCTCCCTCGCGCTCTCTCTCTCTCCCTCGCACTGTCTCTCTCTCCCTCGCACTGTCTCTCTCACCCTCGCAATATCTCTCTCTCCCTCACGCTGTCTCTCTCTCTCTCCCTTGCGCTGTTTCTCTATCTCCCTTGCTCTGTCTTTCTCTCTCAATTGCACTGCCTGTCACTATCCCTTGCGCTGTCCCTCTCTGTCCCTTGTGCTGTCTCTCTCTCTCCCTCGCGCTGTCTCCCTCTCTCCCTCGTACTGTCTCCCTCTCTCCCTCACGCTGTCACCCTCTCTCCCTCACGCTGTCTCTCTCTCTCCCTCACGCTGTCTCTCTCTCTCCCTCAAGCTTTCTCTCTCTCTCCCTCGCGCTGTCTCTCTCTCTCCCTCGCGCTGTCTATCTCTCTCCCTTTCCCTTTCTCTCTCTCTACCTCACAGTATCTCCCTCTCTGCCTCGTGCTGACTCCCTCTCTCCCTCGCGCTGGCTCCCTCTCTCCCTCACGCTTTCTTCCACTCTCCCTCGTGCTTTCTGCCTCTCTCCCTCGCGGTGTCTGTCTCTCTCCCTCGTGCTGTCTGTCTCTCTCCCTCGCCCTTTCTCTCTCTCTACCTCGCGCTGTCTCTCTCTCTCCCTCGCGCTGTCTCTCTCTCCCTTGTGCTGTCTCTCTCTCTCCCTCGCGCTGTCTCTCCCTGTCTCTTGCACTGTCTCTCCCTGTCCCTTGTGCTGTCTCTCCCTCTCCCTTGCACTGTCTCTCTCTCTCCCTTGCGCTGTCCAAATCCATTGCGCTGTCTCTCTCTCTCCCTCACGCTGTCTCTCTCTCTCCCTTGTGCTGTCTCTCTCTCTCCCTTGCACTGTCTCCCTCTCTCACTGGTGCTGTCTATCTCTCTCCCTTTCTCTTTCTCTCTCTCTACCTCACTGTGTCTTCCTCTCTGCCTCGCGCTATCTCCCTCTCTGCCCCGCGCTGTCTCCCGCTCTGCATCGCGCTGTCTCCCTCTCTGCCTCGCACTGTCTCCCTCTCTCCCTCGCGCTGTCTCCCACTCACCCTCACGCGGGTCTGTCTCTGTCCCTCGCACAGTCTGTCTCTCTCCCTCGCGCTGTCTATCTCTCCCCCTCACGCTGTCTGTCTCTCGTCCTCGTGCTGTCTGTCTCTCTTCCTCGCGCTGTCTCTCTCTCTCCCTCGTGCTGTCTCTCTCTCTCCCTCACGCTGTCTCACTCCTTGATGTGCGCTGTCACTCGCTCTCCCTTGCGCTGTCTCTCTCTCACTCGCGCTGTCTCTCTCTCCCTCGCGCTGTCTCTCTCTCTCCCACGTGCTGTCTCTCTCTGTCTCCCTCGCGCTGTCTCTCTCTCTCTCCCTCGCGCTGTCTCTCTCTCTCTCCCTCGCGCCGTATCTCTCTCTCTCCCTCGCGCTGTATCTCTCTCTCTACCTCGCACTGTCTCTCTCTCTCCCTCGTGCTGTCTCTCTCTCCCTCGCACTGTCTCTTTTTCTCCCTCGCGCTGTCTCTCTCTCTCACTTGCGCTGTCTCTCCTTGTCCCTTGCGCTGTCTCTCCTTGTCCCTTGCGCTGTCTCTCACCATCCCTTGCGCGGTGTCTCCCTCTCCCTTGCGCTGTCTCTCTCTCTCCCTTGCGCTGTCTCTCTCTCCCCCCTTCGCGCTCTCTCTCCCTCGGGCTGTTTCTCTCTCTCCCTCGCGCTGTTTCTCTCCCTCCCTCGCTAAATCTCTCTCTCCCTCTCGCTGGCTCTCTCTCTCTCCATTGCGCTGTCTCTCTCTCTCATGAGCGCTGTCTCTCTCTGTCCCTTGTGTTGTCTGTCTCTCTCTCTCCCTTGTGCTGTCTCTCCCTCCCTCACACTGACTCTCTCTCTCTCCCTGTCCCTTGTGCTGTCTCTCCCTCTCCCTTGCGCTGTCTCTCTCTCTCCCTTGCGCCGTCCAAATCCATTGCGCTGTCTCTCTCTCTCCCTCACGCTGTCTCTCTCTCTCCCTCGTGCTGTCTCTCTCTCTCCCTTGCGCTGTCTCCCTCTCTCACTGGTGCTGTCTATCTCTCTCCCTTTCTCTTTCTCTCTCTCTACCTCACTGTGTCTCCCTCTCTGCCTCGCGCTATCTCCCTCTCTGCCCCGCGCTGTCTCCCGCTCTGCATCGCGCTGTCTCCCTCTCTGCCTCGCACTGTCTCCCTCTCTCCCTCGCGCTGTCTCCCACTCACCCTCACGCGGGTCTGTCTCTGTCCCTCGCACTGTCTGTCTCTCTCCCTCGCGCTGTCTGTCTCTCGTCCTCGCGCTGTCTGTCTCTCTTCCTCGCGCTGTCTCTCTCTCTCCCTCGTGCTGTCTCTCTCTCTCCCTCACGCTGTCTCACTCCTTGATGTGCGCTGTCACTCGCTCTCCCTTGCGCTGTCTCTCTCTCACTCTCGCTGTCTCTCTCTCCCTCGCGCTGTCTCTCTCTCTCCCACGCGCTGTCTCTCTCTGTCTCCCTCGCGCTGTCTCTCTCTCTCTCCCTCGCGCTGTGTCTCTCTCTCTCCCTCGCGCCGTATCTCTCTCTCTCCCTCGCGCTGTATCTCTCTCTCTACCTCGCACTGTCTCTCTCTCTCCCTCGTGCTGTCTCTCTCTCCCTCGCACTGTCTCTTTCTCTCCCTCGCGCTGTCTCTCTCTCTCACTTGCGCTGTCTCTCTCTCTCCCTTGCGCTGTCTCTCCTTGTCCCTTGCGCTGTCTCTCACCATCCCTTGCGCTGTGTCTCCCTCTCCCTTGCGCTGTCTCTCTCTCTCCCTCGCGCTGTCTCTCTCTCCCCCCTTCGCGCTCTCTCTCCCTCGGGCTGTCTCTCTCTCTCCCTCGCGCTGTCTATCTCTCTCCCTCAGGCTGGCTCTCTCTTTCTCCCTTGCACTGTCTCCCTCTCTCAGCTGCGCTGTCTCTCTCTCGCCCTTCTGCTGTCTTTCACTGTCACTTGCACTGTCACTCTCTCTCCTTCATGCTGTCTCTCTCTCTCCCTTACGCTTCTCTCTCCCTCCCTCGCAAAAACTCTCTCCCTCACGCTGGATCTCTCTCTAACCTGCGCTGTCTCTCTCTCTGCCTTGCAATGTCTGTCACTCTCACTTGCGCTGTCACTCTCTCTCCCTCACGCTGTCATTCTCTCCCTCGCACTGTCTCTCTCTTCCTCCCTTGTGCTGTGTCTCTCTCTCTCCTTTGCGCTGTTTCTCTTTCTCCATTGCGCTCTGTCACTCTCCCGTGTGCTGTCACTCCCTCTCCCTCGCGCTCTCTCTCTCTCCCTCGCACTGTCTCTCTCTCCCTCGCACTGTCTCTCTCACCCTCGCAATATCTCTCTCTCCCTTGTGCTGTGTCTCTCTCTCTCCCTTGTGCTGTTTCTCTATCTCCCTTCCTCTGTCTTTCTCTCTCAATTGCACTGTCTGTCACTATCCCTTGCGCTGTCCCTCTCTGTCCCTTGTGCTGTCTCTCTCTCTCCCTCGCGCTGTCTCCCTCTCTCCCTCGCGCTGTCTCCCTCTCTCCCTCACGCTGTCACCCTCTCTCCCTCACGCTGTCTCTCTCTCTCCCTCACGCTGTCTCTCTCTCTCCCTCAAGCTTTCTCTCTCTCTCCCTCGCGCTGTCTCTCTCTCTCCCTCGCGCTGTCTATCTCTCTCCCTTTCCCTTTCTCTCTCTCTACCTCACAGTATCTCCCTCTCTGCCTCGTGCTGACTCCCTCTCTCCCTCGCGCTGGCTCCCTCTCTCCCTCACGCTTTCTTCCACTCTCCCTCGTGCTTTCTGCCTCTCTCCCTCGCGGTGTCTGTCTCGCTCCCTCGTGCTGTCTGTCTCTCTCCCTCGCCCTTTCTCTCTCTCTACCTCGCGCTGTCTCTCTCTCTCCCTCGCGCTGTCTCTCTCTCCCTTGTGCTGTCTCTCTCTCTCCCTCGCGCTGTCTCTCCCTGTCTCTTGCACTGTCTCTCCCTGTCCCTTGTGCTGTCTCTCCCTCTCCCTTGCACTGTCTCTCTCTCTCCCTTGCGCTGTCCAAATCCATTGCGCTGTCTCTCTCTCTCCCTCACGCTGTCTCTCTCTCTCCCTCGTGCTGTCTCTCTCTCTCCCTTGCGCTGTCTCCCTCTCTCACTGGTGCTGTCTATCTCTCTCCCTTTCTCTTTCTCTCTCTCTACCTCACTGTGTCTTCCTCTCTGCCTCGCGCTATCTCCCTCTCTGCCCCGCGCTGTCTCCCGCTCTGCATCGTGCTTTCTCCCTCTCTGCCTCGCACTGTCTCCCTCTCTCCCTCGCGCTGTCTCCCACTCACCCTCACGTGGGTCTGTCTCTGTCCCTCGCACTGTCTGTCTCTCTCCCTCGCGCTGTCTGTCTCTCCCCCTCACGCTGTCTGTCTCTCGTCCTCGCGCTGTCTGTCTCTCTTCCTCGCGCTGTCTCTCTCTCTCCCTCGTGCTGTCTCTCTCTCTCCCTCACGCTGTCTCACTCCTTGATGTGCGCTGTCACTCGCTCTCCCTTGCGCTGTCTCTCTCTCACTCGCGCTGTCTCTCTCTCCCTCGCGCTGTCTCTCTCTCTCCCACGTGCTGTCTCTCTCTGTCTCCCTCGCGCTGTCTCTCTCTCTCTCCCTCGCGCTGTCTCTCTCTCTCTCCCTCGCGCCGTATCTCTCTCTCTCCCTCGCGCTGTATCTCTCTCTCTACCTCGCACTGTCTCTCTCTCTCCCTCGTGCTGTCTCTCTCTCCCTCGCACTGTCTCTTTTTCTCCCTCGCGCTGTCTCTCTCTCTCACTTGCGCTGTCTCTCCTTGTCCCTTGCGCTGTCTCTCCTTGTCCCTTGCACTGTCTCTCACCATCCCTTGCGCTGTGTCTCCCTCTCCCTTGCGCTGTCTCTCTCTCTCCCTCGCGCTGTCTCTCTCTCCCCCCTTCGCGCTCTCTCTCCCTCGGGCTGTCTCTCTCTCTCCCTCGCGCTGTTTCTCTCCCTCCCTCGCAAAATCTCTCTCTCCCTCTCGCTGGCTCTCTCTCTCTCCCTTGCGCTGTCTCTCTCTCTCATGAGCGCTGTCTCTCTCTCTCCCTTGTGTTGTCTGTCTCTCTCTCTCCCTTGTGCTGTCTCTCTCTCCCTCACACTGTCTCTCTCTCTCTCCCTGTCCCTTGTGCTGTCTCTCCCTCTCCCTTGCGCTGTCTCTCTCTCTCCCTTGCGCTGTCCAAATCCATTGCGCTGTCTCTCTCTCTCCCTAATGCTGTCTCTCTCTCTCCCTCGTGCTGTCTCTCTCACTCTCCCTCGTGCTGTCTCGCTCTCTCTCACTTGCGCTGTCTCGCTCTCTCTCCCTCGTGCTCTCTCGCTCTCTCTCCCTCGTGCTCTCTCGCTCTCTCTCCCTTGAGCTGTCTCACTCTCTCCCTCGCGCTGTCTCGCTCTCTCACTCATGCTGTCATTCTCCCTCCCTCGCGCTGTCTATCTCACTCCCTTGCCCTTTCTCTCTCTCTCCCTACCTCACCCTTTCTCTCTCTCTCCCTCGCGTTGTCTCTCCGTCACCCTTGCGCTGTCTCTCCCTTTCCCTTGCACTGTCTCTCCCTCCCCCTTGTGGTGTCTCTCCCTCTCCCTTGCCCTGTCTCTCCCTCTCCCTTGCACTGTCTCTCCCTCTCCCTTGCACTGTCTCTCCCTCTCTCTTGCGCTGTCTCTCTCTCTCCCTTGTGCTGTCTATCTCCATTGTGCTGTCTCTCTCTCTCCCTCGCGCTGTCTCTCTCTCCCTCGCGCTGTCTCTCTCTCTCCCTCGCGCTGTCTCTCTCTCTCCCTCGCGCTGTCTCTCTCTCTACCTCGCGCTGTCTCTCTCTCTCCCTTGCGCTGTCTCTCCTTCTCCCTTGCGCAGTGTCTCACCATCCAGTGCGCTGTGTCTCCCTCTGCCTTGCACTGTCTCTCCCTCTCTCTTGCGCTGTCTCTCTCTCTCCCTTGTGCTGTCTATCTCCATTGTGCTGTCTCTCTCTCTCCCTTGCACTGTCTCTCCATCTCCATTGTGCTTTCTCTCCCTCTCCCTTGCGCTGTCACTGTCTCTCTCCCTTGCGCTGTCTATCTCCGTTGTGCTGTCTCTCGCTCTCCCTCGCGCTGTCTCTGTCTCTCCCTTCCGCTGTCTCTCTACCTTGTGCGGACTCTCTCTCTCCCTTGCACTGTCTCTCCTTCTCCCTTGCGCTGTGTCTCCCTCTTCCTTGCGCTGTGTCTCCCTCTCCCTTGCTCTGTCTCTCTCTGTCCCTTGCTCTGTCCCTCCCGGTCCCTTGCGCTGTCTCTCCCTATCCCTTGCGCTGTCTCTCCCTATCCCTTGCGCTGTCTCTCCCTGACCCTTGCGCTGTCTCTCCCTGTCCCTTGCGCGGTCTCATCCTCTCCCTTGCAATGTCTCCCCCTCTCCCTTGCACTGTCTCGCCCTCTCCATTGCGCTGTCTCTCCCTCTCCCTTGCGCTGTCTCTCCCTCTCCGCTGCGCTTTCTCACACGTTCCCTTGTGCTGTCTCTCCCTCTCACTTGTGCTGTCTCTCCCTGTCCCTTGCGCTGTCTCTCCCTGTCCCTTGCGCTGTCTCTCCCTATCCGTTGCGCTGCCTCTCCCTCTCCCTTGCACAGTCTCTCTCTCTCCCTTGCGCTGTCCAAATCCATTGCGCTGTCTCTCCCTCTCCCTCGTGCTGTCTCACTCTCTACCTCATGCTGTCTGTCTCTCTCCCTCATGCTGTCTGTCTCTCTCCCTCGCCTTTTCTCTCTCCCTCGCGCTGTCTCTCTCTCTCCCTCGCGCTGTCTCTCTCTCTCCCTCGCGCTGTCTCTCTCTCTCCCTCGCACTGTCTCTCTCTCTCTCCCTCACGCTGTATCTCTCTCTCTCCCTTGCGCTGTATCTCTCTCTCTACCTCGCACTGTCTCTCTCTCTCCCCCTTGCTTTCTCTCTCTCCCTCGCACAATCTTTCTCTCCCTCATGCTCTCTTTCTCTTCCTCGCGCTGTCTCTCTCTCACTCCCTCGCGCTGTCTCTCTCTCTCGGTCTCGCTGTCTCTCTCCCTCCCTCGCAAAATCTCTCTCTCCCTCGTGCTGGCTCTGTCTCTCACCTGCGCTGTCTCTCTCTCTCCCTTGCGATGTCTGTCACTCTCCCTTGCGCTGCCACTCTCTCTCCCTTGCGCTGTCACTCTCTCCCTCGCGCTGTCTCTCTCTCTCCCTTGCGCTGTTTCTCTCTCTCCCTTGGGCTTTCACTCTCTCTCCATTGCGCTGTCTCTCTCTCTCCCTTGCGATGTCTGTTACTCTGCCCTGCGCTGTCACTCTCTCTCCATCGTGCTGTCACCCTCTCTCCCTCGCCCTGTCTCCCTCTCTCCTTCACGCTGACTCCCTCTCTCCCTCACGCTGTCCCCTTCTCTCCCTCGCACTGTCTCCCTCTCTCCCTCGTGCTCTCTCCCTCTCTACCTCGTGCTGTCTGTCTCTCTCACTCGCGCTGTCATTCTCTCTCCCTCGCGCTATCCCTCTCCCTTGCCCTTTCTCTTTCTCTACCTTGCGCTGTCACCCTCTCACCCTCGCACTGTGTCTCCCTCTCCCTTGCGCTGTCTCTCCCTCTCCCTTGCATTGTCTCTCCCTCTCCCTTGCGCTCTCTCTCTCTCTCCCTTGCACTGCCTAAATCCATTGCGCTGTCTCTTTCTCTCACCTGCGCTGTCCCTCTCTCTGCCTTGCCATGTCTCTCACTGTCCCTTGTGCTGTCACTCTCTCTCCCTCGCGCTGTCACTCTCTCCCTCGTGCTGTCTCCCTCTCCCCCTCGCGCTCTCTCCCTCTCTGCCTCGAGCTTTCTCCCTCTCTGCCTCGCGCTGTCTTCTTCTCTCCCTCTCAATGTCTCTCTCTCCCTCACACTATCTCTCTCTCCCTCACGCTGTCACTCTCTCTCTCCCTTGTGCTGTTTCACTCTCTCCCTTGCTCTGTCTCTCTCTCTCCATTGCGCTGACTGTCACTCTCCCTTGCGCTGACCCTCTCTGTCCCTTGCGCTGTCTCTCTCTCTCTGCCTTGCGCTGTCTCTCTCTGCCTTGCGCTGTTTCTCTCTCTCCCTTGCGGTGTTTCTCTTTCTCCCTTGCACTGTTTCTCTCTCTCCCTTGCAGTGTCTCTCTCGGTCTCCCTTGTGCTGTCTCTTCCTGTCCCTTGCACTGTCTCTCCATCTCCATTGTGCTTTCTCTCCCTCTCCCTTGCGCTGTCACTGTGTCTCTCCCTTGCGCTGTCTATCTCCGTTGTGCTGTCTCTCGCTCTCCCTCGCGCTGTCTCTGTCTCTCCCTTGCGCTGTCTCTCTACCTTGTGCGGACTCTCTCTCTCCCTTGCACTGTCTCTCCTTCTCCCTTGCGCTGTGTCTCCCTCTTCCTTGCGCTGTGTCTCCCTCTCCCTGGCGCTGTCTCACACTCTCCCTTGCTCTGTCTCTGCCTGTCCCTTGCGCTGTCTCTCCCTGTCCCTTGCGCTGTCTCTCCCTGTCCCTTGCACTGTCTCTCCCTGTCCCTTGCGGTGTCTCTCCCTGTCCCTTCCGTTGTCTCTCCCTGTCCCTTGCGCTGTCTCTCCCTGTCCCTTGCACTGTCTCTCCCTTGCGCTGTCTCTCCCTCTCCCTTGCTGTGTCTCTCCCTTTCCCTTGTGCTGTCTCTCCCTCTCACTTGCACAGTCTCTCCCTTCCCTTGCACTGTCTCTCTTTCTCCCTTGCGCTGTTTGTCTCCCTCGCGCTGTCTCTCTCACTCCCTCGCAAAATCTCTCCCTCCCTCGCGCTGGCTCTGTCTCTCACCTGTGCTGTCTCTCTCTCTCCCTTGCGATGTCTTTCACTCTCCCTTGCACTGTCACTCTCTCTCCCTCGCGCTGTCTCTCTCTCCCTTGCACTGTCTCTCTCTCCCTCGCACTGTATCTCTCTCCCTCGCACTATCTCTCTCTCCCTCGCGCTGTCTCTCTCTCTCTCCCTTGCGCTGTTTCTCTCTCTCCCTTGTGGAGTTTCTCTCTCTCCCTTGCACTGTTTCTCTCTCTCCCTTGCTCTGTCTCTCTCTCTCTCCCTTGCTCTGTCTCTCTCTATCTCCCTTGCGCTGTATCTCTCTCTCTACCTCGCACTGTCTCTCTCTCTCCCTCGTGCTGTCTCTCTCTCCCTTGCACAATCTCTCTCCCCCTCATGCTGTCTCTCTTTCTCTCCCTCGCGCTGTCTCTCTCTCACTCCCTAGCGATGTCTCTCTCTCTCCCTCGCGCTGTCTCTCTCCCTCCCTCGCAAAATCTCTCTCTCCCTCGCGCTGGCTCTGTCTCTCACCTGCGCTGTCTCTGTCTCTCTCAATTGCGATGTCTGTCACTCTCATTTGCGCTGTCACTCTCTCTCCCTCACGCTGTATCACTCTCTCCCTTGCGCTGTATCTCTCTCTCCCTTGCGCTGTGTCTCTCTCTCCCTTGGGCTTTCAGTCCCTCTCCCTTGCACTGTCACTCTGTCTCCCTTGCACTGTCTCTCTCTCCCTTGCACTGTCTCTCTCTCCCTCGCACTGTCTCTCTCTCCCTCGCACTATCTCTCTCTCCCTCGCGCTGTCTCTCTCACTCTCCCTTGCACTGTTTCTCTCTCTCCCTTGCGGTGTTTCTCTCTCTCCCTTGCTCTGTCTGTCTCTCTCTCCCTTGCGCTGTCTATCTCTCTCCCTTTCTCTGTCTCTCTCTCTACATTGCGCTGTCTGTCACTCTCCCTTGCGATGTCCCTCTATGTCCCTTGCGCTGTCTCTTTCTCTGCCTCGCACTGACTCTCTCTCTGCCTTGCGCTGTCTCCCTCTCTCCCTTGTGCAGTCTCTCTCTCTCCCTCGCGCTGTCTCTCTCACTCTCCCTTGCACTGTTTCTCTCTCTCCCTTGCGGTGTTTCTCTCTCTCCCTTGCTCTGTCTGTCTCTCTCTCCCTTGCGCTGTCTATCTCTCTCCCTTTCTCTGTCTCTCTCTCTACATTGCGCTGTCTGTCACTCTCCCTTGCGATGTCCCTCTATGTCCCTTGCGCTGTCTCTTTCTCTGCCTCGCACTGACTCTCTCTCTGCCTTGCGCTGTCTCCCTCTCTCCCTTGTGCAGTCTCTCTCTCTCCCTCGCGCTGTCTCCCTTTCTCACTCACGCTGTCTCCCTCCCTCGCACAGTCTCCCTCTCTCCCTCATGCTGTCTCGCTCTCTCCCTCGCGCTGTCTCCCTCTCAGCCTCGCATTGTCTCCCTCTCTGCCTCGCGCTGTCTCCCTCTCTGCCTCGCGCTGTCTCCCTCTCTGCCTCACGCTGTCTTCTTCTCTCCCTCTCAATGTCTCTCTCTCCCTCACACTATCTCTCTCTCCCTCACGCTGTCACTCTCTCTCTCCCTTGTGCTGTTTCACTCTCTCCCTTGCTCTGTCTCTCTCTCTCCATTGCGCTGACTGTCACTCTCCCTTGCGCTGTCCCTCTCTGTCCCTTGCGCTGTCTCTCTCTCTCTGCCTTGCGCTGTCTCTCTCTGCCTTGCGCTGTTTCTCTCTCTCCCTTGCGGTGTTTCTCTTTCTCCCTTGCACTGTATCTCTCTCTCCCTTGCAGTGTCTCTCTCGGTCTCCCTTGTGCTGTCTCTCCCTGTCCCTTGCACTGTCTCTCCATCTCCATTGTGCTTTCTCTCCCTCTCCCTTGCGCTGTCACTGTGTCTCTCCCTTGCGCTGTCTATCTCCGTTGTGCTGTCTCTCGCTCTCCCTCGCGCTGTCTCTGTCTCTCCCTTGCGCTGTCTCTCTACCTTGTGCGGACTCTCTCTCTCCCTTGCACTGTCTCTCCTTCTCCCTTGCGCTGTGTCTCCCTCTTCCTTGCGCTGTGTCTCCCTCTCCCTGGCGCTGTCTCACACTCTCCCTTGCTCTGTCTCTGCCTGTCCCTTGCGCTGTCTCTCCCTGTCCCTTGCGCTGTCTCTCCCTGTCCCTTGCACTGTCTCTCCCTGTCCCTTGCGGTGTCTCTCCCTGTCCCTTCCGTTGTCTCTCCCTGTCCCTTGCGCTGTCTCTCCCTGTCCCTTGCACTGTCTCTCCCTTGCGCTGTCTCTCCCTCTCCCTTGCTGTGTCTCTCCCTTTCCCTTGTGCTGTCTCTCCCTCTCACTTGCACAGTCTCTCCCTTCCCTTGCACTGTCTCTCTTTCTCCCTTGCGCTGTTTGTCTCCCTCGCGCTGTCTCTCTCACTCCCTCGCAAAATCTCTCCCTCCCTCACGCTGGCTCTGTCTCTCACCTGCGCTGTCTCTCTCTCTCCCTTGCGATGTCTTTCACTCTCCCTTGCAATGTCACTCTCTCTCCCTCGCGCTGTCTCTCTCTCCCTTGCACTGTCTCTCTCTCCCTCGCACTGTATCTCTCTCCCTCGCACTATCTCTCTCTCCCTCGCGCTGTCTCTCTCTCTCTCCCTTGCGCTGTTTCTCTCTCTCCCTTGTGGAGTTTCTCTCTCTCCCTTGCACTGTTTCTCTCTCTCCCTTGCTCTGTCTCTCTCTCTCTCCCTTGCTCTGTCTCTCTCTATCTCCCTTGCGCTGTATCTCTCTCTCTACCTCGCACTGTCTCTCTCTCTCCCTCGTGCTGTCTCTCTCTCCCTTGCACAATCTCTCTCCCCCTCATGCTGTCTCTCTTTCTCTCCCTCGCGCTGTCTCTCTCTCACTCCCTAGCGATGTCTCTCTCTCTCCCTCGCGCTGTCTCTCTCCCTCCCTCGCAAAATCTCTCTCTCCCTCGCGCTGGCTCTGTCTCTCACCTGCGCTGTCTCTGTCTCTCTCAATTGCGATGTCTCTCTCTCTCACCCTTGCGCTGTCTCTCTCTCTCTCTCCCTCACGCTGTATCTCTCTCTCTCTCCCTTGCGCTGTATCTCTCTCTCTACCTCGCACAGTCTCTCTTTCTCTCCCTCGCGCTGTCTCTCTCTCACTCCATCGCACTGTCTCTCTCTCTCCCTCGCGCTGTCTCCCTCCCTCGCAAAATCTCTCCCTCCCTCGTGCTGTCTCTCTCTCTCTCCCTTGCGCTGTTTCTCTCTCTCCCTTGCGGTGTTTCTCTCTCTCCCTTGCTCGGTCTGTCTCTCTTTCCCTTGCGCTGTCTATCTCTCTCCCTTTCTCTGTCTCTCTCTCTACATTGCGCTTTCTGTCACTCGCCCTTGTGATGTCCCTCTCTGTCCCTTGCGCTGTCTCTTTCTCTGCCTCGCACTGACTCTCTCTCTGCCTTGCGCTGTCTCTCTCTCTCCCTCGCGCTGTCTCCCTTTCTCCCTAATGCTGTCTCCCTCCCTTGCACAGTCTCCCTCTCTACCTCATGCTGTCTCCCACTCTCCCTCACGCTGTCTCCCACTCAGCCTCGCATTGTCTCCCTCTCTGCCTCGCGCTGTCTCCCTCTCTGCCTCGCGCTGTCGCCCTCTCTGCCTCACGCTGTCTCCCTCTCTGCCTCGTGCTGTCTCCCTCTCTGCCTCGCGCTGTCTCCCTCTCTCCCTCGTGCTATCTCCCTCTCTCGCTCGCGCTGTCTCCCTCTCTCCCTCGCGCTGTCTCCCTATGTCCCTTGCCCTGCCTCCCTCTCTCACTCGCCCTGTCTCCCTCTCTCCCTCGCACTGTCTCCTTCTCTACATCGCACTGTTTGTCTCTCTCCCTCGCGCTGTCATTCTCTCTCGCTTGCGCTGTCCAAATCCATTGCACTGTCTCTCTCTCTCCCTCGCGCTGTCTCTCTCTCTCCCTCACGCTGTCTCCCTCTCTCCCTCGTGCTGTCTATCTCTCTTCCTTTCCCTTTCTCTCTCTCTACCTCACAGTGTCTCCCTCTCTGCCACGCGCTGTCTCCCTCTCTGCCCCGCGCTGTCTCCCGTTCTGCCTCGCGCTGTCTCCCTCACTCCCTCACACTGTCTCCCTCTCTCCCTCACACTGTCTCCCTCTCTCCCTCGCGCTGTCTGTCTCTCTCCCTCGCGCTGTCTGTCTCTCTCCCTCGCGCTGTCTGTCTCTCTCCCTCGCGCTGTCTGTCTCTCTCCCTCGTGCTGTCTGTCTCTCTCCCTCGTGCTGTCTGTCTCTCTCCCTCGTGCTGTCTGTCTCTCTCCCTCGCCCTTTCTCTCTCTCTACCTCGCGCTGTCTCTCTCTCTCCCTCACACTGTCTCTCTCTCTCCCTCGTGCTGTCTCTCTCTCACCCTCGCGCTGTCTCACTGCTTGACGTGCGCTGTCACTCTCTCTCCCTTGCGCTTTCTCTCTCTCCCTCGTGCTGTCTCTCTCTCTCTCCCTTGCGCTGTCTCTCTCTCTCTCTCCCTCACGCTGTATCTCTCTCTCTCCCTTGCGCTGTATCTCTCTCTCTACCTCGCACTGTCTCTATCCCTCGTGCTGTCTCTCTCCCTTGCACAGTCTCTCTTTCTCTCCCTCGCGCTGTCTCTCTCTCACTCGCCCTGTCTCCCTCTCTCCCTCGCACTGTCTCCTTCTCTACATCGCACTGTTTGTCTCTCTCCCTCGCGCTGTCATTCTCTCTCCCTCGCGCTGTCTATCTCTCTCCCTTGCCCTTTCTCTCTCTCTCTACGTCCATTGCGCTGTCTCTCCCTCTCCCTCGTGCTGTCTCTCCCTCTCCCTCGCGCTGTCTCTCTCTCTCCCTCATGCTGTCTCTCCCTCTCCCTCGCCCTGTCTCTCCCTCTCCCTTGTCCTGTCTCTCCCTCTCCCTTGTGCTGTCTCTCCTTCACCCTTGCACTGTCTCTCCATGTCCCTTGCGCTGTCTCTCCCTCACCCTTGCGCTGTCTCTCCCTATCCCTTGCGCTGTCTCTCTCTCTGCCCCGCGTTGTCTCCCGTTCTGCCTCGCGCTATCTCCCTCACTCCCTCACACTGTCTCCCTCTCTGCCTCACACTGTCTCCCTCTCTCCCTCGCGCTGTCTGTCTCTCTCCTCGCGCTGTCTGTCTCTCTCCCTCGTGCTGTCTGTCTCTCTCCCTCGTGCTGTCTGTCTCTCTCCCTCGTGCTGTCTGTCTCTCTCCCTCGCCCTTTCTCTCTCTCTACCTCGCGCTGTCTCTCTCTCTCCCTCACACTGTCTCTCTCTCTCTCCCTCGTGCTGTCTCTCTCTCTCCCTCGCGCTGTCTCACTGCTTGACGTGCGCTGTCACTCTCTCTCCCTTGCGCTTTCTCTCTCTCCCTCGTGCTATCTCTCACTCTCTCCCTTGCGCTGTCTCTCTCTCTCTCTCCCTCACGCTGTATCTCTCTCTCTACCTCGCGCTGTATCTCTCTCTCTACCTCGCACTGTCTCTCTCTCTCCCTCGCGCTGTCTCTCTCTCACTCCATCGCACTGTCTCTCTCTCTCCCTCGCGCTGTCTCTCTCCCTCCCTCCCAAAATCTCTCCCTCCCTCGCGCTGGCTCTGTCTCTCACCTGCGCTGTCTCTCTCTCTCCCTCGTGCTGTCTCTCTCTCCCTTGCACAATCTCTCTCTCCCTCACGCTGTCTCTCTTTCTCTCCCTCACGCTGTCTCTCTTTCTCTCCCTCGCGTTGTCTCTCTCTCTCCCATGCGCTGTTTCTCTCTCCCCCTTGGACTTTGACTCTCCCTCCCTTGCGCTGTCTCTCTCTATCTTGCACTGTGTCTCTCTCCCTCGCACTGTCTCTCTCTATCCCTCGTGCTGTCTCTCTCCCTTGCACAGTCTCTCTTTCTCTCCCTCGCGCTCTCTCTCTCTCACTCCCTCGCACTGTCTCTCTCTCTCCCTCACGCTGTCTCTCTCCCTCCCTCGCAAAATCTCTCCCACCCTCGCGCTGGCTCTGTCTCTCACCTGCGCTGTCTCTCTCTCTCCCTTGCGATGTCTGTCACTCTCCCTTGCGCTGTCACTCTCTCTCCCTCATGCTGTCTATCTCTCTCCCTTTCCCTTTCTCTCTCTCTACCTCACAGTGTCTCCCTCTCTGCCACGCGCTGTCTCCCTCTCTGCCCCGCACTGTCTCCCGTTCTGCCTCGCGCTGTCTCCCGCTCTCCCTCGCGCTGTCTCCCTCTCTCCCTCACACTGTCTCCCTCTCTCCCTTGCGCTGTCTGTCTCTCTCCCTCGCGCTGTCTGTCTCTCTCCCTCGTGCTGTCTGTCACTCTCCCTCGCGCTGTCTGTCTCTCTCCCTCGTGCTGTCTGTCTCTCTCCCTTGTGCTGTCTGTCTCTCTCCCTCGTGCTGTCTGTCTCTCTCCCTCGCCCTTTCTCTCTCTCTACCTCGCGCTGTCTCTCTCTCTCCCTCACACTGTCTCACTCTCTCCCTTGTGATGTCTCTCTCTCTCCCTCACACTGTCTCACTGCTTGACGTGCGCTGTCACTCTCTCTCCCTTGCGCTTTCTCTCTCTCCCTCGTGCTATCTCTCTCTCTCTCCCTTGCGCTCTCTCTCTCTCTCTCTCCCTCACGCTGTATCTCTTTCTCTCCCTTGCGCTGTATCTCTCTCTCTACCTCGCACTGTCTCTCTCTATCCCTCGTGATGTCTCTCTCTCCCTTGCACAGTCTCTCTTTCTCTCCCTCGCGCTGTCTCTCTCTCACTCCATCGCGCTGTCTCTCTCTCACTCCATCACACTGTCTCTCTCTCTCCCTCGCGCTGTCTCCCTCCCTCGCAAAATCTCTCCCTCCCTCGTGCTGGCTCTGTCTCTCACCTGCGCCGTCTCTCTCGCTCCCTTGCAATGTCCTTCACTCTCCATTGCGCTGTCACTCTCTCTCCCTCGCGCTGTCACTCTCTCCCTCGTGCTGTCTCTCTCTCTCCCTTGCACTGCTTCTCTCTCTACCTTGGGCTTTCACTCTCTCTCCCTTGCGCTGTCACTCTCTCTCCCTTGCGCTGTCTCTCTCTCCCTTGCACTGTCTCTCCCTCCCTCTCACTGTATCTCTCTCCCTCGCACTATCACTCTCTCCCTCGCGCTGTCTCTCTCTCTCTCCCTTGCTCTGTCTGTCTCACTCTCCCTTGCGCTGTCTATCTCTCTCCCTTTCTCTGTCTCTCTCTCTACATTGCGCTTTCTGTCACTCTCCCTTGTGATGTCCCTCTCTGTCCCTTGCGCTGACTCTTTCTCTGCCTCGCACTGACTCTCTCTCTGCCTTGCGCTGTCTCCCTCTCTCCCTCGTGCTGTCTCCCACTCAGCCTCGCATTGTCTCCCTCTCTGCCTCGCGCTGTCTCCCTCTCTGTCTCGCGCTGTCTCCCTCTCTTACCTCGCGTTGTCTCCCTCTCTGCCTCGCGCGGTCTCCCTCTCTGCCTCGCGCTGTCTCCCTCTCTGCCTCGTGCTGTCTCCCTCTCTGCCTCACGCTGTCTCCCTCTCTCCCTCATGCTATCTCCCTCTCTCGCTCGCGCTGCCTCCCTCTCACCCTCACGCAGACTCCCTCTCTCCCTCGCGCTGTCTTCCTCGTGCTGTATCCCTCTCTCCCTCGTGCTGTCTACCTCTCTCCCTCGTGCTGTCTCCCTCTCTACCTCGTGCTGTCTCCCTCTCTCCCTCGCGCTGTCTCCCTCTGTCCCTGGCCCTGTCTCCCTCTCTCACTCGCCCTGTCTCCCTCTCTCCCTCACACTGTCTCCTTCTCTACATGGCACTGTTTGTCTCTCTCCCTCGTGCTGTCATTCTCTCTCCCTTGCGCTGTCTATCTCTCTCCCTTGCCCTTTATCTCTCTCTCTACGTCCATTGCGCTGTCTCTCTCTCTCCCTCGTGCTGTCTCTCCCTCTCCCTCGCCTTGTCTCTCCCTGTCCCTTGTGCTGTCTCTCCCTGTCACTTGCGCTGTCTCTCCCTATCCCTTGCGCTGTCTCTCCCTCTCCCTTGCGCTGTCTCTCTCTCTCCCTTGCGCTGTCCAAATCCATTGCACTGTCTCTCTCTCTCCCTCGCGCTGTCTCTCTCTCTTCCTCGCGCTGTCTCCCTCTCTCCCTCGTGCTATCTCTCGCCCTTTCCCTTTCTGTCTCTCTACCTCACAGTGTCTCCCTCTCTGCCACGCGCTGTCTCCCTCTCTGCCCCGTGCTGTCTCCCGTTCTGCCTCGCGCTGTCTCCCTCACTCCCTCGCACTGTGTCCCTCTCTCCCTCGCGCTGTCTCCCTCTCTCCCTCACACTGTCTCCCTCTCTCCCTCGCGCTGTCTGTCTCTCTCCCTCGTGCTGTCTGTCTCTCTCCCTCGCGCTGTCTGTCTCTCTCCATCGTGCTGTCTGTCTCTCTCCCTCGCGCTGTCTGTCTCTCTCCCTCGTGCTGTCTGTCTCTCTCCCTCGCCCTTTCTCTCTCTCTACCTCGCGCTGTCTCTCTCTCTCCCTCACACTGTCTCTCTCTCTCCCTCGTGCTGTCTCTCTCTCTCCCTCGCGCTGTCTCACTGCTTGATGTGCGCTGTCACTCTCTCTCCCTTGCGCTTTCTCTCTCTCCCTCACGCTGTATCTCTCTCACTCCCTTGCGCAGTCTCTCTTTCTCTCCCTCGCGCTGTCTCTCTCTCTCCCTCGCGCTGTCTCCCTCCCTCGCAAAATCTCTCCCTCCCTCGCGCTGGCTCTGTCTCTCACCTGCGCTGTCTCTCTCTCTCCCTTGCGATGTCTTTCACTCTCCCTTGCGCTGTCACTCTCTCTCCCTCGCGCTGTCACTCTCTCCCTCGCGCTGTCTCTCTCTCTCTCCCTTGCGCTGCTTCTCTCTCTACCTTGGGCTTTCACTCTCTCTCCCTTGCGCTGTCACTCTCTCTCCCTTCCGCTCTCTTTCTCTCCCTTGCACTGTCTCTCTCTCCCTTGCACTGTATCTCTCTCCCTCGCACTATCTCTCTCTCCCTCACGCTGTCTCTCTCTCTCTCCCTTGCTCTGTCTGTCTCACTCTCCCTTGCGCTGTCTATCTCTCTCCCTTTCTCTGTCTCTCTCTCTACATTGCGCTTTCTGTCACTCTCCCTTGTGATGTCCCTCTCTGTCCCTTGCGCTGTCTCTTTCTCTGCCTCGCACTGACTCTCTCTCTGCCTTGCGCTGTCTCTCTCTCTCCCTCGCGCTCTCTCCCTTTCTCCCTAATGCTGTCTCCCTCCCTTGCACAATCTCCCTCTCTACCTCATGCTGTCTCCCTCTCTCCCTCGTGCTGTCTTCCACTCAGCCTCGCATTGTCTCCCTCTCTGCCTTGCGCTGTCTCCCTCTCTGTCTCGCGCTGTCTCCCTCTCTTACCTCGCGCTGTCTCCCTCTCTGCCTCGCGCTGTCTCCCTCTCTGCCTCGCGCTGTCTCCCTCTCTGCCTCGTGCTGTCTCCCTCTCTGCCTCGTGCTGTCTCCCTCTCTGCCTCGTGCTGTCTCCCTCTCTCCCTCGTGCTATCTCCCTCTCTCGCTCGCGCTGTCTCCCTCTCACCCTCACGCAGACTCCCTCTCACCCTTGCGCTGTCTTCTTCGTGCTGTATCCCTCTCTCCCTCGCGCTGTCTACCTCTCTCCCTCGTGCTGTCTCCCTCTCTACCACGTGCTGTCTCCCTCTCTCCCTCGCGCTGTCTCCCTCTGTCCCTTGCCCTGTCTCCCTCTCTCACTCGCCCTGTCTCCCTCTCTCCCTCGCACTGTCTCCTTCTCTACATCGCACTGTTTGTCTCTCTCCCTCGCGCTGTCATTCTCTCTCCCTTGTGCTGTCTATCTCTCTCCCTTGCCCTTTATCTCTCTCTCTACGTCCATTGCGCTGTCTCTCTCTCTCCCTCGTGCTGTCACTCCCTCTCCCTCGCACTGTCTCTCCCTCTCCCTTGTGCTGTCTCTCCTTCTCCCTTGTGCTGTCTCTACCTGTCACTTGCGCTGTCTCTCCCTATCCCTTGCGCTGTCTCTCCCTCTCCCTTGCACTGTCTCTCTCTCTACCTTGCGCTGTCCAAATCCATTGCACTGTCTCTCTCTCTCCCTCGCGCTGTCTCTCTCTCTCCCTCGCGCTGTCTCCCTCTCTCCCTCGTGCTGTCTATCACTCGCCCTTTCCCTTTCTCTCTCTCTACCTCACAGTGTCTCCCTCTCTGCCACGTGCTGTCTCCCTCTCTGCCCCGTACTGTCTCCCGTTCTGCCTCGCGCTGTCTCCCTCACTCCCTTTTACTGTGTCCCTCTCTCCCTCGCGCTGTCTCCCTCTCTCCCTCACACTGCCTCCCTCTCTCCCTCGCGCTGTCTGTCTCTCTCCCTCGCGCTGTCTGTCTCTCTCCCTCGCGCTGTCTGTCTCTCTCCCTCGCGCTGTCTGTCTCTCTCCCTCGTGCTGTCTGTCTCTCTCCCTCATGCTGTCTGTCTCTCTCCCTCGCGTTGTCTGTCTCTCTCCCTCGTGCTGTCTGTCTCTCTCCCTCGCCCTTTCTCTCTGTCTACCTCGCGCTGTCTCTCTCTCTCCCTTACACTGTCTCTCTCTCTCCCTCGTGCTGTCTCTCTCTCACCCTCGCGCTGTCTCACTGCTTGACGTGCGCTGTCACTCTCTCTCCCTTGCGCTTTCTCTCTCTCCCTTGTGCTGTCTCTCTCTCTCACCCTTGCGCTGTCTCTCTCTCTCTCTCCCTCACGCTGTATCTCTCTCTCTCTCCCTTGCGCTGTATCTCTCTCTCTACCTCGCACTGTCTCTCTCTATCCCTCGTGCTGTCTCTCTCTCCCTTGCACAGTCTCTCTTTCTCTCTCTCGCGCTGTCTCTCTCTCACTCCATCGCACTGTCTCTCTCTCTCCCTCGCGCTGTCTCCCTCCCTCGCAAAATCTCTCCCTCCCTCGTGCTGTCTCTCTCTCTCTCCCTTGCGCTGTTTCTCTCTCTCCCTTGCGGTGTTTCTCTCTCTCCCTTGCTCGGTCTGTCTCTCTCTCCCTTGCGCTGTCTATCTCTCTCCCTTTCTCTGTCTCTCTCTCTACATTGCGCTTTCTTTCACTCTCCCTTGTGATGTCCCTTTCTGTCCCTTGCGCTGTCTCTTTCTCGGCCTCGCACTGACTCTCTCTCTGCCTTGCGCTGTCTCTCTCTCTCCCTCGCGCTGTCTCCCTTTCTCCCTAATGCTGTCTCCCTCCCTTGCACAGTCTCCCTCTCTACCTCATGCTGTCTCCCTCTCTCCCTCATGCTGTCTCCCACTCAGCCTCGCATTGTCTCCCTCTCTGCCTCGCGCTGTCTCCCTCTCTGCCTCGCGCTGTCTCCCTCTCTGCCTCGCGCTGTCTCCCTCTCTGCCTCGTGCTGTCTCCCTCTCTGCCTCGCGCTGTCTCCCTCTCTCCCTCGTGCTATCTCCCTCTCTCGCTCGCGCTGTCTCCCTCTCTCCCTCGCGCTGTCTCCCTATGTCCCTTGCCCTGCCTCCCTCTCTCACTCGCCCTGTCTCCCTCTTTCCCTCGCACTGTCTCCTTCTCTACATCGCACTGTTTGTCTCTCTCCCTCGCGCTGTCATTCTCTCTCCCTCGCGCTGTCTATCTCTCTCCCTTGCCCTTTCTCTATCTCTCTATGTCCATTGCGCTGTCTCTCTCTCTCCCTCGTGCTGTCTCTCTCTCTCCCTCACGCTGTCTCCCTCTCTCCCTCGTGCTGTCTATCTCTCTCCCTTTCCCTTTCTCTCTCTCTACCTCACAGTGTCTCCCTCTCTGCCACGCGCTGTCTCCCTCTCTGCCCCGTGCTGTCTCCCGTTCTGCCTCGCGCTGTCTCCCTCACTCCCTCGCACTGTCTCCCTCTCTCCCTCACACTGTCTCCCTCTCTCCCTCGCGCTGTCTGTCTCTCTCCCTCGCGCTGTCTGTCTCTCTCCCTCGCGCTGTCTGTCTCTCTCCCTCGCGCTGTCTGTCTCTCTCCCTCGTGCTGTCTGTCTCTCTCCCTCGTGCTGTCTCTCTCTCTCTCCCTTGCGCTGTCTCTCTCTCTCTCTCCCTCATGCTGTATCTCTCTCTCTCCCTTGCGCTGTATCTCTCTCTCTACCTCGTACTGTCTCTATCCCTCGTGCTGTCTCTCTCTCCCTTGCACAGTCTCTCTTTCTCTCCCTCGCGCTGTCTCTCTCTCTCCCTCGCACTGTCTCCTTCTCTACATCGCACTGTTTGTCTCTCTCCCTCGCGCTGTCATTCTCTCTCCCTCGCGCTGTCTATCTCTCTCCCTTGCCCTTTCTCTCTCTCTCTACATCCATTGCGCTGTCTCTCTCTCTCCCTCGTGCTGTCTCTCCCTCTCCCTCGCGCTGTCTCTCTCTCGCCCTCATGCTGTCTCTCCCTCTCCCTCGCCCTGTCTCCCTCTCTCCCTTGTGCTGTCTCTCCTTCACCCTTGCACTGTCTCTCCCTGTCCCTTGTGCTGTCTCTCCCTCACCCTTGCGCTGTCTCTCCCTATCCCTTGCGCATTCTCTCCCTCTCCCTTGCGCTGTCTCTCTCTCTGCCCCGCGTTGTCTCCCATTCTGCCTCGCGATATCTCCCTCACTCCCTCACACTGTCTCCCTCTCTGCCTCACACTGTCTCCCTCTCTCCCTCGCGCTGTCTGTCTCTCTCCCTCGCGCTGTCTGTCTCTCTCCCTCGTGCTGTCTGTCTCTCTTCCTCGTGCTGTCTGTCTCTCTCCCTCGTGCTGTCTGTCTCTCTCCCTCGCCCTTTCTCTCTCTCTACCTCGCGCTGTCTCTCTCTCTCCCTCACACTGTCTCTCTCTCTCCCTCGTGCTGTCTCTCTCTCTCCCTCGCGCTGTCTCACTGCTTGACGTGCGCTGTCACTCTCTCTCCCTTGCGCTTTCTCTCTCTCCCTCGTGCTATCTCTGTCTCTCTCCCTTGCGCTGTCTCTCTCTCTCTCTCCCTCACGCTGTATCTCTCTCTCTACCTCGCGCTGTATCTCTCTCTCTACCTCGCACTGTCTCTCTCTCTCCCTCGCGCTGTCTCTCTCTCACTCCATCGCACTGTCTCTCTCTCTCCCTCGCGGTGTCTCCCTCCCTCGCAAAATCTCTCCCTCCCTCGCGCTGGCTCTGTCTCTCACCTGCGCTGTCTCTCTCTCTCCCTCGCGCTGTCTCCCTCTGTCCCTTGCCCTGTCTCTCTCTCTCACTCGCCCTGTCTCCCTCTCTCCCTCGCACTGTCTCCTTCTCTACATCGCACTGTTTGTCTCTCTCCCTCGCGCTGTCATTCTCTCTCCCTCGCGCTGTCTATCTCTCTCCCTTGCCCTTTCTCTATCTCTCTACGTCCATTGCGCTGTCTCTCTCTCTCCCTCGTGCTGTCTCTCACTGTCACTTGCGCTGTCTCTCCCTATCCCTTGCGCTGTCTCTCCCTCTCCCTTGCGCTGTCTCTCTCTCTCCCTTGCGCTGTCCAAATCCATTGCACTGTCTGTCTCTCTCCCTCGCGCTGTCTCTCTCTCTCCCTCGCACTGTCTCCCTCTCTCCCTCGTGCTGTCTATCTCTCTCCCTTTCCCTTTCTCTCTCTCTACCTCACAGTGTCTCCCTCTCTGCCACGCGCTGTCTCCCTCTCTGCCCCACGCTGTCTCCCGTTCTGCCTCGCGCTGTCTCCCTCACTCCCTCGCACTGTCTCCCTCTCTCCCTCACACTGTCTCCCTCTCTCCCTCGCGCTGTCTGTCTCTCTCCCTCGCGCTGTCTGTCTCTCTCCCTCGCGCTGTCTGTCTCTCTCCCTCGTGCTGTCTGTCTCTCTCCCTCGTGCTGTCTGTCATTCTCCCTCGTGCTGTCTGTCTCTCTCCCTCGTGCTGTCTGTCTCTCTCCCTCGTGCTGTCTGTCTCTCTCCCTCACACTGTCTCTCTCTCTCCCTCGTGCTGTCTCTCTCTCCCTCGTGCAGTCTGTCTCTCTCCCTCGCCCTTTCTCTCTCTCTACCTCGCGCTGTCTCTCTCTCTCCCTCACACTGTCTGTCTCTTTCCCTCGTGCTGTCTCTCCCTCTCCCTCGTTTGTCTCACTGCTTGACGTGCGCTGTCACTCTCTCTCCCTTGCACTTTCTCTCTCTCCCTCGTGCTGTCTCTCTCTGTCCCTTGCACTGTCTCTCTCTCTCTCTCCCTCACGCTGTATCTCTCCCTCTCCCTTGAGCTGTATCTCTCTCTCTACCTCGCACTGTCTCTCTCTATCCCTCGTGCTGTCTCTCTCTCCCTTGCACAGTCTCTCTTTCTCTCCCTCGCGCTGTCTCTCTCTCACTCCATCGCACTGTCTCTCTCTCTCCCTCGCGCTGTCTCCCTCCCTCGCAAAATCTCTCCCTCCCTCGCGCTGGCTCTGTCTCTCACCTGCGCTGTCTCTCTCTCTCCCTTGCAATGTCTTTCACTCTCCCTTGCGCTGTCACTCTCTCTCCCTCGCGCTGTCACTCTCTCCCTCGCGCTGTCTCTCTCTCTCCCTTGCGCTGTTTCTCTCTCTACCCTGGGCTTTCACTCTCTCTCCCTTGCGCTGTCACTCTCTCTCCCTTGCGCTGTCTCTCTGTCTCCCTTGCACTGTCTCTCTCTCCCTCGCACTGTACCTCTCTCCCTCGCACTATCTCTCTCTCCCTTGCGCTGTCTATCTCTCTCCCTTTCTCTGTCTCTCTCTCTACATTGCGCTTTCTGTCTCTTTCTCTGCCTCGCACTGACTCTCTCTCTGCCTTGCGCTGTCTCTCTCTCTCCCTCGCGCTGTCTCCCTTTCTCCCTAATGCTGTCTCCCTCCCTTGCACAGTCTCCCTCTCTACCTCATGCTGTCTCCCTCTCTCCCTCGTGCTGTCTCCCACTCAGCCTCGCATTGTCTCCCTCTCTGCCTCGCGCTGTCTCCCTCTCTGTCTCGCGCTGTCTCCCTCTCTTACCTCGCGCTGTCTGCCTCTCTGACTCGCGCTGTCTCCCTCTCTGCCTCGCGCTGTCTCCCTCTCTGCCTCGTGCTGTCTCCCTCTCTGCCTCGCGCTGTCTCCCTCTCTCCCTCGTGCTATCTCCCTCTCTCGCTCGCGCAGTCTCCCTCTCTCCCTCACGCAGACTCCCTCTCTCCCTCGCGCTTTCTCCCTCGTGCTGTATCCCTCTCTCCCTCGCGCTGTCTACCTCTGTCCCTTGCCCTGTCTCCCTTTCTCACTCGCCCTGTCTCCCTCTGTCCCTCGCACTGTCTCCTTCTCTACATCGCACTGTTTGTCTCTCTCCCTCGTGCTGTCATTCTCTCTCCCTCGCGCTGTCTATCTCTCTCCCTTGCCCTTTCTCTCTCTCTCTACGTCCATTGCGCTGTCTCTCTCTCTCCCTCGCGCTGTCTCTCCCTCTCCCTTGCCCTGTCTCTCCCTCTCCCTTGTGCTGTCTCTCGCTCTCCCTTGCGCTGTCTCTCCCTGTCCCTTGTGCTGTCTCTCCCTGTCACTTGCGCTGTCTCTCTCTCTCCCTTGCGCTGTCTCTCCCTCTCCCTTGCGCTGTCTCTCTCCCTTGCGCTGTCCAAATCCATTGCACTGTCTCTCTCTCTCCCTCGCGCTGTTTCCCTCTGCTCCCTCGTGCTGTCTATCTCTCTCCCTTTCCTTTTCTCTCTCTCTACCTCACAGTGTCTCCCTCTCTGCCTCGCGCTGTCTCCCTCTCGGCCCCGCGCTGTCTCCCTCTCTGCCTCGCGCTGTCTCCCTCACTCGCTCGCACTGTCTCCCTCTCTCCCTCGCGCTGTCTCCCTCTCTCCCTCGCGCTGTCTGACTCTCTCCCTCGCGCTGTCTGTCTCTCTCCCTCGTGCTGTCGGTCTCTCTCCCTCGTGCTGTCTGTCTCTCTCCCTCGTGCTGTCTGTCTCTCTCCCTCGTGCTGTCTGTCTCTCTCCCTCGCACTGTCTCTCTCTATCCCTCGTGTTGTCTCTCTCTCCCTTGCACAGTCTCTCTTTCTCTCCCTCGCGCTGTCTCTCTCTCACTCCCTCGCACTGTCTCTCTCTCCCTCGCGCTGTCTCTCTCCCTCCCTCGCAAAATCTCTCCCTCCCTCGCACTGGCTCTGTCTCTCACCTGCGCTGTCTCTCTCTCTCCCTTGCGATGTCTTTCACTCTCCCTTGCGCTGTCACTCTCTCTCCCTCGCGCTGTCACTCTCTCCCTCGCGCTGTCTCTCTCTCTCTCGCGCTGTCTCTCTCTCTCCCTTGCGCTGTTTCTCTCTCTACCTTGGGCTTTCACTCTCTCTCCCTTGCGCTGTCACTCTCTCTCCCTCGCGCTGTCTCTCTCTCCCTTGCACTGTCTCTCTCTCCCTCGCACTGTATCTCTCTCCCTCGCACTATCTCTCTCTCCCTCGCGCTGTCTCTCCCTCACTCCCTTGCTCTGTCTCTCTCTCTCTCCCTTGCGCTGTCTCTCTCTCTTCCTTGCTCTGCCTCTCTCTTTACATTGCGCTGTCTGTGACTCTCCCTTGCGATGTCCCTCTCTGTCCTTTGCGCTGTCTCTCTCTCTGCCTCACACTGTCTCTCTCTCTGCCTTGCGCTGTCTCTCTCTCCCTCGTGCTGTCTCTCTCTCTCCCTCACGCTCTCTCTCTCCCTCCCTCGCGCTGTCTCTCTCTCTCTCCCTCGCGCTGTATCTCACTCTCTCCCTCGCGCTGTATCTCTCTCTCGACCTCGCACTGTCTCTCTCTCGCCCTCGTGCTGTCTCTCTCCCTCCCTCGCAAAATCTCTCCCTCCCTCGCACTGGCTCTGTCTCTCACATGCGCTGTCTCTCTCTCTCCTTTGCGATGTCTGTCACTCTCCCTTGCGCTGTCACTCTCTCTCCCTCGTGCTGTATCCCTCTCTCCCTCGCGCTGTCTACCTCTGTCCCTTGCCCTGTCTCCCTTTCTCACTCGCCCTGTCTCCCTCTGTCCCTCGCACTGTCTCCTTCTCTACATCGCACTGTTTGTCTCTCTCCCTCGTGCTGTCATTCTCTCTCCCTCGCGCTGTCTATCTCTCTCCCTTGCCCTTTCTCTCTCTCTCTACGTCCATTGCGCTGTCTCTCTCTCTCCCTCGCGCTGTCTCTCCCTCTCCCTTGCCCTGTCACTCCCTCTCCCTTGTGCTGTCTCTCGCTCTCCCTTGCGCTGTCTCTCCCTGTCCCTTGTGCTGTCTCTCCCTGTCACTTGCGCTGTCTCTCCCTATCCCTTGCGCTGTCTCTCCCTCTCCCTTGCGCTGTCTCTCTCCCTTGCGCTGTCCAAATCCATTGCACTGTCTCTCTCTCTCCCTCGCGCTGTTTCCCTCTGCTCCCTCGTGCTGTCTATCTCTCTCCCTTTCCTTTTCTCTCTCTCTACCTCACAGTGTCTCCCTCTCTGCCTCGCGCTGTCTCCCTCTCGGCCCCGCGCTGTCTCCCTCTCTGCCTCGCGCTGTCTCCCTCACTCGCTCGCACTGTCTCCCTCTCTCCCTCGCGCTGTCTCCCTCTCTCCCTCGCGCTGTCTGACTCTCTCCCTCGCGCTGTCTGTCTCTCTCCCTCGTGCTGTCGGTCTCTCTCCCACGTGCTGTCTGTCTCTCTCCCTCGCACTGTCTCTCTCTATCCCTCGTGTTGTCTCTCTCTCCCTTGCACAGTCTCTCTTTCTCTCCCTCGCGCTGTCTCTCTCTCACTCCCTCGCACTGTCTCTCTCTCCCTCGCGCTGTCTCTCTCCCTCCCTCGCAAAATCTCTCCCTCCCTCGCACTGGCTCTGTCTCTCACCTGCGCTGTCTCTCTCTCTCCCTTGCGATGTCTTTCACTCTCCCTTGCGCTGTCACTCTCTCTCCCTCGCGCTGTCACTCTCTCCCTCGCGCTGTCTCTCTCTCTCCCTTGCGCTGTTTCTCTCTCTACCTTGGGCTTTCACTCTCTCTCCCTTGCGCTGTCACTCTCTCTCCCTCGCGCTGTCTCTCTCTCCCTTGCACTGTCTCTCTCTCCCTCGCACTGTATCTCTCTCCCTCGCACTATCTCTCTCTCCCTCGCGCTGTCTCTCCCTCACTCCCTTGCTCTGTCTCTCTCTCTCTCCCTTGCGCTGTCTCTCTCTCTTCCTTGCTCTGCCTCTCTCTTTACATTGCGCTGTCTGTGACTCTCCCTTGCGATGTCCCTCTCTGTCCTTTGCGCTGTCTCTCTCTCTGCCTCACACTGTCTCTCTCTCTGCCTTGCGCTGTCTCTCTCTCCCTCGTGCTGTCTCTCTCTCTCCCTCACGCTCTCTCTCTCCCTCCCTCACGCTGTCTCTCTCTCTCTCCCTCGCGCTGTATCTCACTCTCTCCCTCGCGCTGTATCTCTCTCTCGACCTCGCACTGTCTCTCTCTCGCCCTCGTGCTGTCTCTCTCCCTCCCTCGCAAAATCTCTCCCTCCCTCGCACTGGCTCTGTCTCTCACATGCGCTGTCTCTCTCTCTCCTTTGCGATGTCTGTCACTCTCCCTTGCGCTGTCACTCTCTCTCCCTCGCGCTGTCACTCTCTCCCTCGCGTTGTCTGTCTCTCTCCCTTGCGCTGTTTCTCTCTCTCCCTTGGGCTTTCATTCTCTCTCCCTCGTGCTGTCTCTCTCTCCCTTGCACAATCTCTCTCTGCACGCTGTCTCTCTTTCTCTCCCTCGCGCTGTCTCTCTCTCACTCCCTCGCACTGTCTCTCTCTCTCCATCACGCTGTCTCTCTTCCTCCCTCGCAAAATCTCTCCCTCCCTCGCACTGGTTCTGTCTCTCACCTGCGCTGTCTCTCTCTCTCCCTTGCAATGTCTTTCACTCTCCCTTGCGCTGTCACTCTCTCTCCCTCGCGCTGTCACTCTCTCCCCTCGCGCTGTCTCTCTCTCTCCCTTGCGCTGTTTCTCTCTCTACCCTGGGCTTTCACTCTCTCTCCCTTGCGCTGTCACTCTCTCCCTCCCTTGCGCTGTCTCTCTCTCCCTTGCACTGTCTGTCTCTCCCTCGCACTGTACCTCTCTCCCTCGCACTATCTGTCTCTCCCTCACGCTGTCTCTCTCTCTCCCTTGCTCTGTCTGTCTCTCTCTCCCTTGCGCTGTCTATCTCTCTCCCTTTCTCTGTCTCTCTCTCTACATTGCGCTTTCTGTCACTCTCCCTTGTGATGTCCCTCTCTGTCCCTTGCGCTGTCTCTTTCTCTGCCTCGCACTGACTCTCTCTCTGCCTTGCGCTGTCTCTCTCTCTCCCTCGCGCTGTCTCCCTTTCTCCCTAATGCTGTCTCCCTCCCTTGCACAGTCTCCCTCTCTACCTCATGCTGTCTCCCTCTCTGCCTCGTGCTGTCTCCCACTCAGCCTCGCATTGTCTCCCTCTTTGCCTCGCGCTGTCTCCCTCTCTCTCTCGCGCTGTCTCCCTCTCTTACCTCGCGCTGTCTGCCTCTCTGACTCGCGCTGTCTCCCTCTCTGCCTCACGCTGTCTCCCTCTCTGCCTCGCGCTGTCTCCCTCTCTGCCTCGTGCTGTCTCCCTCTCTGCCTCGCGCTGTCTCCCTCTCTCCCTCGTGCTATCTCCCTCTCTCGCTCGCGCAGTCTCCCTCTCTCCCTCACGCAGACTCCCTCTCTCCCTCGCGCTGTCTCCCTCGTGCTGTATCTCTCTCTCCCTCGCGCTGTCTACCTCTCTCCCTCATGCTGTCTCCCTCTCTCCCTCGTGCTGTCTCCCTCTCTCCCTCGCGCTGTCTCCCTCTGTCCCTTGCCCTGTCTCCCTCTCTCACTCGCCCTGTCCTCCTCTGTCCCTCGCACTGTCTCCTTCTCTCCATTGCACTGTTTGTCTCTCTCCCTCGTGCTGTCATTCTCTCTCCCTCGCGCTGTCTATCTCTCTCCCTTGCCCTTTCTCTCTCTCTCTACGTCCATTGCGCTGTCTCTCTCTCTCCCTCGCGCTGTCTCTCCCTCTCCCTCGCCCTGTCTCTCCCTCTCCCTTGTGCTGTCTCTCCCTCTCCCTTGCGCTGTCTCTCCCTGTCCCTTGTGCTGTCTCTCCCTGTCACTTGCGCTGTCTCTCCCTATCCCTTGCGCTGTCTCTCCCTCTCCCTTGCGCTGTCTCTCTCCCTTGCGCTGTCCAAATCCATTGCACTGTCTCTCTCTCTCCCTCGCGCTGTCTCTCTCTCTCCCTCGCGCTGTTTCCCTCTCTCACTTGTGCTGTCTATCTCTCTCCCTTTCCCTTTCTCTCTCTCTACCTCACAGTGTCTCCCTCTCTGCCTCGCGCTGTCTCCCTCTCTGCCCCGCGCTGTCTCCCTCTCTGCCTCGCGCTGTCTCCCTCACTCCCTCGCACTGTCTCCCTCTCTCCCTCGTGCTGTCTCCCTCTCTCCCTCGCGCTGTCTGTCTCTCTCCCTCGCGCTGTCTGTCTCTCTCCCTCATGCTGTCTGTCTCTCTCCCTCGTGCTGTCTGTCTCTCTCCCTCGTGCTGTCTGTCTCTCTCCCTCGTGCTGTTTGTCTCTCTCCCTCGCACTGTCTCTCTCTATCCCTCGTGTTGTCTCTCTCTCCCTTGCACAGTCTCTCTTTCTCTCCCTCGCGCTGTCTCTCTCTCACTCCCTCGCACTGTCTCTCTCTCTCTCCCTTGCGCTGTCTCTCTCCCTCCCTCGCAAAATCTCTCCCTCCCTCGCGCTGGCTCTGTCTCTCACCTGCGCTGTCTCTCTCTCTCCCTTGCGATGTCTTTCACTCTCCCTTGCGCTGTCACTCTCTCTCCCTCGCGCTGTCACTCTCTCCCTCGCGCTGTCTCTCTCTCTCCCTTGAGCTGTTTCTCTCTCTACCTTGGGCTTTCACTCTCTCTCCCTTGCGCTGTCACTCTCTCCCTTGCACTGTCTCCCTCTCCCTCGCACTGTATCTCTCTCCCTCGCACTATCTCTCTCTCCCTCGCGCTGTCTCTCCCTCACTCCCTTGCGCTGTTTCTCTCTCTCCCTTGTGGTGTTTCTCTCTCTCCCTTGCACTGTTTCTCTCTCTCCCTTTCTCTGTGTCTCTCTCTCTCCTTGCGCTGTCTCTCTCTCTCCCTTGCTCTGTCTCTCTCTTTACATTGCGCTGTCTGTCACTCTCCCTTGCGCTGTCTCTCTCTCTGTCCCTTGTGCTGTCTCTCTCTCTGCCTCACACTGTCTCTCTCTCTGCCTTGCGCTGTCTCTCTCTCCCTCATGCTGTCTCTCTCTCTCCCTCACGCTCTCTCTCTCCCTCCCTCACACTGTCTCTCTCTCTCCCTCGCCCTGTCTCTCTTCCTCCCTCGCAAAATCTCTCCCTCCCTCGCACTGGCTCTGTCTCTCACCTGCGCTGTCTCTCTCTCTCCTTTGCGATGTCTGTCACTCTCCCTTGCGCTGTCACTCTCTCTCCCTCGCGCTGTCACTCTCTCCCTCGCGTTGTCTGTCTCTCTCCCTTGCGCTGTTTCTCTCTCTCCCTTGCACTGTCTCTCTCTCCCTCGCACTGTCTCTCTCTATCCCTCGTGCTGTCTCTCTCCCTTGCACAGTCTCTGTTTCTCTCCCTCGCGCTGTCTCTCTCCC
The DNA here is from genome assembly GCA_026770705.1 of Isurus oxyrinchus. Taxonomy (NCBI): domain Eukaryota; kingdom Metazoa; phylum Chordata; class Chondrichthyes; order Lamniformes; family Lamnidae; genus Isurus; species Isurus oxyrinchus. Next base: position 898,139 of record JANJGN010000165.1, read on the forward strand.
TCCCTCGCAAAATTTCTCCCTCCCTCGCACTGGCTCTGTCTCTCACCTGCGCTGTCTCTCTCTCTCCCTCGCGCTGTCTGTCTCTCTCCCTCGCGCTGTCTGTCTCTCTCCCTCGCGCTGTCTGTCTCTCTCCCTCGTGCTGTCTGTCTCTCTCCCTCGTGCTGTCTGTCATTCTCCCTCGTGCTGTCTGTCTCTCTCCCTCGTGCTGTCTGTCTCTCTCCCTCGTGCTGTCTGTCTCTCTCCCTCACACTGTCTCTCTCTCTCCCTCGTGCTGTCTCTCTCTCCCTCGTGCAGTCTGTCTCTCTCCCTCGCCCTTTCTCTCTCTCTACCTCGCGCTGTCTCTCTCTCTCCCTCACACTGTCTGTCTCTTTCCCTCGTGCTGTCTCTCCCTCTCCCTCGTTTGTCTCACTGCTTGACGTGCGCTGTCACTCTCTCTCCCTTGCACTTTCTCTCTCTCCCTCGTGCTGTCTCTCTCTGTCCCTTGCACTGTCTCTCTCTCTCTCTCCCTCACGCTGTATCTCTCTCTCTCCCTTGAGCTGTATCTCTCTCTCTACCTCGCACTGTCTCTCTCTATCCCTCGTGCTGTCTCTCTCTCCCTTGCACAGTCTCTCTTTCTCTCCCTCGCGCTGTCTCTCTCTCACTCCATCGCACTGTCTCTCTCTCTCCCTCGCGCTGTCTCCCTCCCTCGCAAAATCTCTCCCTCCCTCGCGCTGGCTCTGTCTCTCACCTGCGCTGTCTCTCTCTCTCCCTTGCAATGTCTTTCACTCTCCCTTGCGCTGTCACTCTCTCTCCCTCGCGCTGTCACTCTCTCCCTCGCGCTGTCTCTCTCTCTCCCTTGCGCTGTTTCTCTCTCTACCCTGGGCTTTCACTCTCTCTCCCTTGCGCTGTCACTCTCTCTCCCTTGCGCTGTCTCTCTGTCTCCCTTGCACTGTCTCTCTCTCCCTCGCACTGTACCTCTCTCCCTCGCACTATCTCTCTCTCCCTTGCGCTGTCTATCTCTCTCCCTTTCTCTGTCTCTCTCTCTACATTGCGCTTTCTGTCTCTTTCTCTGCCTCGCACTGACTCTCTCTCTGCCTTGCGCTGTCTCTCTCTCTCCCTCGCGCTGTCTCCCTTTCTCCCTAATGCTGTCTCCCTCCCTTGCACAGTCTCCCTCTCTACCTCATGCTGTCTCCCTCTCTCCCTCGTGCTGTCTCCCACTCAGCCTCGCATTGTCTCCCTCTCTGCCTCGCGCTGTCTCCCTCTCTGTCTCGCGCTGTCTCCCTCTCTTACCTCGCGCTGTCTGCCTCTCTGACTCGCGCTGTCTCCCTCTCTGCCTCGCGCTGTCTCCCTCTCTGCCTCGTGCTGTCTCCCTCTCTGCCTCGCGCTGTCTCCCTCTCTCCCTCGTGCTATCTCCCTCTCTCGCTCGCGCAGTCTCCCTCTCTCCCTCACGCAGACTCCCTCTCTCCCTCGCGCTTTCTCCCTCGTGCTGTATCCCTCTCTCCCTCGCGCTGTCTACCTCTGTCCCTTGCCCTGTCTCCCTTTCTCACTCGCCCTGTCTCCCTCTGTCCCTCGCACTGTCTCCTTCTCTACATCGCACTGTTTGTCTCTCTCCCTCGTGCTGTCATTCTCTCTCCCTCGCGCTGTCTATCTCTCTCCCTTGCCCTTTCTCTCTCTCTCTACGTCCATTGCGCTGTCTCTCTCTCTCTCCCTCGCGCTGTCTCTCCCTCTCCCTTGCCCTGTCTCTCCCTCTCCCTTGTGCTGTCTCTCGCTCTCCCCTTGCGCTGTCTCTCCCTGTCCCTTGTGCTGTCTCTCCCTGTCACTTGCGCTGTCTCTCCCTATCCCTTGCGCTGTCTCTCCTCTCTCCCTTGCGCTGTCTCTCTCCCTTGCGCTGTCCAAATCCATTGCACTGTCTCTCTCTCTCCCTCGCGCTGTTTCCCTCTGCTCCCTCGTGCTGTCTATCTCTCTCCCTTTCCTTTTCTCTCTCTCTACCTCACAGTGTCTCCCTCTCTGCCTCGCGCTGTCTCCCTCTCGGCCCCCGCGCTGTCTCCCTCTCTGCCTCGCGCTGTCTCCCTCACTCGCTCGCACTGTCTCCCTCTCTCCCTCGCGCTGTCTCCCTCTCTCCCTCGCGCTGTCTGACTCTCTCCCTCGCGCTGTCTGTCTCTCTCCCTCGTGCTGTCGGTCTCTCTCCCTCGTGCTGTCTGTCTCTCTCCCTCGTGCTGTCTGTCTCTCTCCCTCGTGCTGTCTGTCTCTCTCCCTCGCACTGTCTCTCTCTATCCCTCGTGTTGTCTCTCTCTCCCTTGCACAGTCTCTCTTTCTCTCCCTCGCGCTGTCTCTCTCTCACTCCCTCGCACTGTCTCTCTCTCCCTCGCGCTGTCTCTCTCCCTCCCTCGCAAAATCTCTCCCTCCCTCGCACTGGCTCTGTCTCTCACCTGCGCTGTCTCTCTCTCTCCCTTGCGATGTCTTTCACTCTCCCTTGCGCTGTCACTCTCTCTCCCTCGCGCTGTCACTCTCTCCCTCGCGCTGTCTCTCTCTCTCTCGCGCTGTCTCTCTCTCTCCCTTGCGCTGTTTCTCTCTCTACCTTGGGCTTTCACTCTCTCTCCCTTGCGCTGTCACTCTCTCTCCCTCGCGCTGTCTCTCTCTCCCTTGCACTGTCTCTCTCTCCCTCGCACTGTATCTCTCTCCCTCGCACTATCTCTCTCTCCCTCGCGCTGTCTCTCCCTCACTCCCTTGCTCTGTCTCTCTCTCTCTCCCTTGCGCTGTCTCTCTCTCTTCCTTGCTCTGCCTCTCTCTTTACATTGCGCTGTCTGTGACTCTCCCTTGCGATGTCCCTCTCTGTCCTTTGCGCTGTCTCTCTCTCTGCCTCACACTGTCTCTCTCTCTGCCTTGCGCTGTCTCTCTCTCCCTCGTGCTGTCTCTCTCTCTCCCTCACGCTCTCTCTCTCCCTCCCTCGCGCTGTCTCTCTCTCTCTCCCTCGCGCTGTATCTCACTCTCTCCCTCGCGCTGTATCTCTTTCTCGACCTCGCACTGTCTCTCTCTCGCCCTCGTGCTGTCTCTCTCCCTCCCTCGCAAAATCTCTCCCTCCCTCGCACTGGCTCTGTCTCTCACATGCGCTGTCTCTCTCTCTCCTTTGCGATGTCTGTCACTCTCCCTTGCGCTGTCACTCTCTCTCCCTCGTGCTGTATCCCTCTCTCCCTCGCGCTGTCTACCTCTGTCCCTTGCCCTGTCTCCCTTTCTCACTCGCCCTGTCTCCCTCTGTCCCTCGCACTGTCTCCTTCTCTACATCGCACTGTTTGTCTCTCTCCCTCGTGCTGTCATTCTCTCTCCCTCGCGCTGTCTATCTCTCTCCCTTGCCCTTTCTCTCTCTCTCTACGTCCATTGCGCTGTCTCTCTCTCTCCCTCGCGCTGTCTCTCCCTCTCCCTTGCCCTGTCTCTCCCTCTCCCTTGTGCTGTCTCTCCCTCTCCCTTGCGCTGTCTCTCCCTGTCCCTTGTGCTGTCTCTCCCTGTCACTTGCGCTGTCTCTCCCTATCCCTTGCGCTGTCTCTCCCTCTCCCTTGCGCTGTCTCTCTCCCTTGCGCTGTCCAAATCCATTGCACTGTCTCTCTCTCTCCCTCGCGCTGTTTCCCTCTGCTCCCTCGTGCTGTCTATCTCTCTCCCTTTCCTTTTCTCTCTCTCTACCTCACAGTGTCTCCCTCTCTGCCTCGCGCTGTCTCCCTCTCGGCCCCGCGCTGTCTCCCTCTCTGCCTCGCGCTGTCTCCCTCACTCGCTCGCACTGTCTCCCTCTCTCCCTCGCGCTGTCTCCCTCTCTCCCTCGCGCTGTCTGACTCTCTCCCTCGCGCTGTCTGTCTCTCTCCCTCGTGCTGTCGGTCTCTCTCCCTCGTGCTGTCTGTCTCTCTCCCTCGTGCTGTCTGTCTCTCTCCCTCGTGCTGTCTGTCTCTCTCCCTCGCACTGTCTCTCTCTATCCCTCGTGTTGTCTCTCTCTCCCTTGCACAGTCTCTCTTTCTCTCCCTCGCGCTGTCTCTCTCTCACTCCCTCGCACTGTCTCTCTCTCCCTCGCGCTGTCTCTCTCCCTCCCTCGCAAAATCTCTCCCTCCCTCGCACTGGCTCTGTCTCTCACCTGCGCTGTCTCTCTCTCTCCCTTGCGATGTCTTTCACTCTCCCTTGCGCTGTCACTCTCTCTCCCTCGCGCTGTCACTCTCTCCCTCGCGCTGTCTCTCTCTCTCCCTTGCGCTGTTTCTCTCTCTACCTTGGGCTTTCACTCTCTCTCCCTTGCGCTGTCACTCTCTCTCCCTCGCGCTGTCTCTCTCTCCCTTGCACTGTCTCTCTCTCCCTCGCACTGTATCTCTCTCCCTCGCACTATCTCTCTCTCCCTCGCGCTGTCTCTCCCTCACTCCCTTGCTCTGTCTCTCTCTCTCTCCCTTGCGCTGTCTCTCTCTCTTCCTTGCTCTGCCTCTCTCTTTACATTGCGCTGTCTGTGACTCTCCCTTGCGATGTCCCTCTCTGTCCTTTGCGCTGTCTCTCTCTCTGCCTCACACTGTCTCTCTCTCTGCCTTGCGCTGTCTCTCTCTCCCTCGTGCTGTCTCTCTCTCTCCCTCACGCTCTCTCTCTCCCTCCCTCACGCTGTCTCTCTCTCTCTCCCTCGCGCTGTATCTCACTCTCTCCCTCGCGCTGTATCTCTCTCTCGACCTCGCACTGTCTCTCTCTCGCCCTCGTGCTGTCTCTCTCCCTCCCTCGCAAAATCTCTCCCTCCCTCGCACTGGCTCTGTCTCTCACATGCGCTGTCTCTCTCTCTCCTTTGCGATGTCTGTCACTCTCCCTTGCGCTGTCACTCTCTCTCCCTCGCGCTGTCACTCTCTCCCTCGCGTTGTCTGTCTCTCTCCCTTGCGCTGTTTCTCTCTCTCCCTTGGGCTTTCATTCTCTCTCCCTCGTGCTGTCTCTCTCTCCCTTGCACAATCTCTCTCTGCCTCACGCTGTCTCTCTTTCTCTCCCTCGCGCTGTCTCTCTCTCACTCCCTCGCACTGTCTCTCTCTCTCCATCACGCTGTCTCTCTTCCTCCCTCGCAAAATCTCTCCCTCCCTCGCACTGGTTCTGTCTCTCACCTGCGCTGTCTCTCTCTCTCCCTTGCAATGTCTTTCACTCTCCCTTGCGCTGTCACTCTCTCTCCCTCGCGCTGTCACTCTCTCCCTCGCGCTGTCTCTCTCTCTCCCTTGCGCTGTTTCTCTCTCTACCCTGGGCTTTCACTCTCTCTCCCTTGCGCTGTCACTCTCTCTCCCTTGCGCTGTCTCTCTCTCCCTTGCACTGTCTGTCTCTCCCTCGCACTGTACCTCTCTCCCTCGCACTATCTGTCTCTCCCTCACGCTGTCTCTCTCTCTCTCCCTTGCTCTGTCTGTCTCTCTCTCCCTTGCGCTGTCTATCTCTCTCCCTTTCTCTGTCTCTCTCTCTACATTGCGCTTTCTGTCACTCTCCCTTGTGATGTCCCTCTCTGTCCCTTGCGCTGTCTCTTTCTCTGCCTCGCACTGACTCTCTCTCTGCCTTGCGCTGTCTCTCTCTCTCCCTCGCGCTGTCTCCCTTTCTCCCTAATGCTGTCTCCCTCCCTTGCACAGTCTCCCTCTCTACCTCATGCTGTCTCCCTCTCTGCCTCGTGCTGTCTCCCACTCAGCCTCGCATTGTCTCCCTCTTTGCCTCGCGCTGTCTCCCTCTCTCTCTCGCGCTGTCTCCCTCTCTTACCTCGCGCTGTCTGCCTCTCTGACTCGCGCTGTCTCCCTCTCTGCCTCACGCTGTCTCCCTCTCTGCCTCGCGCTGTCTCCCTCTCTGCCTCGTGCTGTCTCCCTCTCTGCCTCGCGCTGTCTCCCTCTCTCCCTCGTGCTATCTCCCTCTCTCGCTCGCGCAGTCTCCCTCTCTCCCTCACGCAGACTCCCTCTCTCCCTCGCGCTGTCTCCCTCGTGCTGTATCTCTCTCTCCCTCGCGCTGTCTACCTCTCTCCCTCATGCTGTCTCCCTCTCTCCCTCGTGCTGTCTCCCTCTCTCCCTCGCGCTGTCTCCCTCTGTCCCTTGCCCTGTCTCCCTCTCTCACTCGCCCTGTCCTCCTCTGTCCCTTGCACTGTCTCCTTCTCTCCATTGCACTGTTTGTCTCTCTCCCTCGTGCTGTCATTCTCTCTCCCTCGCGCTGTCTATCTCTCTCCCTTGCCCTTTCTCTCTCTCTCTACGTCCATTGCGCTGTCTCTCTCTCTCCCTCGCGCTGTCTCTCCCTCTCCCTCGCCCTGTCTCTCCCTCTCCCTTGTGCTGTCTCTCCCTCTCCCTTGCGCTGTCTCTCCCTGTCCCTTGTGCTGTCTCTCCCTGTCACTTGCGCTGTCTCTCCCTATCCCTTGCGCTGTCTCTCCCTCTCCCTTGCGCTGTCTCTCTCCCTTGCGCTGTCCAAATCCATTGCACTGTCTCTCTCTCTCCCTCGCGCTGTCTCTCTCTCTCCCTCGCGCTGTTTCCCTCTCTCACTTGTGCTGTCTATCTCTCTCCCTTTCCCTTTCTCTCTCTCTACCTCACAGTGTCTCCCTCTCTGCCTCGCGCTGTCTCCCTCTCTGCCCCGCGCTGTCTCCCTCTCTGCCTCGCGCTGTCTCCCTCACTCCCTCGCACTGTCTCCCTCTCTCCCTCGTGCTGTCTCCCTCTCTCCCTCGCGCTGTCTGTCTCTCTCCCTCGCGCTGTCTGTCTCTCTCCCTCATGCTGTCTGTCTCTCTCCCTCGTGCTGTCTGTCTCTCTCCCTCGTGCTGTCTGTCTCTCTCCCTCGTGCTGTTTGTCTCTCTCCCTCGCACTGTCTCTCTCTATCCCTCGTGTTGTCTCTCTCTCCCTTGCACAGTCTCTCTTTCTCTCCCTCGCGCTGTCTCTCTCTCACTCCCTCGCACTGTCTCTCTCTCTCTCCCTTGCGCTGTCTCTCTCCCTCCCTCGCAAAATCTCTCCCTCCCTCGCGCTGGCTCTGTCTCTCACCTGCGCTGTCTCTCTCTCTCCCTTGCGATGTCTTTCACTCTCCCTTGCGCTGTCACTCTCTCTCCCTCGCGCTGTCACTCTCTCCCTCGCGCTGTCTCTCTCTCTCCCTTGAGCTGTTTCTCTCTCTACCTTGGGCTTTCACTCTCTCTCCCTTGCGCTGTCACTCTCTCCCTTGCACTGTCTCCCTCTCCCTCGCACTGTATCTCTCTCCCTCGCACTATCTCTCTCTCCCTCGCGCTGTCTCTCCCTCACTCCCTTGCGCTGTTTCTCTCTCTCCCTTGTGGTGTTTCTCTCTCTCCCTTGCACTGTTTCTCTCTCTCCCTTTCTCTGTGTCTCTCTCTCTCCTTGCGCTGTCTCTCTCTCTCCCTTGCTCTGTCTCTCTCTTTACATTGCGCTGTCTGTCACTCTCCCTTGCGCTGTCTCTCTCTCTGTCCCTTGTGCTGTCTCTCTCTCTGCCTCACACTGTCTCTCTCTCTGCCTTGCGCTGTCTCTCTCTCCCTCATGCTGTCTCTCTCTCTCCCTCACGCTCTCTCTCTCCCTCCCTCACACTGTCTCTCTCTCTCCCTCGCCCTGTCTCTCTTCCTCCCTCGCAAAATCTCTCCCTCCCTCGCACTGGCTCTGTCTCTCACCTGCGCTGTCTCTCTCTCTCCTTTGCGATGTCTGTCACTCTCCCTTGCGCTGTCACTCTCTCTCCCTCGCGCTGTCACTCTCTCCCTCGCGTTGTCTGTCTCTCTCCCTTGCGCTGTTTCTCTCTCTCCCTTGCACTGTCTCTCTCTCCCTCGCACTGTCTCTCTCTATCCCTCGTGCTGTCTCTCTCCCTTGCACAGTCTCTGTTTCTCTCCCTCGCGCTGTCTCTCTCCCTCCCTCGCAAAATTTCTCCCTCCCTCGCACTGGCTCTGTCTCTCACCTGCGCTGTCTCTCTCTCTCCCTTGCGATGTCTGTCACTCTCCCTTGCGCTCTCACTCTCTCTCCCTCGTGCTGTCACTCTCTGCCTCACGTTGTCTCTCTCTCTCCCTTGCGCTGTTTCTCTCTCTCCCTTGGGCTTTCAGTCTCTCTCCCTCGCACTGTCTCTCTCTCCCTTGCACTATCTCTCTCTCCCTCGCACTGTCTCTCTCTATCCCTCGTGCTGTCTCTCTCCCTTGCACAGTCTCTCTTTCTCTCCCTCGCGCTGTCTCTCTCTCAGTCCCTCACACTGTCTCTCTCTCTCCCTCACGCTGTCTCTCTCCCTCCCTCAAAATCTCTCCCACCCTCGCGCTGGCTCTGTCTCTCACCTGCACTGTCTCTCTCTCTCCCTTGCGATGTCTGTCACTCTCCCTTGCGCTGTCACTCTCTCTCCCTCGCGCTGTCACTCTCTCCCTCGCGCTGTCTCTCTCTCTCCCTTGTGCTGTCTCTCTCTCTCCCTTGCGCTGTTTCTCTCTCTCCCTTGGGCTTTCACTATCTCTCCCTTGCGCTGTCACTCTCTCTCCCTCGCACTGTCTCTCTCTCCCTTGCACTGTCTCTCTCTCCCCCTCGCACTGTCTCTCTCTCCCTTGCATTATCTCTCTCTCCCTCACGCTGTCTCTCTCTCTCTCTCCCTTGCTCTGCTTCTCTCTCTCCCTTGTGGTGTTTCTCTCTCTCCCTTGCTCTGTCTGTCTCTCTCTCCCTTGCGCTGTCTATCTCACTCCCTTTCTCTGTCTCTCTCTCTACATTGCGCTGTCTGTCACTCTCCCTTTCGATGTTGCTTTCTGTCCCTTGCGCTGTCTCTTTCTCTGCCTCACACTGACTCTCTCTCTGCCTTGCGCTGTCTCTCTCTCTCCCTTGTGCTGTCTCTCTCTCTCCCTCGCGCTGTCTCCCTTTCTCCCTCACGCTGTCTCCCTCCCTCACACAGTCTCCCTCTCTCCCTCACGCTGTCTCCCTCTCTCCCTCGCGCTGTCTGCCTCTCAGCCTCGCATTGTCTCCCTCTCTGCCTCGCGCTGTCTCCCTCTCTGTCTCGCGCTGTCTCCCTCTCTGCCTCGCGCTGTCTCCCTCTCTGCCTCGCGCTGTCTCCCTCTCACCCTCGTACTGTCTCCTTCTCTACATCGCGCTGTTTGTCTCTCTCCCTCGCGCTGACTATCCCTCTCCCTCACCCTGTCTCTCCCTCTCCCTTGCGCTGTCTCTCCCTCTCCTTTGCGCTGTCTCTCCCTGTCCCTTGTGCTGTCTCTCCCAGTCACTTGCGCTGTCTCTCCCTATCCCTTGCGCTGTCTCTCCCTCTCCCTTGCGCTGTCCAAATCCATTGCGCTGTCTCTCTCTCTCCCTCGCGCTGTCTCGCTCTCTCCCTCGCGCTGTCTCTCTCTCTCCCTCGTGCTGTCTCCCTCTCTCCCTTGTGCTGTCTATCTCTCTCCCTTTCCCTTTCTCTCTCTCTACCTCACAGTGTCTCCCTCTCTGCCTCGCGCTGTCTCCCTCTCTGCTCCGCGCCGTCTCCCGCTCTGCCTCGTGCTGTCTCCCTCTCTCCCTCACGCGGTCTCCCTCTGTCCCTTGCCCTGTCTCCCTCTCTCACTCACCCTGTCTCCCTCTCTCCCTCGCAATGTCTCCTTCACTACATCGCGCTGTTTGTCTCTCTCCCTCGCGCTGTCATTCTCTCTCCCTCGTGCTGTCTATCTCTCTCCCTTGCCCTTTCTCTCTCTCTCTACATCCATTGCGCTGTCTCTCTCTCTCCCTCGCGCTGTCTCTCCCTCTCCTTCGCCCTGTCTCTCCCTCTCCCTTGCGCTGTCTCTCCCTCTCCCTTGCGCTGTCTCTCCCTGTCCCTTGTGCTGTCTCTCCCTGTCACTTGCGCTGTCTCTCCCTATCCCTTGCGCTGTCTCTCCCTCTCCCTTGCACTGTCCAAATCCCTTTCCCTTTCTCTCTCTCTACCTCACAGTCTCTCCCTCTCTGCCTCACGCTGTCTCCCTCTCTCCCTTGCGCTGTCTCTCTCTCTCCCTTGCTCTGTCTCTCTCTTTACATTGCGCTGTCTGTCACTCTCCCTTGGGATGTCCCTCTCTGTCCCTTGCGCTGTCTCTCTCTCTGCCTCACACTGGCTATCTCTCTGCCTTGCGCTGTCTCTCTCTCCCTTGTGCTGTCTCTCTCTCTCCCTCGCGCTCTCTCTCTCTCTCCCTCACGCTGTCTCTCTCTCTCTCCCTCGCGCTGTATCTCTCTCTCTCCCTCGCGCTGTATCTCTCTCTCTACCTCGCACTGTCTCTCTCTATCCTTCGTGCTGTCTCTCTCTCCCTTGCACAATCTCTCTCTCCCTCACGCTGTCTCTCTTTCTCTCCCTTGCGCTTGTCTCTCTCACTCCCTCGCACTGTCTCTCCCTCTCCCTTGCGCTGTCTCTCCCTCTCCCTTGCGCTGTCTCTCCCAGTCCCTTGTGCTGTCTCTCCCTGTCACTTGCGCTGTCTCTCCCTATCCCTTGCACTGTCTCTCCCTCTCCCTTGCGCTGTCTCTCCATCTCCCTTGCTCTGTCCAAATCCATAGCGCTGTCTCTCTCTCTCCCTCGCGCTGTCTCTCTCTCTCCGTCGCGCTGTCTCTCTCTCTCCCTCGCGCTGTCTCTCTCTCTCCCTCGCGCTGTCTCGCTCTCTGCCTCGCGCTGTCTCTCTCCCTCCCTCGCAAAATCTCTCCCACCCTCGCGCTGGCTCTGTCTCTCACCTGCACTGTCTCTCTCTCCCTTGCGCTGTCTCTCTCTCTCCCTTGCTCTGTCTCTCTCTTTACATTGCGCTGTCTGTCACTCTCCCTTGCGCTGTCACTCTCTCTCCCTCGCGCTGTCACTCTCTCCCTCGCGCTGTCTCTCTCTCTCCCTTGTGCTGTCTCTCTCTCTCCCTTGCGCTGTTTCTCTCTCTCCTTTGGGCTTTCACTATCTCTCCCTTGCGCTGTCACTCTCTCTCCCTCGCGCTGTCTCTCTCTCTCCGTCGCGCTGTCTCTCTCTCTCCCTCACGCTGTCTCTCTCTCTCCCTCGCGCTGTCTCCCTCTCTCCCTTGTGCTGTCTATCTCTCTCCCTTTCCCTTTCTCTCTCTCTACCTCACAGTGTCTCCCTCTCTGCCTCGCGCTGTCTCCCTCTCTGCCCCGCACCGTCTCCCGCTCTGCCTCGCGCTGTCTCCCTCACTCCCTCGCACTGTCTCCCTCTCTCCCTAGCGCTGTCTCCCTCTCTCCCTCGTGCTGTCTGTCTCTCTCCCTCGTGCTGTCTGTCTCTCTCCCTCGTGCTGTCTGTCTCTCTCCCTCGTGCTGTCTCTCTCTCTCCCTTGCGCTGTCTATCTCTCTCCCTTGCTCTGCCTCTCTCTTTACATTGCGCTGTCTGTCACTCTCCCTTGCGATGTCCCTCTCTGTCCCTTGCGCTGTCTCTCTCTCTGCCTCACACTGTCTCTCTCTCTGCCTTGTGCTGTCTCTCTCTCTCCCTCGCTTTCTCTCTCTCTCTTCCTCGCGCTGTCTCTCTCTCTCTCCCTCGTGCTGTATCTCTCTCTCTCCCTCGCGCTGTATCTCTCTCTCTACCTCGCACTGTCTCTCTTTATCCGTCGTGCTGTCTCTCTCTCCCTTGCACAATCTCTCTCTCCCTCACGCTGTCTCTCTTTCTCTCCCTCGCGCTGTCTCTCTCTCACTCCCTCGCACTGTCTCTCTCTCTCCCTCGCGCTGTCTCTCTCCCTCCTTCGTAAAATATCTCCCTCCCTCGCGCTGGCTCTGTCTCTCATCTGCGCTGTCTCTCTCTCTCCCTTGCGATGTCTGTCACTCTCCTTTGTGCTGTCACTCTCTCTCCCTCGCGCTGTCACTCTCTCCCTCGCATTGTCTCTCTCTCTCCCTTGTGCTGTTTCTCTCTCTCCCTTGGGCTTTCACTCTCTCTCCCTCGTGCTGTCTCTCTCTCCCTTGCACTGTCTCTCTCTATCCCTCGTGCTGTCTCTCTCCCTTGCACAGTCTCTCTTTCTCTCCCTCGCGCTGTCTCTCTCTCACTCCCTCGCAATGTCTCTCTCTCTCCCTCACGCTGTCTCTCTCCCTCCCTCGCAAAATCTCTCCCACCCTCGCGCCGACTCTGTCTCTCACCTGCACTGTCTCTCTCTCTCCCTTGCGATGTCTGTCACTCTCCCTTGGGCTTTCACTATCTCTCCCTTGCGCTGTCACTCTCTCTCCCTCGCGCTGTCTCTCTCTCCCTTGCACTGTCTCTCTCTCCCCCTCACACTGTCTCTCTCTCCCTTGCATTATCTCCCTCTCCCTCGCGCTGTCTCTCTCTCTCTCCCTTGCACTGCTTCTCTCTCTCCCTTGCGGTGTTTCTCTCTCTCCCTTGCTCTGTGTGTCTCTCTCTCCCTTGCGCTGTCTATCTCTCTCCCTTTCTCTGTCTCTCTCTCGACATTGCGCTGTCTGTCACTCTCCCTTGCGATGTCCCTCTCTGTCCCTTGCGCTGTCTCTTTCTCTGCCTCACACTGACTCTCTAGCTGCTTTGCGCTTCTCTCTCTCTCCCTTGTGCTGTCTCTCTCTCTCCCTCGCGCTGTCTCCCATTCTCCCTCACGCAGTCTCCCTCCCTCGCACAGTCTCCCTCTCTCTCTCATGCTGTCTCCCTCTCTCCCTCGTGCTGTCTGCCTCTCAGCCTCGCATTGTCTCCCTCATTGCCTCGCGCTGTCTCCCTCTCTGCCTCGCGCTGTCTCCCTCTCTGCCTCGCGCTGTCTCCCTCTCTGCCTCGCGCTGTCTCCCTCTCTGCCTCGTGCTTTCTCCCTCTCTGCCTCGGGCTGTCTCCCTCTCTCCCTCATGCTATCTCCCTCTCTCGCTCGCGCTGTCTCCCTCACGCAGACTCCCTCTCTCCCTCACGCTGTCTCCCTCGTGCTGTATCCTTCTCTCCCTCGCACTGTCTACCTCTCTCCCTCGTGCTGTCTCCCTCTCTCCCTCGTGCTGTCTCCCTCTCTCCCTCATGCGGTCTCCCTCTGTCCCTTGCCCTGTCTCCCTCTCTCACTCGCCCTGTCTCCCTCTCTCCCTCGCACTGTCTCCTTCACTACATCGCGCTGTTTGTCTCTCTCCCTCGCGCTGTCATTCTCTCTCCCTGGCGCTGTCTATCTCTCTCCCTTGCCCTTTCTCTATCTCTCTATGTCCATTGCGCTGTCTCTCTCTCTCCCTCGTGCTGTCTCTCTCTCTCCCTCACGCTGTCTCCCTCTCTCCCTCGTGCTGTCTATCTCTCTCCCTTTCCCTTTCTCTCTCTCTACCTCACAGTGTCTCCCTCTCTGCCACGCGCTGTCTCCCTCTCTGCCCCGTGCTGTCTCCCGTTCTGCCTCGCGCTGTCTCCCTCACTCCCTCGCACTGTCTCCCTCTCTCCCTCACACTGTCTCCCTCTCTCCCTCGCGCTGTCTGTCTCTCTCCCTCGCGCTGTCTGTCTCTCTCCCTCGCGCTGTCTATCTCTCTCCCTTGCCCTTTCTCTCTCTCTCTACATCCATTGCGCTGTCTCTCTCTCTCCCTCGCGCTGTCTCTCCCTCTCCTTCGCCCTGTCTCTCCCTCTCCCTTGCGCTGTCTCTCCCTCTCCCTTGCGCTGTCTCTCCCTGTCCCTTGTGCTGTCTCTCCCTGTCACTTGCGCTGTCTCTCCCTATCCCTTGCGCTGTCTCTCCCTCTCCCTTGCGCTGTCCAAATCCATTGCGCTGTCTCTCTCCGTCCCTCGCGCTGTCTCTCTCTCTCCCTCGCGCTGTCTCTCTCTCTTCCTCGCGCTGTCTCCCTCTCTCCCTTGTGCTTTCTATCTCTCTCCCTTTCCCTTTCTCTCTCTCTACCTCACAGTCTCTCCCTCTCTGCCTCGCGCTGTCTCCCTCTCTGCCCCGCGCGGTCTTCCGCTCTGCCTCGCGCTGTCTCCCTCACTCCCTCGCACTGTCTCCCTCTCTCCCTCATGCTGTCTCCCTCTCTCCCTCGCACTGTGTGTCTCTCTCCCTCGTGCTGTCTGTCTCTCTCCCTCGTGCTGTCTGTCTCTCTCCCTCGTGCTGTCTCTCTCTCTCCCTTGCGCTGTCTCTCTCTCTCCCTTGCTCTGTCTCTCTCTTTACATTGCGCTGTCTGTCACTCTCCCTTGCGATGTCCCTCTCTGTCCCTTGCGCTGTCTCTCTCTCTGCCTCACACTGGCTATCTCTCTGCCTTGCGCTGTCTCTCTCTCCCTTGTGCTGTCTCTCTCTCTCCCTCGCGCTCTCTCTCTCTCTCCCTCACGCTGTCTCTCTCTCTCTCCCTCGCGCTGTATCTCTCTCTCTCCCTCGCGCTGTATCTCTCTCTCTACCTCGCACTGTCTCTCTCTATCCTTTGTGCTGTCTCTCTCTCCCTTGCACAATCTCTCTCTCCCTCAAGCTGTCTCTCTTTCTCTCCCTCGCGCTTGTCTCTCTCACTCCCTCGCACTGTCTCTCCCTCTCCCTTGCGCTGTCTCTCCCTCTCCCTTGCGCTGTCTCTCCCAGTCCCTTGTGCTGTCTCTCCCTGTCACTTGCGCTGTCTCTCCCTATCCCTTGCGCTGTCTCTCGCTCTCCCTTGCGCTGTCTCTCCATCTCCCTTGCTCTGTCCAAATCCATAGCGCTGTCTCTCTCTCTCCCTCGCGCTGTCTCACTCTCTCCGTCGTGCTGTCTCTCTCTCTCCCTCGTGCTGTCTCACTGCTTGACGTGCGCTGTCACTCTCTCTCCCTTGCGCTGTCTCTCTCTCCCTCGTGCTCTCTCTCTCTCTCTCCCTCGCGCTGTATCTCTCTCTCTCCCTTGCACTGTATCTCTCTCTCTACCTCGCACTGTCTCTCTCTATCCCTCGTGCTGTATCTCTCTCCCTTGCACAGTCTCTCTTTCTCTCCCTCGCGCTGTCTCTCTCTCACTCCCTCGCACTGTCTCTATCTCTCCCTCGCGCTGTCTCTCTCCCTCCCTCGTAAAATCTCTCTCTCCCTCGCGCTGGCTCTGTCTCTCACCTGCGCTGTCTCTCTCTCTCTCCCTTTCGATGTCTGTCACTCTCCTGTGCGCTGTCTCTCTCTCTCCCTCGTGCTCTCACTCTCTCCCTTGCGCTCTCTCTCTCTCTTCCTTGCGCTGTTTCTCTCTCTCCCTTGGACTTTCACTCTCTCTCCCTTGCGCTGTCTCTCTCTCTCCCTCGCGCTGTCTCTCTCTCCCTTGCACTGTCTCTCTCTCCCTCGCACTGTCTCTCTCTCCCTCGCACTATCTCTCTCTCCCTCGCGCTGTCTCTCTCACTCTCCCTTGCACTGTGTCTCTCTCTCCCTTGCGGTGTTTCTCTCTCTCCCTTGCTCTGTCTGTCTCTCTCTCCCTTGCGCTTTCTATCTCTCTCCCTTTCTCTGTTTCTCTCGCTACATTGCGCTTTCTGTCACTCTCCCTTGTGATGTCCCTCTCTGTCCCTTGCGCTGTCTCTTTCTCTGCCTCGCACTGACTCTCTCTCTGCCTTGCGCTGTCTCTCTCTCTCCCTTGTGCTGTCTCCCTCTCTCCCTCGCGCTGTCTCTCTCTCACTCACGCAGACTCCCTCCCTCCCTCGCGCTCTCTCCCTCGTGCTGTATCCCTCTCTCCCTCGCACTGTCTACCTCTCTCCCTCGTGCTGTCTCCCTCTCTCCCTCGTGCAGTCTCCCTCTCTGCCTCGCGCTGTCTCCCTCTGTCCCTTGCCCTGTCTCCCTCTCTCACTCGCCCTGTCTCACTCTCTCCCTCGCACTGTCTCCTTCTCTACATCGCACTGTTTGTCTCTCTCCCTCGCGCTGTCATTCTCTCTCCCTCGCGCTGTTTATCTCTCTACCTTGCCCTTTCTCTCTCTCTCTACGTCCATTGCGCTGTCTCTCTCTCTCTCCCTCGCGCTGTCTCTCCCTCTCCCTCGCCCTGTCTCTCCCTCTCCCTTGTGCTGTCTCTCTCTCTCTCCATTGTGCTGTCTCTCCCTGTCCCTTGTGCTGTCTCTCCCTATCCCTTGCGCTGTCTCTCCCTCTCCCTTGCGCTGTCTCTCTCTCTCCCTTGTGCTGTCCAAATCCATTGCGCTGTTTCTCTCTCTCCCTCGCGCTGTCTCTCTCTCTCCCTCACGCTGTCTCTCTCTCTCCCTCGCGCTGTCTCCCTCTCTCCCTCGTGCTGTCTATCTCTCTCCCTTTCCCTTCTCTCTCTCTACCTCACAGTGTCTCCCTCTCTGCCTCGCGCTGTCTCCCTCTCTGCCCCGCGCTGTCTCCCGTTCTGCCTCACGCTGTCTCCCTCTCTCCCTCGCACTGTCTCCCACTCTCCCTCACGCTGTCTCCCTCTCTCCTTCACGCTGTCTCCCTCTCTCCCTCGCATTGTCTGTCTCTCTCCCTCACGTTGTCTGTCTCTCTCCCTCGCGCTGTCTGTCTCTCTCCCTCGTACTGTCTGTCTCTCTCCCTCGTGCTGTCTGTTCTCTCCCTCGTGCTGTCTGTCTCTCTCCCTCGCGCTGTCTGTCTCTCTCCCTCGTGTTGTCTGTCTCTCTCCCTCGCCCTTTCTCTCTCTACCTCGCGCCTTCTCTCTCTCCCTCACGCTGTCTCTCTCTCTCCCTCACGCTGTCTCTCTCTCTCCCTCGTTGCTGTCTCTCTCTCTCCCTCGCGCTGTCTCACAGCTTGACGTGCGCTGTCACTCTCTCTACCTTGCGCTTTCTCTCTCTCCCTCGTGCTGTCTCTCTCTCTCTCCCTTGCGCTGTCTCTCTCTATCTCTCCCTCACGCTGTATCTCTCTCTCTCCCTTGCGCTGTATCTCTCTCTCGACCTCGCACTGACTCTCTCTATCCCTCGTGCTGTCTCTCTCTCCCTTGCACAGTCTCTCTTTCTCTCCCTCGCGCTGTCTCTCTCTCACTCCCTCACACTGCCTCTCTCTCTCCCTCGCGTTGTCTCTCTCTCTCCCTTGCGCTGTTTCTCTCTCTCCCTTGGACTTTCACTCTCTTTCCCTTGCGCTGTCACTCTCTCTCCCTCGCGCTGTCTCTCTCTCCCTTGCACTGTCTCTCTCTCCCTCGCACTGTCTCTCTCTCCCTCGCGCTGTCTCTCTCTCTCTCCCTTGCACTGTTTCTCTCTCTCCCTTGCGGTGTTTCTCTCTCTCCCTTGCTCGGTCTGTCTCTCTCTCCTTTGCGCTGTCTATCTCTCTCCCTTTCTCTGTCTCTCTCTCTACATTGCGCTTTCTTTCACTCTCCCTTGTGATGTCCCTCTCTGTCCCTTGCGCTGTCTCTTTCTCTGCCTCGCACTGACTCTCTCTCTGCCTTGCGCTGTCTCTCTCTCTCCCTCGCGCTGTCTCCCTTTCTCCCTAATGCTGTCTCCCTCCCTTGCACAGTCTCCCTCTCTACCTCATGCTGTCTCCCTCTCTCCCTCGCGCTGTCTCCCACTCAGCCTCGCATTGTCTCCCTCTCTGCCTCGCGCTGTCTCCCTCTCTGTCTCGCGCTGTCTCCCTCTCTTACCTCGCGCTGTCTCCCTCTCTCCCTCGCGCTGTCTCCCTCTCTGCCTCGCGCTGTCTCCCTCTCTGCCTCGTGCTGTCTCCCTCTCTGCCTCGCGCTGTCTCCCTCTCTCCCTCGTGCTATCTCCCTCTCTCGCTCGCGCTGTCTCCCTCTCTCCCTCACGCAGACTCCCTCTCTCCCTCGCACTGTCTCCCTCATGCTGTATCCCTCTCTCCCTCGCGCTGTCTACCTCTCTCCCTCGTGCTGTCTCCCTCACTCCCTCGTGCTGTCTCCCTCTCTCCCTCGCGCTGTCTCCCTCTGTCCCTTGCCCTGTCTCCCTCTCTCACTCGCCCTGTCTCCCTCTCTCCCTCGCACTGTCTCCTTCTCTACATCGCACTGTTTGTCTCTCTCCCTCGTGCTGTCATTCTCTCTCCCTCGCGCTGTCTATCTCTCTCCCTTGCCCTTTATCTCTCTCTCTACGTCCATTGCACTGTCTCTCTCTCTCCCTCGTGCTGTCTCTCCCTCTCCCTCGCCCTGTCTCTCCCTCTCCCTTGCGCTGTCTCTCCCTCTCCCTTGCGCTGTCTCTCCCTGTCCCTTGTGCTGTCTCTCCCTGTCACTTGCGCTGTCTCTCCCTATCCCTTGCGCTGTCTCTCCCTCTCCCTTGCGCTGTCCAAATCCATTGCACTGTCTCTCTCTCTCCCTCGCGCTGTCTCTCTCTCTTCCTCGCGCTGTCTCCCTCTCTCCCTTGTGCTTTCTATCTCTCTCCCTTTCCCTTTCTCTCTCTCTACCTCACAGTCTCTCCCTCTCTGCCTCGCGCTGTCTCCCTCTCTGCCCCGCGCGGTCTTCCGCTCTGCCTCGCGCTGTCTCCCTCACTCCCTCGCACTGTCTCCCTCTCTCCCTCATGCTGTCTCCCTCTCTCCCTCGCACTGTGTGTCTCTCTCCCTCGTGCTGTCTGTCTCTCTCCCTCGTGCTGTCTGTCTCTCTCCCTCGTGCTGTCTCTCTCTCTCCCTTGCGCTGTCTCTCTCTCTCCCTTGCTCTGTCTCTCTCTTTACATTGCGCTGTCTGTCACTCTCCCTTGCGATGTCCCTCTCTGTCCCTTGCGCTGTCTCTCTCTCTGCCTCACACTGGCTATCTCTCTGCCTTGCGCTGTCTCTCTCTCCCTTGTGCTGTCTCTCTCTCTCCCTCGCGCTCTCTCTCTCTCTCCCTCACGCTGTCTCTCTCTCTCTCCCTCGCGCTGTATCTCTCTCTCTCCCTCGCGCTGTATCTCTCTCTCTACCTCGCACTGTCTCTCTCTATCCTTTGTGCTGTCTCTCTCTCCCTTGCACAATCTCTCTCTCCCTCAAGCTGTCTCTCTTTCTCTCCCTCGCGCTTGTCTCTCTCACTCCCTCGCACTGTCTCTCCCTCTCCCTTGCGCTGTCTCTCCCTCTCCCTTGCGCTGTCTCTCCCAGTCCCTTGTGCTGTCTCTCCCTGTCACTTGCGCTGTCTCTCCCTATCCCTTGCGCTGTCTCTCGCTCTCCCTTGCGCTGTCTCTCCATCTCCCTTGCTCTGTCCAAATCCATAGCGCTGTCTCTCTCTCTCCCTCGCGCTGTCTCACTCTCTCCGTCGTGCTGTCTCTCTCTCTCCCTCGTGCTGTCTCACTGCTTGACGTGCGCTGTCACTCTCTCTCCCTTGCGCTGTCTCTCTCTCCCTCGTGCTCTCTCTCTCTCTCTCCCTCGCGCTGTATCTCTCTCTCTCCCTTGCGCTGTATCTCTCTCTCTACCTCGCACTGTCTCTCTCTATCCCTCGTGCTGTATCTCTCTCCCTTGCACAGTCTCTCTTTCTCTCCCTCGCGCTGTCTCTCTCTCACTCCCTCGCACTGTCTCTATCTCTCCCTCGCGCTGTCTCTCTCCCTCCCTCGTAAAATCTCTCTCTCCCTCGCGCTGGCTCTGTCTCTCACCTGCGCTGTCTCTCTCTCTCTCCCTTTCGATGTCTGTCACTCTCCTGTGCGCTGTCTCTCTCTCTCCCTCGTGCTCTCACTCTCTCCCTTGCGCTCTCTCTCTCTCTTCCTTGCGCTGTTTCTCTCTCTCCCTTGGACTTTCACTCTCTCTCCCTTGCGCTGTCTCTCTCTCTCCCTCGCGCTGTCTCTCTCTCCCTTGCACTGTCTCTCTCTCCCTCGCACTGTCTCTCTCTCCCTCGCACTATCTCTCTCTCCCTCGCGCTGTCTCTCTCACTCTCCCTTGCACTGTGTCTCTCTCTCCCTTGCGGTGTTTCTCTCTCTCCCTTGCTCTGTCTGTCTCTCTCTCCCTTGCGCTTTCTATCTCTCTCCCTTTCTCTGTTTCTCTCGCTACATTGCGCTTTCTGTCACTCTCCCTTGTGATGTCCCTCTCTGTCCCTTGCGCTGTCTCTTTCTCTGCCTCGCACTGACTCTCTCTCTGCCTTGCGCTGTCTCTCTCTCTCCCTTGTGCTGTCTCCCTCTCTCCCTCGCGCTGTCTCTCTCTCACTCACGCAGACTCCCTCCCTCCCTCGCGCTCTCTCCCTCGTGCTGTATCCCTCTCTCCCTCGCACTGTCTACCTCTCTCCCTCGTGCTGTCTCCCTCTCTCCCTCGTGCAGTCTCCCTCTCTGCCTCGCGCTGTCTCCCTCTGTCCCTTGCCCTGTCTCCCTCTCTCACTCGCCCTGTCTCACTCTCTCCCTCGCACTGTCTCCTTCTCTACATCGCACTGTTTGTCTCTCTCCCTCGCGCTGTCATTCTCTCTCCCTCGCGCTGTTTATCTCTCTACCTTGCCCTTTCTCTCTCTCTCTACGTCCATTGCGCTGTCTCTCTCTCTCTCCCTCGCGCTGTCTCTCCCTCTCCCTCGCCCTGTCTCTCCCTCTCCCTTGTGCTGTCTCTCTCTCTCTCCATTGTGCTGTCTCTCCCTGTCCCTTGTGCTGTCTCTCCCTATCCCTTGCGCTGTCTCTCCCTCTCCCTTGCGCTGTCTCTCTCTCTCCCTTGTGCTGTCCAAATCCATTGCGCTGTTTCTCTCTCTCCCTCGCGCTGTCTCTCTCTCTCCCTCACGCTGTCTCTCTCTCTCCCTCGCGCTGTCTCCCTCTCTCCCTCGTGCTGTCTATCTCTCTCCCTTTCCCTTCTCTCTCTCTACCTCACAGTGTCTCCCTCTCTGCCTCGCGCTGTCTCCCTCTCTGCCCCGCGCTGTCTCCCGTTCTGCCTCACGCTGTCTCCCTCTCTCCCTCGCACTGTCTCCCACTCTCCCTCACGCTGTCTCCCTCTCTCCTTCACGCTGTCTCCCTCTCTCCCTCGCATTGTCTGTCTCTCTCCCTCACGTTGTCTGTCTCTCTCCCTCGCGCTGTCTGTCTCTCTCCCTCGTACTGTCTGTCTCTCTCCCTCGTGCTGTCTGTTCTCTCCCTCGTGCTGTCTGTCTCTCTCCCTCGCGCTGTCTGTCTCTCTCCCTCGTGTTGTCTGTCTCTCTCCCTCGCCCTTTCTCTCTCTACCTCGCGCCTTCTCTCTCTCCCTCACGCTGTCTCTCTCTCTCCCTCACGCTGTCTCTCTCTCTCCCTCGTTGCTGTCTCTCTCTCTCCCTCGCGCTGTCTCACAGCTTGACGTGCGCTGTCACTCTCTCTACCTTGCGCTTTCTCTCTCTCCCTCGTGCTGTCTCTCTCTCTCTCCCTTGCGCTGTCTCTCTCTATCTCTCCCTCACGCTGTATCTCTCTCTCTCCCTTGCGCTGTATCTCTCTCTCGACCTCGCACTGACTCTCTCTATCCCTCGTGCTGTCTCTCTCTCCCTTGCACAGTCTCTCTTTCTCTCCCTCGCGCTGTCTCTCTCTCACTCCCTCACACTGCCTCTCTCTCTCCCTCGCGTTGTCTCTCTCTCTCCCTTGCGCTGTTTCTCTCTCTCCCTTGGACTTTCACTCTCTTTCCCTTGCGCTGTCACTCTCTCTCCCTCGCGCTGTCTCTCTCTCCCTTGCACTGTCTCTCTCTCCCTCGCACTGTCTCTCTCTCCCTCGCGCTGTCTCTCTCTCTCTCCCTTGCACTGTTTCTCTCTCTCCCTTGCGGTGTTTCTCTCTCTCCCTTGCTCGGTCTGTCTCTCTCTCCTTTGCGCTGTCTATCTCTCTCCCTTTCTCTGTCTCTCTCTCTACATTGCGCTTTCTTTCACTCTCCCTTGTGATGTCCCTCTCTGTCCCTTGCGCTGTCTCTTTCTCTGCCTCGCACTGACTCTCTCTCTGCCTTGCGCTGTCTCTCTCTCTCCCTCGCGCTGTCTCCCTTTCTCCCTAATGCTGTCTCCCTCCCTTGCACAGTCTCCCTCTCTACCTCATGCTGTCTCCCTCTCTCCCTCGCGCTGTCTCCCACTCAGCCTCGCATTGTCTCCCTCTCTGCCTCGCGCTGTCTCCCTCTCTGTCTCGCGCTGTCTCCCTCTCTTACCTCGCGCTGTCTCCCTCTCTCCCTCGCGCTGTCTCCCTCTCTGCCTCGCGCTGTCTCCCTCTCTGCCTCGTGCTGTCTCCCTCTCTGCCTCGCGCTGTCTCCCTCTCTCCCTCGTGCTATCTCCCTCTCTCGCTCGCGCTGTCTCCCTCTCTCCCTCACGCAGACTCCCTCTCTCCCTCGCACTGTCTCCCTCATGCTGTATCCCTCTCTCCCTCGCGCTGTCTACCTCTCTCCCTCGTGCTGTCTCCCTCACTCCCTCGTGCTGTCTCCCTCTCTCCCTCGCGCTGTCTCCCTCTGTCCCTTGCCCTGTCTCCCTCTCTCACTCGCCCTGTCTCCCTCTCTCCCTCGCACTGTCTCCTTCTCTACATCGCACTGTTTGTCTCTCTCCCTCGTGCTGTCATTCTCTCTCCCTCGCGCTGTCTATCTCTCTCCCTTGCCCTTTATCTCTCTCTCTACGTCCATTGCACTGTCTCTCTCTCTCCCTCGTGCTGTCTCTCCCTCTCCCTCGCCCTGTCTCTCCCTCTCCCTTGTGCTGTCTCTCCTTCTCCCTTGCGCTGTCTCTCCCTGTCCCTTGTGCTGTCTCTCCTTGTCACTTGCGCTGTCTCTCCCTCTCCCTTGCGCTGTCTCTCTCTCTCCCTTGCGCTGTCCAAATCCATTGCACTGTCTCTCTCTCTCCCTCGCACTGTCTCTCTCTCTCCCTCGCGCTGTCTCCCTCTCTCCCTCGTGCTGTCTATTTGTCTCCCTTTCCCTTTCTCTCTCTCTACCTCACAGTGTCTCCCTCTCTGCCACAAACTGTCTCCCTCTCTGCCCCGCGCTGTCTCCCGTTCTGCCTCGCGCTGTCTACCTCTCTCCCTCGGGCTGTCTCCCTCTCTCCCTCACACTGTCTCCCTTTCTCCCTCGTGCTGTCTGTCTCTCTCCCTCGCGCTGTCTGTCTCTCTCCCTCGTGCTGTCTGTCTCTCTCCCTCGTGCTGTCTGTCTCTCTCCCTCGCGCTGTCTGTCTCTCTCCCTCGTGCTGTCTGTCTCTCTCCCTCGCCCTTTCTCTCTCTCTACCTCGCGCTGTCTCTCTCTCTCCCTGACACTGTCTCTCTCTCTCCCTCGCACTGTCTCTCTCTCTCCCTCTCACTGTCTCTCTCTCTCCCGCGCGCTGTCTCACTGCTTGACATGCGCTGTCACTCTCTCTCCCTTGCGCTTTCTCTCTCTCCCTCGTGCTGTCTCTCTCTCTCTCCCTTGCGCTATCTCTCTCTCTCTCTCCCTCACGCTGTATCTCTCTCTCTCCCTTGCGCTGTATCTCTCTCTCTACCTCGCACTGTCTCTCTCTATCCCTCGTGCTGTCTCTCTCTCCCTTGCACAGTCTCTCTTTCTCTCCCTCACGCTGTCTCTCTCTCACTCCATCGCACTGTCTCTCTCTCTCCCTCGCGCTGTCTCCCTCCCTCGCAAAATCTCTCCCTCCCTCGCGCTGGCTCTGTCTCTCATCTGCGCTGTCTCTCTCTCTCCCTTGCTCTGTCTCTCTCTTTACATTGCGCTGTCTGTCACTCTCCCTTACGATGTCCCTCTCTGTCCCTTGCGCTGTCTCTCTCTCTGCCTCACACTGGCTATCTCTCTGCCTTGCGCTGTCTCTCTCTCCCTTGTGCTGTCTCTCTCTCTCCCTCGCGCTCTCTCTCTCTCTCCCTCACGCTGTCTCTCTCTCTCTCCCTCGCGCTGTATCTCTCTCTCTCCCTCGCGCTGTATCTCTCTCTCTACCTCGCACTGTCTCTCTCTATCCTTCGTGCTGTCTCTCTCTCCCTTGCACAATGTCTCTCTCCCTCAAGCTGTCTCTCTTTCTCTCCCTCGCGCTTGTCTCTCTCACTCCCTCGCACTGTCTCTCCCTCTCCCTTGCGCTGTCTCTCCCTCTCCCTTGCGCTGTCTCTCCCAGTCCCTTGTGCTGTCTCTCCCTGTCACTTGCGCTGTCTCTCCCTATCCCTTGCGCTGTCTCTCCCTCTCCCTTGCGCTGTCTCTCCATCTCCCTTGCTCTGTCCAAATTCATAGCGCTGTCTCTCTCTCTCCCTCGCGCTGTCTCACTCTCTCCGTTGCGCTGTCTCTCTCTCTCCCTCGTGCTGTCTCACTGCTTGACGTGCGCTGTCATTCTCTCTCCCTCGCGCTGTCTATCTCTCTCCCTTGCCCTTTATCTCTCTCTCTACGTCCATTGCACTGTCTCTCTCTCTCCCTCGTGCTGTCTCTCCCTCTCCCTCGCCCTGTCTCTCCCTCTCCCTTGTGCTGTCTCTCCTTCTCCCTTGCGCTGTCTCTCCCTGTCCCTTGTGCTGTCTCTCCTTGTCACTTGCGCTGTCTCTCCCTCTCCCTTGCGCTGTCTCTCTCTCTCCCTTGCGCTGTCCAAATCCATTGCACTGTCTCTCTCTCTCCCTCGCACTGTCTCTCTCTCTCCCTCGCGCTGTCTCCCTCTCTCCCTCGTGCTGTCTATTTGTCTCCCTTTCCCTTTCTCTCTCTCTACCTCACAGTGTCTCCCTCTCTGCCACAAACTGTCTCCCTCTCTGCCCCGCGCTGTCTCCCGTTCTGCCTCGCGCTGTCTACCTCTCTCCCTCGGGCTGTCTCCCTCTCTCCCTCACACTGTCTCCCTTTCTCCCTCGTGCTGTCTGTCTCTCTCCCTCGCGCTGTCTGTCTCTCTCCCTCGTGCTGTCTGTCTCTCTCCCTCGTGCTGTCTGTCTCTCTCCCTCGCGCTGTCTGTCTCTCTCCCTCGTGCTGTCTGTCTCTCTCCCTCGCCCTTTCTCTCTCTCTACCTCGCGCTGTCTCTCTCTCTCCCTGACACTGTCTCTCTCTCTCCCTCGCACTGTCTCTCTCTCTCCCTCTCACTGTCTCTCTCTCTCCCGCGCGCTGTCTCACTGCTTGACATGCGCTGTCACTCTCTCTCCCTTGCGCTTTCTCTCTCTCCCTCGTGCTGTCTCTCTCTCTCTCCCTTGCGCTATCTCTCTCTCTCTCTCCCTCACGCTGTATCTCTCTCTCTCCCTTGCGCTGTATCTCTCTCTCTACCTCGCACTGTCTCTCTCTATCCCTCGTGCTGTCTCTCTCTCCCTTGCACAGTCTCTCTTTCTCTCCCTCACGCTGTCTCTCTCTCACTCCATCGCACTGTCTCTCTCTCTCCCTCGCGCTGTCTCCCTCCCTCGCAAAATCTCTCCCTCCCTCGCGCTGGCTCTGTCTCTCATCTGCGCTGTCTCTCTCTCTCCCTTGCTCTGTCTCTCTCTTTACATTGCGCTGTCTGTCACTCTCCCTTACGATGTCCCTCTCTGTCCCTTGCGCTGTCTCTCTCTCTGCCTCACACTGGCTATCTCTCTGCCTTGCGCTGTCTCTCTCTCCCTTGTGCTGTCTCTCTCTCTCCCTCGCGCTCTCTCTCTCTCTCCCTCACGCTGTCTCTCTCTCTCTCCCTCGCGCTGTATCTCTCTCTCTCCCTCGCGCTGTATCTCTCTCTCTACCTCGCACTGTCTCTCTCTATCCTTCGTGCTGTCTCTCTCTCCCTTGCCCAATGTCTCTCTCCCTCAAGCTGTCTCTCTTTCTCTCCCTCGCGCTTGTCTCTCTCACTCCCTCGCACTGTCTCTCCCTCTCCCTTGCGCTGTCTCTCCCTCTCCCTTGCGCTGTCTCTCCCAGTCCCTTGTGCTGTCTCTCCCTGTCACTTGCGCTGTCTCTCCCTATCCCTTGCGCTGTCTCTCCCTCTCCCTTGCGCTGTCTCTCCATCTCCCTTGCTCTGTCCAAATTCATAGCGCTGTCTCTCTCTCTCCCTCGCGCTGTCTCACTCTCTCCGTTGCGCTGTCTCTCTCTCTCCCTCGTGCTGTCTCACTGCTTGACGTGCGCTGTCACTCTCTCTCCCTTGCGCTGTCTCTCTCTCCCTCGTGCTCTCTCTCTCTCTCTCCCTCGCGCTGTATCTCTCTCTCTCCCTTGCGCTGTATCTCTCTCTCTACCTCGCACTGTCTCTCTCTATCCCTCGTGCTGTATCTCTCTCCCTTGCACAGTCTCTCTTTCTCTCCCTCACGCTGTCTCTCTCTCACTCCCTCGCACTGTCTCTATCTCTCCCTCGCGCTGTCTCTCTCCCTCCCTCGTAAAATCTCTCTCTCCCTCGCGCTGGCTCTGTCTCTCACCTGCGCTGTCTCTCTCTCTCTCCCTTTCGATGTCTGTCACTCTCCTGTGCGCTGTCTCTCTCTCTCCCTCGTGCTCTCACTCTCTCCCTTGCGCTCTCTCTCTCTCTTCCTTGCGCTGTTTCTCTCTCTCCCTTGGACTTTCACTCTCTCTCCCTTGCGCTGTCTCTCTCTCTCCCTCGCGCTGTCTCTCTCTCCCTTGCACTGTCTCTCTCTCCCTCGCACTGTCTCTCTCTCCCTCGCACTATCTCTCTCTCCCTCGCGCTGTCTCTTTCACTCTCCCTTGCACTGTGTCTCTCTCTCCCTTGCGGTGTTTCTCTCTCTCCCTTGCTCTGTCTGTCTCTCTCTCCCTTGCGCTTTCTATCTCTCTCCCTTTCTCTGTTTCTCTCGCTACATTGCGCTTTCTGTCACTCTCCCTTGTGATGTCCCTCTCTGTCCCTTGCGCTGTCTCTTTCTCTGCCTTGCACTGACTCTCTCTCTGCCTTGCGCTGTCTCTCTCTCTCCCTTGTGCTGTCTCCCTCTCTCCCTCGTGCTGTCTCTCTCTCACTCACGCAGACTCCCTCCCTCCCTCGCGCTCTCTCCCTCGTGCTGTATCCCTCTCTCCCTCGCACTGTCTACCTCTCTCCCTCGTGCTGTCTCCCTCTCTCCCTCGTGCTGTCTCCCTCTCTGCCTCGCGCTGTCTCCCTCTGTCCCTTGCCCTGTCTCCCTCTCTCACTCGCCCTGTCTCACTCTCTCCCTCGCACTGTCTCCTTCTCTACATCGCACTGTTTGTCTCTCTCCCTCGCGCTGTCATTCTCTCTCCCTCGCGCTGTTTATCTCTCTACCTTGCCCTTTCTCTCTCTCTCTACGTCCATTGCGCTGTCTCTCTCTCTCTCCCTCGCGCTGTCTCTCCCTCTCCCTCGCCCTGTCTCTCCCTCTCCCTTGTGCTGTCTCTCTCTCTCTCCATTGTGCTGTCTCTCCCTGTCCCTTGTGCTGTCTCTCCCTATCCCTTGCGCTGTCTCTCCCTCTCCCTTGCGCTGTCTCTCTCTCTCCCTTGTGCTGTCCAAATCCATTGCGCTGTTTCTCTCTCTCCCTCGCGCTGTCTCTCTCTCTCCCTCACGCTGTCTCTCTCTCTCCCTCGCGCTGTCTCCCTCCCTCCCTCGTGCTGTCTATCTCTCTCCCTCGTGCTCTCACTCTCTCCCTTGCGCTCTCTCTCTCTCTTCCTTGCGCTGTTTCTCTCTCTCCCTTGGACTTTCACTCTCTCTCCCTTGCGCTGTCTCTCTCTCTCCCTCGCGCTGTCTCTCTCTCCCTTGCACTGTCTCTCTCTCCC
This sequence comes from Isurus oxyrinchus, assembly GCA_026770705.1. Lineage (NCBI taxonomy): Eukaryota > Metazoa > Chordata > Chondrichthyes > Lamniformes > Lamnidae > Isurus > Isurus oxyrinchus. The sequence goes on from JANJGN010000165.1 coordinate 925,202, forward strand.
TCGCACTGTCTCTCTCTCCCTCGCACTATCTCTCTCTCCCTCGCGCTGTCTCTCTCACTCTCCCTTGCACTGTGTCTCTCTCTCCCTTGCGGTGTTTCTCTCTCTCCCTTGCTCTGTCTGTCTCTCTCTCCCTTGCGCTTTCTATCTCTCTCCCTTTCTCTGTTTCTCTCGCTACATTGCGCTTTCTGTCACTCTCCCTTGTGATGTCCCTCTCTGTCCCTTGCGCTGTCTCTTTCTCTGCCTTGCACTGACTCTCTCTCTGCCTTGCGCTGTCTCTCTCTCTCCCTTGTGCTGTCTCCCTCTCTCCCTCGCGCTGTCTCTCTCTCACTCACGCAGACTCCCTCCCTCCCTCGCGCTCTCTCCCTCGTGCTGTATCCCTCTCTCCCTCGCACTGTCTACCTCTCTCCCTCGTGCTGTCTCCCTCTCTCCCTCGTGCAGTCTCCCTCTCTGCCTCGCGCTGTCTCCCTCTGTCCCTTGCCCTGTCTCCCTCTCTCACTCGCCCTGTCTCACTCTCTCCCTCGCACTGTCTCCTTCTCTACATCGCACTGTTTGTCTCTCTCCCTCGCGCTGTCATTCTCTCTCCCTCGCGCTGTTTATCTCTCTACCTTGCCCTTTCTCTCTCTCTCTACGTCCATTGCGCTGTCTCTCTCTCTCTCCCTCGCGCTGTCTCTCCCTCTCCCTCGCCCTGTCTCTCCCTCTCCCTTGTGCTGTCTCTCTCTCTCTCCATTGTGCTGTCTCTCCCTGTCCCTTGTGCTGTCTCTCCCTATCCCTTGCGCTGTCTCTCCCTCTCCCTTGCGCTGTCTCTCTCTCTCCCTTGTGCTGTCCAAATCCATTGCGCTGTTTCTCTCTCTCCCTCGCGCTGTCTCTCTCTCTCCCTCACGCTGTCTCTCTCTCTCCCTCGCGCTGTCTCCCTCTCTCCCTCGTGCTGTCTATCTCTCTCCCTTTCCCTTCTCTCTCTCTACCTCACAGTGTCTCCCTCTCTGCCTCGCGCTGTCTCCCTCTCTGCCCCGCGCTGTCTCCCGTTCTGCCTCATGCTGTCTCCCTCTCTCCCTCGCACTGTCTCCCTCTCTCCCTCACGCTGTCTCCCTCTCTCCTTCACGCTGTCTCCCTCTCTCCCTCGCATTGTCTGTCTCTCTCCCTCACGTTGTCTGTCTCTCTCCCTCGCGCTGTCTGTCTCTCTCCCTCGTACTGTCTGTCTCTCTCCCTCGTGCTGTCTGTTCTCTCCCTCGTGCTGTCTGTCTCTCTCCCTCGCGCTGTCTGTCTCTCTCCCTCGTGCTGTCTGTCTCTCTCCCTCGCCCTTTCTCTCTCTACCTCGCGCCTTCTCTCTCTCCCTCACGCTGTCTCTCTCTCTCCCTCGTTGCTGTCTCTCTCTCTCCCTCGCGCTGTCTCACTGCTTGACGTGCGCTGTCACTCTCTCTACCTTGCGCTTTCTCTCTCTCCCTCGTGCTGTCTCTCTCTCTCTCCCTTGCGCTGTCTCTCTCTATCTCTCCCTCATGCTGTATCTCTCTCTCTCCCTTGCGCTGTATCTCTCTCTCGACCTCGCACTGACTCTCTCTATCCCTCGTGCTGTCTCTCTCTCCCTTGCACAGTCTCTCTTTCTCTCCCTCGCGCTGTCTCTCTCTCACTCCCTCACACTGTCTCTCTCTCTCCCTCGCGCTGTCTCTCTCTCTCCCTTGCGCTGTTTCTCTCTCTCCCTTGGACTTTCACTCTCTTTCCCTTGCGCTGTCACTCTCTCTCCCTCGCGCTGTCTCTCTCTCCCTTGCACTGTCTCTCTCTCCCTCGCACTGTCTCTCTCTCCCTCGCGCTGTCTCTCTCTCTCTCCCTTGCACTGTTTCTCTCTCTCCCTTGCGGTGTTTCTCTCTCTCCCTTGCTCGGTCTGTCTCTCTCTCCTTTGCGCTGTCTATCTCTCTCCCTTTCTCTGTCTCTCTCTCTACATTGCGCTTTCTTTCACTCTCCCTTGTGATGTCCCTCTCTGTCCCTTGCGCTGTCTCTTTCTCTGCCTCGCACTGACTCTCTCTCTGCCTTGCGCTGTCTCTCTCTCTCTCCCTCGCGCTGTCTCCCTTTCTCCCTAATGCTGTCTCCCTCCCTTGCACAGTCTCCCTCTCTACCTTATGCTGTCTCCCTCTCTCCCTCGCGCTGTCTCCCACTCAGCCTCGCATTGTCTCCCTCTCTGTCTCGCGCTGTCTCCCTCTCTGTCTCGTGCTGTCTCCCTCTCTTACCTCGCGCTGTCTCCCTCTCTCCCTCGCGCTGTCTCCCTCTCTGCCTCGCGCTGTCTCCCTCTCTGCCTCGTGCTGTCTCCCTCTCTGCCTCGCGCTGTCTCCCTCTCTCCCTCGTGCTATCTCCCTCTCTCGCTCGCGCTGTCTCCCTCTCTCCCTCACGCAGACTCCCTCTCTCCCTCGCACTGTCTCCCTCGTGCTGTATCCCTCTCTCCCTCGCGCTGTCTACCTCTCTCCCTCGTGCTGTCTCCCTCACTCCCTCGTGCTGTCTCCCTCTCTCCCTCGCGCTGTCTCCCTCTGTCCCTTGCCCTGTCTCCCTCTCTCACTCGCCCTGTCTCCCTCTCTCCCTCGCACTGTCTCCTTCTCTACATCGCACTGTTTGTCTCTCTCCCTCGTGCTGTCATTCTCTCTCCCTCGCGCTGTCTATCTCTCTCCCTTGCCCTTTATCTCTCTCTCTACGTCCATTGCACTGTCTCTCTCTCTCCCTCGTGCTGTCTCTCCCTCTCCCTCGCCCTGTCTCTCCCTCTCCCTTGTGCTGTCTCTCCTTCTCCCTTGCGCTGTCTCTCCCTGTCCCTTGTGCTGTCTCTCCTTGTCACTTGCGCTGTCTCTCCCTATCCCTTGCGCTGTCTCTCCCTCTCCCTTGCGCTGTCTCTCTCTCTCCCTTGCGCTGTCCAAATCCATTGCACTGTCTCTCTCTCTCCCTCGCACTGTCTCTCTCTCTCCCTCGCGCTGTCTCCCTCTCTCCCTCGTGCTGTCTATTTGTCTCCCTTTCCCTTTCTCTCTCTCTACCTCACAGTGTCTCCCTCTCTGCCACAAACTGTCTCCCTCTCTGCCCCGCGCTGTCTCCCGTTCTGCCTCGCGCTGTCTACCTCTCTCCCTCGGGCTGTCTCCCTCTCTCCCTCACACTGTCTCCCTTTCTCCCTCGCGCTGTCTGTCTCTCTCCCTCGCGCTGTCTGTCTCTCTCCCTCGTGCTGTCTCACTGCTTGACGTGCACTGTCACTCTCTCTACCTTGCGCTTTCTCTCTCTCCCTCGTGCTGTCTCTCTCTCTCTCCCTTGCGCTGTCTCTCTCTATCTCTCCCTCATGCTGTATCTCTCTCTCTCCCTTGCGCTGTATCTCTCTCTCGACCTCGCACTGACTCTCTCTATCCCTCGTGCTGTCTCTCTCTCCCTTGCACAGTCTCTCTTTCTCTCCCTCGCGCTGTCTCTCTCTCACTCCCTCACACTGTCTCTCTCTCTCCCTCGCGCTGTCTCTCTCTCTCCCTTGCGCTGTTTCTCTCTCTCCCTTGGACTTTCACTCTCTTTCCCTTGCGCTGTCACTCTCTCTCCCTCGCGCTGTCTCTCTCTCTCTCCCTTGCACTGTTTCTCTCTCTCCCTTGCAGTGTTTCTCTCTCTCCCTTGCTCGGTCTGTCTCTCTCTCCCTCGCGCTGTCTCCCTCCCTCGCAAAATCTCTCCCTCCCTCGCGTTGGCTCTGTCTCTCATCTGCGCTGTCTCTCTCTCTCCCTTGCGATGTCTTTCACACTCCCTTGCGCTGTCACTCTCTCTCCCTTGCGCTGTCTCTCTCTCCCTCGCGCTGTCTCACTGCTTGACGTGCGCTGTCACTCTCTCTCCCTTGCGCTGTCTCTCTCTCCCTCGTGCTGTCTCTCTCTCTCTCCCTTGCGCTGTCTCTCTCTCTCTCTCCCTCACGCTGTATCTCTCTCTCTCCCTTGCGCTGTATCTCTCTCTCTACCTCACACTGTCTCTCTCTATCCCTCGTGCTGTCTCTCTCTCCCTTGCACAGTCTCTCTATCCCTCCCTCGCGCTGTCTCTCTCTCACTCCATCGCACTGTCTCTCTCTCTCCCTCGCACTGTCTCCCTCCCTCGCAAAATCTCTCCCTCCCTCGCGCTGGCTCTGTCTCTCACCTGCGCTGTCTCTCTCTCTCCCTTGCGATGTCTTTCACTCTCCCTTGCGCTGTCACTCTCTCTCCCTCGCGCTGTCACTCTCTCCCTCGCGCAATCTCTCTCTCTCCCTTGCGCTGTTTCTCTCTCTACCTTGGGCTTTCACTCTCTCTCCCTCGCGCTGTCTCTCTCTCTCCGTCGCGCTGTCTCTCTCTCTCCCTCACGCTGTCTCTCTCTCTCCCTCGCGCTGTCTCCCTCTCTCCCTTGTGCTGTCTATCTCTCTCCCTTTCCCTTTCTCTCTCTCTACCTCACAGTGTCTCCCTCTCTGCCTCGCGCTGTCTCCCTCTCTGCCCCGCACCGTCTCCCGCTCTGCCTCGCGCTGTCTCCCTCACTCCCTCGCACTGTCTCCCTCTCTCCCTAGCGCTGTCTCCCTCTCTCCCTCGTGCTGTCTGTCTCTCTCCCTCGTGCTGTCTGTCTCTCTCCCTCGTGCTGTCTGTCTCTCTCCCTCGTGCTGTCTCTCTCTCTCCCTTGCGCTGTCTATCTCTCTCCCTTGCTCTGCCTCTCTCTTTACATTACGCTGTCTGTCACTCTCCCTTGCGATGTCCCTCTCTGTCCCTTGCGCTGTCTCTCTCTCTGCCTCACACTGTCTCTCTCTCTGCCTTGTGCTGTCTCTCTCTCTCCCTCGCTTTCTCTCTCTCTCTTCCTCGCGCTGTCTCTCTCTCTCTCCCTCGTGCTGTATCTCTCTCTCTCCCTCGCGCTGTATCTCTCTCTCTACCTCGCACTGTCTCTCTTTATCCCTCGTGCTGTCTCTCTCTCCCTTGCACAATCTCTCTCTCCCTCACGCTGTCTCTCTTTCTCTCCCTCGCGCTGTCTCTCTCTCACTCCCTCGCACTGTCTCTCTCTCTCCCTCGCGCTGTCTCTCTCCCTCCTTCGTAAAATATCTCCCTCCCTCGCGCTGGCTCTGTCTCTCACCTGCGCTGTCTCTCTCTCTCCCTTGCGATGTCTGTCATTCTCCTTTGTGCTGTCACTCTCTCTCCCTCGCGCTGTCACTCTCTCCCTCGCATTGTCTCTCTCTCTCCCTTGTGCTGTTTCTCTCTCTCCCTTGGGCTTTCACTCTCTCTCCCTCGCGCTGTCTCTCTCTCCCTTGCACTGTCTCTCTCTATCCCTCGTGCTGTCTCTCTCCCTTGCACAGTCTCTCTTTCTCTCCCTCGCGCTGTCTCTCACTCACTCCCTCGCAATGTCTCTCTCTCTCCCTCACGCTGTCTCTCTCCCTCCCTCGCAAAATCTCTCCCACCCTCGCGCCGACTCTGTCTCTCACCTGCACTGTCTCTCTCTCTCCCTTGCGATGTCTGTCACTCTCCCTTGGGCTTTCACTATCTCTCCCTTGCGCTGTCACTCTCTCTCCCTCGCGCTGTCTCTCTCTCCCTTGCACTGTCTCTCTCTCCCCCTCACACTGTCTCTCTCTCCCTTGCATTATCTCCCTCTCCCTCGCGCTGTCTCTCTCTCTCTCCCTTGCACTGCTTCTCTCTCTTCCTTGCGGTGTTTCTCTCTCTCCCTTGCTCTGTGTGTCTCTCTCTCCCTTGCGCTGTCTATCTCTCTCCCTTTCTCTGTCTCTCTCTCGACATTGCGCTGTCTGTCACTCTCCCTTGCGATGTCCCTCTCTGTCCCTTGCGCTGTCTCTTTCTCTGCCTCACACTGACTCTCTAGCTGCTTTGCGCTTCTCTCTCTCTCCCTTGTGCTGTCTCTCTCTCTCCCTCGCGCTGTCTCCCATTCTCCCTCACGCAGTCTCCCTCCCTCGCACAGTCTCCCTCTCTCTCTCATGCTGTCTCCCTCTCTCCCTCGCGCTGTCTGCCTCTCAGCCTCGCATTGTCTCCCTCATTGCCTCGCGCTGTCTCCCTCTCTGCCTCGCGCTGTCTCCCTCTCTGCCTCGCGCTGTCTCCCTCTCTGCCTCGCGCTGTCTCCCTCTCTGCCTCGCGCTGTCTCCCTCTCTGCCTCGCGCTGTCTCCCTCTCTGCCTCGGGCTGTCTCCCTCTCTCCCTCATGCTATCTCCCTCTCTCGCTCGCGCTGTCTCCCTCACGCAGACTCCCTCTCTCCCTCACGCTGTCTCCCTCGTGCTGTATCCCTCTCTCCCTCGCACTGTCTACCTCTCTCCCTCGTGGTGTCTCCCTCTCTCCCTCGTGCTGTCTCCCTCTCTCCCTCACGCGGTCTCCCTCTGTCCCTTGCCCTGTCTCCCTCTCTCACTCGCCCTGTCTCCCTCTCTCCCTCGCACTGTCTCCTTCACTACATCGCGCTGTTTGTCTCTCTCCCTCGCGCTGTCATTCTCTCTCCCTCGCGCTGTCTATCTCTCTCCCTTGCCCTTTCTCTCTCTCTCTACATCCATTGCGCTGTCTCTCTCTCTCCCTCGCGCTGTCTCTCCCTCTCCTTCGCCCTGTCTCTCCCTCTCCCTTGCGCTGTCTCTCCCTCTCCCTTGCGCTGTCTCTCCCTGTCCCTTGTGCTGTCTCTCCCTGTCACTTGCGCTGTCTCTCCCTATCCCTTGCGCTGTCTCTCCCTCTCCCTTGCGCTGTCCAAATCCATTGCGCTGTCTCTCTCCGTCCCTCGCGCTGTCTCTCTCTCTCCCTTGCGCTGTCTCTCTCTCTCCCTCGCGCTGTCTCCCTCTCACCCTTGTGCTTTCTATCTCTCTCCCTTTCCCTTTCTCTCTCTCTACCTCACAGTCTCTCCCTCTCTGCCTCGCGCTGTCTCCCTCTCTGCCCCGCGCGGTCTTCCGCTCTGCCTCGCGCTGTCTCCCTCACTCCCTCGCACTGTCTCCCTCTCTCCCTCATGCTGTCTCCCTCTCTCCCTCGCACTGTGTGTCTCTCTCCCTCGTGCTGTCTGTCTCTCTCCCTCGTGCTGTCTGTCTCTCTCCCTCGTGCTGTCTCTCTCTCTCCCTTGCGCTGTCTCTCTCTCTCCCTTGCTCTGTCTCTCTCTTTACATTGCGCTGTCTGTCACTCTCCCTTGCGATGTCCCTCTCTGTCCCTTGCGCTGTCTCTCTCTCTGCCTCACACTGGCTATCTCTCTGCCTTGTGCTGTCTCTCTCTCCCTTGTGCTGTCTCTCTCTCTCCCTCGCGCTCTCTCTCTCTCTCCCTCACGCTGTCTCTCTCTCTCTCCCTCGCGCTGTATCTCTCTCTCTCCCTCGCGCTGTATCTCTCTCTCTACCTCGCACTGTCTCTCTCTATCCTTCGTGCTGTCTCTCTCTCCCTTGCACAATCTCTCTCTCCCTCAAGCTGTCTCTCTTTCTCTCCCTCGCGCTTGTCTCTCTCACTCCCTCGCACTGTCTCTCCCTCTCCCTTGCGCTGTCTCTCCCTCTCCCTTGCGCTGTCTCTCCCAGTCCCTTGTGCTGTCTCTCCCTGTCACTTGCGCTGTCTCTCCCTATCCCTTGCGCTGTCTCTCGCTCTCCCTTGCGCTGTCTCTCCATCTCCCTTGCTCTGTCCAAATCCATAGCGCTGTCTCTCTCTCTCCCTCGCGCTGTCTCACTCTCTCCGTCGTGCTGTCTCTCTCTCTCCCTCGTGCTGTCTCACTGCTTGACGTGCGCTGTCACTCTCTCTCCCTTGCGCTGTCTCTCTCTCCCTCGTGCTCTCTCTCTCTCTCTCCCTCGCGCTGTATCTCTCTCTCTCCCTTGCGCTGTATCTCTCTCTCTACCTCGCACTGTCTCTCTCTATCCCTCGTGCTGTATCTCTCTCCCTTGCACAGTCTCTCTTTCTCTCCCTCGCGCTGTCTCTCTCTCACTCCCTCGCACTGTCTCTATCTCTCCCTCGCGCTGTCTCTCTCCCTCCCTCGTAATATCTCTCTCTCCCTCGCGCTGGCTCTGTCTCTCACCTGCGCTGTCTCTCTCTCTCTCCCTTTCGATGTCTGTCACTCTCCTGTGCGCTATCTCTCTCTCTCCCTCGTGCTCTCACTCTCTCCCTTGCGCTCTCTCTCTCTCTTCCTTGCGCTGTTTCTCTCTCTCCCTTGGACTTTCACTCTCTCTCCCTTGCGCTGTCTCTCTCTCTCCCTCGCGCTGTCTCTCTCTCCCTTGCACTGTCTCTCTCTCCCTCGCACTGTCTCTCTCTCCCTCGCACTATCTCTCTCTCCCTCGCGCTGTCTCTCTCACTCTGCCTTGCACTGTGTCTCTCTCTCCCTTGCGGTGTTTCTCTCTCTCCCTTGCTCTGTCTGTCTCTCTCTCCCTTGCGCTTTCTATCTCTCTCCCTTTCTCTGTTTCTCTCGCTACATTGCGCTTTCTGTCACTCTCCCTTGTGATGTCCCTCTCTGTCCCTTGCGCTGTCTCTTTCTCTGCCTTGCACTGACTCTCTCTCTGCCTTGCGCTGTCTCTCTCTCTCCCTTGTGCTGTCTCCCTCTCTCCCTCGCGCTGTCTCTCTCTCACTCACGCAGACTCCCTCCCTCCCTCGCGCTCTCTCCCTCGTGCTGTATCCCTCTCTCCCTCGCACTGTCTACCTCTCTCCCTCGTGCTGTCTCCCTCTCTCCCTCGTGCTGTCTCCCTCTCTGCCTCGCGCTGTCTCCCTCTGTCCCTTGCCCTGTCTCCCTCTCTCACTCGCCCTGTCTCACTCTCTCCCTCGCACTGTCTCCTTCTCTACATCGCACTGTTTGTCTCTCTCCCTCGCGCTGTCATTCTCTCTCCCTCGCGCTGTTTATCTCTCTACCTTGCCCTTTCTCTCTCTCTCTACGTCCATTGCGCTGTCTCTCTCTCTCTCCCTCGCGCTGTCTCTCCCTCTCCCTCGCCCTGTCTCTCCCTCTCCCTTGTGCTGTCTCTCTCTCTCTCCATTGTGCTGTCTCTCCCTGTCCCTTGTGCTGTCTCTCCCTATCCCTTGCGCTGTCTCTCCCTCTCCCTTGCGCTGTCTCTCTCTCTCCCTTGTGCTGTCCAAATCCATTGCGCTGTTTCTCTCTCTCCCTCGCGCTGTCTCTCTCTCTCCCTCACGCTGTCTCTCTCTCTCCCTCGCGCTGTCTCCCTCTCTCCCTCGTGCTGTCTATCTCTCTCCCTTTCCCTTCTCTCTCTCTACCTCACAGTGTCTCCCTCTCTGCCTCGCGCTGTCTCCCTCTCTGCCCCGCGCTGTCTCCCGTTCTGCCTCACGCTGTCTCCCTCTCTCCCTCGCACTGTCTCCCACTCTCCCTCACGCTGTCTCCCTCTCTCCTTCACACTGTCTCCCTCTCTCCCTCGCATTGTCTGTCTCTCTCCCTCACGTTGTCTGTCTCTCTCCCTCGCGCTGTCTGTCTCTCTCCCTCGTACTGTCTGTCTCTCTCCCTCGTGCTGTCTGTTCTCTCCCTCGTGCTGTCTGTCTCTCTCCCTCGCGCTGTCTGTCTCTCTCCCTCGTGTTGTCTGCCTCTCTCCCTCGCCCTTTCTCTCTCTACCTCGCGCCTTCTCTCTCTCCCTCACGCTGTCTCTCTCTCTCCCTCGTTGCTGTCTCTCTCTCTCCCTCGCGCTGTCTCACTGCTTGACGTGCGCTGTCACTCTCTCTACCTTGCGCTTTCTCTCTCTCCCTCGTGCTGTCTCTCTCTCTCTCCCTTGCGCTGTCTCTCTCTATCTCTCCCTCACGCTGTATCTCTCTCTCTCCCTTGCGCTGTATCTCTCTCTCGACCTCGCACTGACTCTCTCTATCCCTCGTGCTGTCTCTCTCTCCCTTGCACAGTCTCTCTTTCTCTCCCTCGCGCTGTCTCTCTCTCACTCCCTCACACTGTCTCTCTCTCTCCCTCGCGTTGTCTCTCTCTCTCCCTTGCGCTGTTTCTCTCTCTCCCTTGGACTTTCACTCTCTTTCCCTTGCGCTGTCACTCTCTCTCCCTCGCGCTGTCTCTCTCTCCCTTGCACTGTCTCTCTCTCCCTCGCACTGTCTCTCTCTCCCTCGCGCTGTCTCTCTCTCTCTCCCTTGCACTGTTTCTCTCTCTCCCTTGCGGTGTTTCTCTCTCTCCCTTGCTCGGTCTGTCTCTCTCTCCTTTGCGCTGTCTATCTCTCTCCCTTTCTCTGTCTCTCTCTCTACATTGCGCTTTCTTTCACTCTCCCTTGTGATGTCCCTCTCTGTCCCTTGCGCTGTCTCTTTCTCTGCCTCGCACTGACTCTCTCTCTGCCTTGCGCTGTCTCTCTCTCTCCCTCGCGCTGTCTCCCTTTCTCCCTAATGCTGTCTCCCTCCCTTGCAGAGTCTCCCTCTCTACCTCATGCTGTCTCCCTCTCTCCCTCGCGCTGTCTCCCACTCAGCCTCGCATTGTCTCCCTCTCTGCCTCGCGCTGTCTCCCTCTCTGTCTCGCGCTGTCTCCCTCTCTTACCTCGCGCTGTCTCCCTCTCTCCCTCGCGCTGTCTCCCTCTCTGCCTCGCGCTGTCTCCCTCTCTGCCTCGTGCTGTCTCCCTCTCTGCCTCGCGCTGTCTCCCTCTCTCCCTCGTGCTATCTCCCTCTCTCGCTCGCGCTGTCTCCCTCTCTCCCTCACGCAGACTCCCTCTCTCCCTCGCACTGTCTCCCTCGTGCTGTATCCCTCTCTCCCTCGCGCTGTCTACCTCTCTCCCTCGTGCTGTCTCCCTCACTCCCTCGTGCTGTCTCCCTCTCTCCCTCGCGCTGTCTCCCTCTGTCCCTTGCCCTGTCTCCCTCTCTCACTCGCCCTGTCTCCCTCTCTCCCTCGCACTGTCTCCTTCTCTACATCGCACTGTTTGTCTCTCTCCCTCGTGCTGTCATTCTCTCTCCCTCGCGCTGTCTATCTCTCTCCCTTGCCCTTTATCTCTCTCTCTACGTCCATTGCACTGTCTCTCTCTCTCCCTCGTGCTGTCTCTCCCTCTCCCTCGCCCTGTCTCTCCCTCTCCCTTGTGCTGTCTCTCCTTCTCCCTTGCGCTGTCTCTCCCTGTCCCTTGTGCTGTCTCTCCTTGTCACTTGCGCTGTCTCTCCCTATCCCTTGCGCTGTCTCTCCCTCTCCCTTGCGCTGTCTCTCTCTCTCCCTTGCGCTGTCCAAATCCATTGCACTGTCTCTCTCTCTCCCTCGCACTGTCTCTCTCTCTCCCTCACGCTGTCTCTCTCTCTCCCTCGCGCTGTCTCCCTCTCTCCCTTGTGCTGTCTATCTCTCTCCCTTTCCCTTTCTCTCTCTCTACCTCACAGTGTCTCCCTCTCTGCCTCGCGCTGTCTCCCTCTCTGCCCCGCACCGTCTCCCGCTCTGCCTCGCGCTGTCTCCCTCACTCCCTCGCACTGTCTCCCTCTCTCCCTAGCGCTGTCTCCCTCTCTCCCTCGTGCTGTCTGTCTCTCTCCCTCGTGCTGTCTGTCTCTCTCCCTCGTGCTGTCTGTCTCCCTCCCTCGTGCTGTCTCTCTCTCTCCCTTGCGCTGTCTATCTCTCTCCCTTGCTCTGCCTCTCTCTTTACATTACGCTGTCTGTCACTCTCCCTTGCGATGTCCCTCTCTGTCCCTTGCGCTGTCTCTCTCTCTGCCTCACACTGTCTCTCTCTCTGCCTTGTGCTGTCTCTCTCTCTCCCTCGCTTTCTCTCTCTCTCTTCCTCGCGCTGTCTCTCTCTCTCTCCCTCGTGCTGTATCTCTCTCTCTCCCTCGCGCTGTATCTCTCTCTCTACCTCGCACTGTCTCTCTTTATCCCTCGTGCTGTCTCTCTCTCCCTTGCACAATCTCTCTCTCCCTCACGCTGTCTCTCTTTCTCTCCCTCGCGCTGTCTCTCTCTCACTCCCTCGCACTGTCTCTCTCTCTCCCTCGCGCTGTCTCTCTCCCTCCTTCGTAAAATATCTCCCTCCCTCGCGCTGGCTCTGTCTCTCACCTGCGCTGTCTCTCTCTCTCCCTTGCGATGTCTGTCATTCTCCTTTGTGCTGTCACTCTCTCTCCCTCGCGCTGTCACTCTCTCCCTCGCATTGTCTCTCTCTCTCCCTTGTGCTGTTTCTCTCTCTCCCTTGGGCTTTCACTCTCTCTCCCTCGCGCTGTCTCTCTCTCCCTTGCACTGTCTCTCTCTATCCCTCGTGCTGTCTCTCTCCCTTGCACAGTCTCTCTTTCTCTCCCTCGCGCTGTCTCTCACTCACTCCCTCGCAATGTCTCTCTCTCTCCCTCACGCTGTCTCTCTCCCTCCCTCGCAAAATCTCTCCCACCCTCGCGCCGACTCTGTCTCTCACCTGCACTGTCTCTCTCTCTCCCTTGCGATGTCTGTCACTCTCCCTTGGGCTTTCACTATCTCTCCCTTGCGCTGTCACTCTCTCTCCCTCGCGCTGTCTCTCTCTCCCTTGCACTGTCTCTCTCTCCCCCTCACACTGTCTCTCTCTCCCTTGCATTATCTCCCTCTCCCTCGCGCTGTCTCTCTCTCTCTCCCTTGCACTGCTTCTCTCTCTTCCTTGCGGTGTTTCTCTCTCTCCCTTGCTCTGTGTGTCTCTCTCTCCCTTGCGCTGTCTATCTCTCTCCCTTTCTCTGTCTCTCTCTCGACATTGCGCTGTCTGTCACTCTCCCTTGCGATGTCCCTCTCTGTCCCTTGCGCTGTCTCTTTCTCTGCCTCACACTGACTCTCTAGCTGCTTTGCGCTTCTCTCTCTCTCCCTTGTGCTGTCTCTCTCTCTCCCTCGCGCTGTCTCCCATTCTCCCTCACGCAGTCTCCCTCCCTCGCACAGTCTCCCTCTCTCTCTCATGCTGTCTCCCTCTCTCCCTCGCGCTGTCTGCCTCTCAGCCTCGCATTGTCTCCCTCATTGCCTCGCGCTGTCTCCCTCTCTGCCTCGCGCTGTCTCCCTCTCTGCCTCGCGCTGTCTCCCTCTCTGCCTCGCGCTGTCTCCCTCTTTGCCTCGCGCTGTCTCCCTCTCTGCCTCGCGCTGTCTCCCTCTCTGCCTCGGGCTGTCTCCCTCTCTCCCTCATGCTATCTCCCTCTCTCGCTCGCGCTGTCTCCCTCACGCAGACTCCCTCTCTCCCTCACGCTGTCTCCCTCGTGCTGTATCCCTCTCTCCCTCGCACTGTCTACCTCTCTCCCTCGTGGTGTCTCCCTCTCTCCCTCGTGCTGTCTCCCTCTCTCCCTCACGCGGTCTCCCTCTGTCCCTTGCCCTGTCTCCCTCTCTCACTCGCCCTGTCTCCCTCTCTCCCTCGCACTGTCTCCTTCACTACATCGCGCTGTTTGTCTCTCTCCCTCGCGCTGTCATTCTCTCTCCCTCGCGCTGTCTATCTCTCTCCCTTGCCCTTTCTCTCTCTCTCTACATCCATTGCGCTGTCTCTCTCTCTCCCTCGCGCTGTCTCTCCCTCTCCTTCGCCCTGTCTCTCCCTCTCCCTTGCGCTGTCTCTCCCTCTCCCTTGCGCTGTCTCTCCCTGTCCCTTGTGCTGTCTCTCCCTGTCACTTGCGCTGTCTCTCCCTATCCCTTGCGCTGTCTCTCCCTCTCCCTTGCGCTGTCCAAATCCATTGCGCTGTCTCTCTCCGTCCCTCGCGCTGTCTCTCTCTCTCCCTTGCGCTGTCTCTCTCTCTCCCTCGCGCTGTCTCCCTCTCACCCTTGTGCTTTCTATCTCTCTCCCTTTCCCTTTCTCTCTCTCTACCTCACAGTCTCTCCCTCTCTGCCTCGCGCTGTCTCCCTCTCTGCCCCGCGCGGTCTTCCGCTCTGCCTCGCGCTGTCTCCCTCACTCCCTCGCACTGTCTCCCTCTCTCCCTCATGCTGTCTCCCTCTCTCCCTCGCACTGTGTGTCTCTCTCCCTCGTGCTGTCTGTCTCTCTCCCTCGTGCTGTCTGTCTCTCTCCCTCGTGCTGTCTCTCTCTCTCCCTTGCGCTGTCTCTCTCTCTCCCTTGCTCTGTCTCTCTCTTTACATTGCGCTGTCTGTCACTCTCCCTTGCGATGTCCCTCTCTGTCCCTTGCGCTGTCTCTCTCTCTGCCTCACACTGGCTATCTCTCTGCCTTGTGCTGTCTCTCTCTCCCTTGTGCTGTCTCTCTCTCTCCCTCGCGCTCTCTCTCTCTCTCCCTCACGCTGTCTCTCTCTCTCTCCCTCGCGCTGTATCTCTCTCTCTCCCTCGCGCTGTATCTCTCTCTCTACCTCGCACTGTCTCTCTCTATCCTTCGTGCTGTCTCTCTCTCCCTTGCACAATCTCTCTCTCCCTCAAGCTGTCTCTCTTTCTCTCCCTCGCGCTTGTCTCTCTCACTCCCTCGCACTGTCTCTCCCTCTCCCTTGCGCTGTCTCTCCCTCTCCCTTGCGCTGTCTCTCCCAGTCCCTTGTGCTGTCTCTCCCTGTCACTTGCGCTGTCTCTCCCTATCCCTTGCGCTGTCTCTCGCTCTCCCTTGCGCTGTCTCTCCATCTCCCTTGCTCTGTCCAAATCCATAGCGCTGTCTCTCTCTCTCCCTCGCGCTGTCTCACTCTCTCCGTCGTGCTGTCTCTCTCTCTCCCTCGTGCTGTCTCACTGCTTGACGTGCGCTGTCACTCTCTCTCCCTTGCGCTGTCTCTCTCTCCCTCGTGCTCTCTCTCTCTCTCTCCCTCGCGCTGTATCTCTCTCTCTCCCTTGCGCTGTATCTCTCTCTCTACCTCGCACTGTCTCTCTCTATCCCTCGTGCTGTATCTCTCTCCCTTGCACAGTCTCTCTTTCTCTCCCTCGCGCTGTCTCTCTCTCACTCCCTCGCACTGTCTCTATCTCTCCCTCGCGCTGTCTCTCTCCCTCCCTCGTAATATCTCTCTCTCCCTCGCGCTGGCTCTGTCTCTCACCTGCGCTGTCTCTCTCTCTCTCCCTTTCGATGTCTGTCACTCTCCTGTGCGCTATCTCTCTCTCTCCCTCGTGCTCTCACTCTCTCCCTTGCGCTCTCTCTCTCTCTTCCTTGCGCTGTTTCTCTCTCTCCCTTGGACTTTCACTCTCTCTCCCTTGCGCTGTCTCTCTCTCTCCCTCGCGCTGTCTCTCTCTCCCTTGCACTGTCTCTCTCTCCCTCGCACTGTCTCTCTCTCCCTCGCACTATCTCTCTCTCCCTCGCGCTGTCTCTCTCACTCTGCCTTGCACTGTGTCTCTCTCTCCCTTGCGGTGTTTCTCTCTCTCCCTTGCTCTGTCTGTCTCTCTCTCCCTTGCGCTTTCTATCTCTCTCCCTTTCTCTGTTTCTCTCGCTACATTGCGCTTTCTGTCACTCTCCCTTGTGATGTCCCTCTCTGTCCCTTGCGCTGTCTCTTTCTCTGCCTTGCACTGACTCTCTCTCTGCCTTGCGCTGTCTCTCTCTCTCCCTTGTGCTGTCTCCCTCTCTCCCTCGCGCTGTCTCTCTCTCACTCACGCAGACTCCCTCCCTCCCTCGCGCTCTCTCCCTCGTGCTGTATCCCTCTCTCCCTCGCACTGTCTACCTCTCTCCCTCGTGCTGTCTCCCTCTCTCCCTCGTGCTGTCTCCCTCTCTGCCTCGCGCTGTCTCCCTCTGTCCCTTGCCCTGTCTCCCTCTCTCACTCGCCCTGTCTCACTCTCTCCCTCGCACTGTCTCCTTCTCTACATCGCACTGTTTGTCTCTCTCCCTCGCGCTGTCATTCTCTCTCCCTCGCGCTGTTTATCTCTCTACCTTGCCCTTTCTCTCTCTCTCTACGTCCATTGCGCTGTCTCTCTCTCTCTCCCTCGCGCTGTCTCTCCCTCTCCCTCGCCCTGTCTCTCCCTCTCCCTTGTGCTGTCTCTCTCTCTCTCCATTGTGCTGTCTCTCCCTGTCCCTTGTGCTGTCTCTCCCTATCCCTTGCGCTGTCTCTCCCTCTCCCTTGCGCTGTCTCTCTCTCTCCCTTGTGCTGTCCAAATCCATTGCGCTGTTTCTCTCTCTCCCTCGCGCTGTCTCTCTCTCTCCCTCACGCTGTCTCTCTCTCTCCCTCGCGCTGTCTCCCTCTCTCCCTCGTGCTGTCTATCTCTCTCCCTTTCCCTTCTCTCTCTCTACCTCACAGTGTCTCCCTCTCTGCCTCGCGCTGTCTCCCTCTCTGCCCCGCGCTGTCTCCCGTTCTGCCTCACGCTGTCTCCCTCTCTCCCTCGCACTGTCTCCCACTCTCCCTCACGCTGTCTCCCTCTCTCCTTCACACTGTCTCCCTCTCTCCCTCGCATTGTCTGTCTCTCTCCCTCACGTTGTCTGTCTCTCTCCCTCGCGCTGTCTGTCTCTCTCCCTCGTACTGTCTGTCTCTCTCCCTCGTGCTGTCTGTTCTCTCCCTCGTGCTGTCTGTCTCTCTCCCTCGCGCTGTCTGTCTCTCTCCCTCGTGTTGTCTGCCTCTCTCCCTCGCCCTTTCTCTCTCTACCTCGCGCCTTCTCTCTCTCCCTCACGCTGTCTCTCTCTCTCCCTCATTGCTGTCTCTCTCTCTCCCTCGCGCTGTCTCACTGCTTGACGTGCGCTGTCACTCTCTCTACCTTGCGCTTTCTCTCTCTCCCTCGTGCTGTCTCTCTCTCTCTCCCTTGCGCTGTCTCTCTCTATCTCTCCCTCACGCTGTATCTCTCTCTCTCCCTTGCGCTGTATCTCTCTCTCGACCTCGCACTGACTCTCTCTATCCCTCGTGCTGTCTCTCTCTCCCTTGCACAGTCTCTCTTTCTCTCCCTCGCGCTGTCTCTCTCTCACTCCCTCACACTGTCTCTCTCTCTCCCTCGCGTTGTCTCTCTCTCTCCCTTGCGCTGTTTCTCTCTCTCCCTTGGACTTTCACTCTCTTTCCCTTGCGCTGTCACTCTCTCTCCCTCGCGCTGTCTCTCTCTCCCTTGCACTGTCTCTCTCTCCCTCGCACTGTCTCTCTCTCCCTCGCGCTGTCTCTCTCTCTCTCCCTTGCACTGTTTCTCTCTCTCCCTTGCGGTGTTTCTCTCTCTCCCTTGCTCGGTCTGTCTCTCTCTCCTTTGCGCTGTCTATCTCTCTCCCTTTCTCTGTCTCTCTCTCTACATTGCGCTTTCTTTCACTCTCCCTTGTGATGTCCCTCTCTGTCCCTTGCGCTGTCTCTTTCTCTGCCTCGCACTGACTCTCTCTCTGCCTTGCGCTGTCTCTCTCTCTCCCTCGCGCTGTCTCCCTTTCTCCCTAATGCTGTCTCCCTCCCTTGCAGAGTCTCCCTCTCTACCTCATGCTGTCTCCCTCTCTCCCTCGCGCTGTCTCCCACTCAGCCTCGCATTGTCTCCCTCTCTGCCTCACGCTGTCTCCCTCTCTGTCTCGCGCTGTCTCCCTCTCTTACCTCGCGCTGTCTCCCTCTCTCCCTCGCGCTGTCTCCCTCTCTGCCTCGCGCTGTCTCCCTCTCTGCCTCGTGCTGTCTCCCTCTCTGCCTCGCGCTGTCTCCCTCTCTCCCTCGTGCTATCTCCCTCTCTCGCTCGCGCTGTCTCCCTCTCTCCCTCACGCAGACTCCCTCTCTCCCTCGCACTGTCTCCCTCGTGCTGTATCCCTCTCTCCCTCGCGCTGTCTACCTCTCTCCCTCGTGCTGTCTCCCTCACTCCCTCGTGCTGTCTCCCTCTCTCCCTCGCGCTGTCTCCCTCTGTCCCTTGCCCTGTCTCCCTCTCTCACTCGCCCTGTCTCCCTCTCTCCCTCGCACTGTCTCCTTCTCTACATCGCACTGTTTGTCTCTCTCCCTCGTGCTGTCATTCTCTCTCCCTCGCGCTGTCTATCTCTCTCCCTTGCCCTTTATCTCTCTCTCTACGTCCATTGCACTGTCTCTCTCTCTCCCTCGTGCTGTCTCTCCCTCTCCCTCGCCCTGTCTCTCCCTCTCCCTTGTGCTGTCTCTCCTTCTCCCTTGCGCTGTCTCTCCCTGTCCCTTGTGCTGTCTCTCCTTGTCACTTGCGCTGTCTCTCCCTATCCCTTGCGCTGTCTCTCCCTCTCCCTTGCGCTGTCTCTCTCTCTCCCTTGCGCTGTCCAAATCCATTGCACTGTCTCTCTCTCTCCCTCGCACTGTCTCTCTCTCTCCCTCGCGCTGTCTCCCTCTCTCCCTCGTGCTGTCTATTTGTCTCCCTTTCCCTTTCTCTCTCTCTACCTCACAGTGTCTCCCTCTCTGCCACAAACTGTCTCCCTCTCTGCCCCGCGCTGTCTCCCGTTCTGCCTCGCGCTGTCTACCTCTCTCCCTCGGGCTGTCTCCCTCTCTCCCTCACACTGTCTCCCTTTCTCCCTCGCGCTGTCTGTCTCTCTCCCTCACGCTGTCTGTCTCTCTCCCTCGTGCTGTCTGTTTCTCTCCCTCGTGCTGTCTGTCTCTCTCCCTCGCGCTGTCTGTCTCTCTCCCTCGTGCTGTCTGTCTCTCTCCCTCGCCCTTTCTCTCTCTCTACCTCGCGCTGTCTCTCTCTCTCCCTGACACTGTCTCTCTCTCTCCCTCGCACTGTCTCTCTCTCTCCCTCTCACTGTCTCTCTCTCTCCCGCGCGCTGTCTCACTGCTTGACATGCGCTGTCACTCTCTCTCCCTTGCGCTTTCTCTCTCTCCCTCGTGCTGTCTCTCTCTCTCTCCCTTGCGCTATCTCTCTCTCTCTCTCCCTCACGCTGTATCTCTCTCTCTCCCTTGCGCTGTATCTCTCTCTCTACCTCGCACTGTCTCTCTCTATCCCTCGTGCTGTCTCTCTCTCCCTTGCACAGTCTCTCTTTCTCTCCCTCACGCTGTCTCTCTCTCACTCCATCGCACTGTCTCTCTCTCTCCCTCGCGCTGTCTCCCTCCCTCGCAAAATCTCTCCCTCCCTCGCGCTGGCTCTGTCTCTCATCTGCGCTGTCTCTCTCTCTCCCTTGCGATGTCTTTCACACTCCCTTGCGCTGTCACTCTCTCTCCCTTGCGCTGTCTCTCTCTCCCTTGCACTGTCTCTCTCTCCCTCGCACTGTATCTCTCTCCCTCGCGCTGTATCTCTCTCCCTCGCACTATCTCTCTCTCCCTCGCGCTGTCTCTCTCTCTCTCCCTTGCTCTGTCTGTCTCTCTCTCCCTTGCGCTGTCTATCTCTCTCCCTTTCTCTGTCTCTCTCACTACATTGCGCTTTCTGTCACTCTCCCTTGTGATCTCCCTCTCTGTACCTTGCGCTGTCTCTTTCTCTGCCTCGCACTGACTCTCTCTCTGCCTTGCGCTGTCTCTCTCTCTACCTCGCGCTGTCTCCCTTTCTCCCTAATGCTGTCTCCCTCCCTTGCACAGTCTCCCTCTCTACCTCATGCTGTCTCCCTCTCTCCCTCGTGCTGTCTCCCTCTCAGCCTCGCATTGTCTCCCTCTCTGCCTCGCTCTGTCTCTCTTTCTGTCTCGCGCTGTCTCCCTCTCTTACCTCGCGCTGTCTCCCTCTCTGCCTCGTGCTGTCTCCCTCTTTGTCTCGCACTGTCTCCCTCTCTCCCTCGTGTATCTCACTCTCTCTCGCTCGCGCTGTCTCCCTCTCTCCCTCACGCAGCCTCCCTCTCTCCCTCGCGCTGTCTCCCTCATGCTGTATCCCTCTCTCCCTCGCGCTGTCTACCTCTCTCCCTCGTGCTGTCTCCCTCTCTCCCTCATGCTGTCTCCCTCTCTCCCTTGCGCTGTCTCCCTCTGTCCCTTGCCCTGTCTGCCTCTCTCACTCGCCCTGTCTCCCTCTCTCCCTCGCACTGTCTCCTTCTCTACATCGCACTCTTTGTCTCTCTCCCTCGCGCTGTCATTCTCTCTCCCTCGCGCTGTCTCTCTCTCTCCCTTGCCCTTTCTCTCTCTCTCTACGTACATTGCGCTGTCTCTCTCTCTCCCTCGTGCTGTCTCTCCCTCTCCCTCGCCCTGTCTCTCCCTCTCCCTTGTGCTGTCTCTCCCTCTCCATTGTGCTGTCTCTCCCTGTCCCTTGTGCTGTCTCTCCCTGTCACTTGCGCTGTCTCTCCCTATCCCTTGCGCTGTCTCTCCCTCTCCCTTGTGCTGTCTCTCTCTCTCCCTTGCGCTGTCCAAATCCATTGCACTGTCTCTCTCTCTTCCTCGCGCTGTCTCTCTCTCTCCCTCGCACTGTCTCCCTCTCTCCCTCATGCTGTCTATCTCTCTCCCTTTCCCTTTCTCTCTCTCTACCTCACAGTGTCTCCCTCTCTGTCACGCGCTGACTCCCTCTCTGCCCCGCGCTGTCTCCCGTTCTGCCTCGCGCTGTCTCCCTCACTCCCTCGCACTGTCTCCCTCTCTCCCTCACACTGTCTCCCTCTCTCCCTCGCGGTGTCTGTCTCTCTCCCTCGCGCTATCTGTCTCTCTCCCTCGTGCTGTCTGTCTCTCTCCCTCGTGCTGTCTGTCTCTCTCCCTCGTGCTGTCTGTCTCTCTCCCTCGCGCTGTCTGTCTCTCTCCCTCGTGCTGTCTGTCTCTCTCCCTCGCCCTTTCTCTCTCCCTCCCTCGCACTGTCTCTCTCTCTCCCTCACACTGTCTCCCTCTCTCCCTCGCGGTGTCTGTCTCTCTCCCTCGCGCTATCTGTCTCTCTCCCTCGCGCTGGCTCTGTCTCTCACCTGCGCTGTCTCTCTCTCTCCCTTGCGATGTCTGTCATTCTCCTTTGTGCTGTCACTCTCTCTCCCTCGCGCTGTCACTCTCTCCCTCGCATTGTCTCTCTCTCTCCCTTGTGCTGTTTCTCTCTCTCCCTTGGGCTTTCACTCTCTCTCCCTCGCGCTGTCTCTCTCTCCCTTGCACTGTCTCTCTCTATCCCTCGTGCTGTCTCTCTCCCTTGCACAGTCTCTCTTTCTCTCCCTCGCGCTGTCTCTCACTCACTCCCTCGCAATGTCTCTCTCTCTCCCTCACGCTGTCTCTCTCCCTCCCTCACAAAATCTCTCCCACCCTCGCGCCGACTCTGTCTCTCACCTGCACTGTCTCTCTCTCTCCCTTGCGATGTCTGTCACTCTCCCTTGGGCTTTCACTATCTCTCCCTTGCGCTGTCACTCTCTCTCCCTCGCGCTGTCTCTCTCTCCCTTGCACTGTCTCTCTCTCCCCCTCACACTGTCTCTCTCTCCCTTGCATTATCTCCCTCTCCCTCGCGCTGTCTCTCTCTCTCTCCCTTGCACTGCTTCTCTCTCTTCCTTGCGGTGTTTCTCTCTCTCCCTTGCTCTGTGTGTCTCTCTCTCCCTTGCGCTGTCTATCTCTCTCCCTTTCTCTGTCTCTCTCTCGACATTGCGCTGTCTGTCACTCTCCCTTGCGATGTCCCTCTCTGTCCCTTGCGCTGTCTCTTTCTCTGCCTCACACTGACTCTCTAGCTGCTTTGCGCTTCTCTCTCTCTCCCTTGTGCTGTCTCTCTCTCTCCCTCGCGCTGTCTCCCATTCTCCCTCACGCAGTCTCCCTCCCTCGCACAGTCTCCCTCTCTCTCTCATGCTGTCTCCCTCTCTCCCTCGCGCTGTCTGCCTCTCAGCCTCGCATTGTCTCCCTCATTGCCTCGCGCTGTCTCCCTCTCTGCCTCGCGCTGTCTCCCTCTCTGCCTCGCGCTGTCTCCCTCTCTGCCTCGCGCTGTCTCCCTCTCTGCCTCGCGCTGTCTCCCTCTCTGCCTCGCGCTGTCTCCCTCTCTGCCTCGGGCTGTCTCCCTCTCTCCCTCATGCTATCTCCCTCTCTCGCTCGCGCTGTCTCCCTCACGCAGACTCCCTCTCTCCCTCACGCTGTCTCCCTCGTGCTGTATCCCTCTCTCCCTCGCACTGTCTACCTCTCTCCCTCGTGGTGTCTCCCTCTCTCCCTCGTGCTGTCTCCCTCTCTCCCTCACGCGGTCTCCCTCTGTCCCTTGCCCTGTCTCCCTCTCTCACTCGCCCTGTCTCCCTCTCTCCCTCGCACTGTCTCCTTCACTACATCGCGCTGTTTGTCTCTCTCCCTCGCGCTGTCATTCTCTCTCCCTCGCGCTGTCTATCTCTCTCCCTTGCCCTTTCTCTCTCTCTCTACATCCATTGCGCTGTCTCTCTCTCTCCCTCGCGCTGTCTCTCCCTCTCCTTCGCCCTGTCTCTCCCTCTCCCTTGCGCTGTCTCTCCCTCTCCCTTGCGCTGTCTCTCCCTGTCCCTTGTGCTGTCTCTCCCTGTCACTTGCGCTGTCTCTCCCTATCCCTTGCGCTGTCTCTCCCTCTCCCTTGCGCTGTCCAAATCCATTGCGCTGTCTCTCTCCGTCCCTCGCGCTGTCTCTCTCTCTCCCTTGCGCTGTCTCTCTCTCTCCCTCGCGCTGTCTCCCTCTCACCCTTGTGCTTTCTATCTCTCTCCCTTTCCCTTTCTCTCTCTCTACCTCACAGTCTCTCCCTCTCTGCCTCGCGCTGTCTCCCTCTCTGCCCCGCGCGGTCTTCCGCTCTGCCTCGCGCTGTCTCCCTCACTCCCTCGCACTGTCTCCCTCTCTCCCTCATGCTGTCTCCCTCTCTCCCTCGCACTGTGTGTCTCTCTCCCTCGTGCTGTCTGTCTCTCTCCCTCGTGCTGTCTGTCTCTCTCCCTCGTGCTGTCTCTCTCTCTCCCTTGCGCTGTCTCTCTCTCTCCCTTGCTCTGTCTCTCTCTTTACATTGCGCTGTCTGTCACTCTCCCTTGCGATGTCCCTCTCTGTCCCTTGCGCTGTCTCTCTCTCTGCCTCACACTGGCTATCTCTCTGCCTTGTGCTGTCTCTCTCTCCCTTGTGCTGTCTCTCTCTCTCCCTCGCGCTCTCTCTCTCTCTCCCTCACGCTGTCTCTCTCTCTCTCCCTCGCGCTGTATCTCTCTCTCTCCCTCGCGCTGTATCTCTCTCTCTACCTCGCACTGTCTCTCTCTATCCTTCGTGCTGTCTCTCTCTCCCTTGCACAATCTCTCTCTCCCTCAAGCTGTCTCTCTTTCTCTCCCTCGCGCTTGTCTCTCTCACTCCCTCGCACTGTCTCTCCCTCTCCCTTGCGCTGTCTCTCCCTCTCCCTTGCGCTGTCTCTCCCAGTCCCTTGTGCTGTCTCTCCCTGTCACTTGCGCTGTCTCTCCCTATCCCTTGCGCTGTCTCTCGCTCTCCCTTGCGCTGTCTCTCCATCTCCCTTGCTCTGTCCAAATCCATAGCGCTGTCTCTCTCTCTCCCTCGCGCTGTCTCACTCTCTCCGTCGTGCTGTCTCTCTCTCTCCCTCGTGCTGTCTCACTGCTTGACGTGCGCTGTCACTCTCTCTCCCTTGCGCTGTCTCTCTCTCCCTCGTGCTCTCTCTCTCTCTCTCCCTCGCGCTGTATCTCTCTCTCTCCCTTGCGCTGTATCTCTCTCTCTACCTCGCACTGTCTCTCTCTATCCCTCGTGCTGTATCTCTCTCCCTTGCACAGTCTCTCTTTCTCTCCCTCGCGCTGTCTCTCTCTCACTCCCTCGCACTGTCTCTATCTCTCCCTCGCGCTGTCTCTCTCCCTCCCTCGTAATATCTCTCTCTCCCTCGCGCTGGCTCTGTCTCTCACCTGCGCTGTCTCTCTCTCTCTCCCTTTCGATGTCTGTCACTCTCCTGTGCGCTATCTCTCTCTCTCCCTCGTGCTCTCACTCTCTCCCTTGCGCTCTCTCTCTCTCTTCCTTGCGCTGTTTCTCTCTCTCCCTTGGACTTTCACTCTCTCTCCCTTGCGCTGTCTCTCTCTCTCCCTCGCGCTGTCTCTCTCTCCCTTGCACTGTCTCTCTCTCCCTCGCACTGTCTCTCTCTCCCTCGCACTATCTCTCTCTCCCTCGCGCTGTCTCTCTCACTCTGCCTTGCACTGTGTCTCTCTCTCCCTTGCGGTGTTTCTCTCTCTCCCTTGCTCTGTCTGTCTCTCTCTCCCTTGCGCTTTCTATCTCTCTCCCTTTCTCTGTTTCTCTCGCTACATTGCGCTTTCTGTCACTCTCCCTTGTGATGTCCCTCTCTGTCCCTTGCGCTGTCTCTTTCTCTGCCTTGCACTGACTCTCTCTCTGCCTTGCGCTGTCTCTCTCTCTCCCTTGTGCTGTCTCCCTCTCTCCCTCGCGCTGTCTCTCTCTCACTCACGCAGACTCCCTCCCTCCCTCGCGCTCTCTCCCTCGTGCTGTATCCCTCTCTCCCTCGCACTGTCTACCTCTCTCCCTCGTGCTGTCTCCCTCTCTCCCTCGTGCTGTCTCCCTCTCTGCCTCGCGCTGTCTCCCTCTGTCCCTTGCCCTGTCTCCCTCTCTCACTCGCCCTGTCTCACTCTCTCCCTCGCACTGTCTCCTTCTCTACATCGCACTGTTTGTCTCTCTCCCTCGCGCTGTCATTCTCTCTCCCTCGCGCTGTTTATCTCTCTACCTTGCCCTTTCTCTCTCTCTCTACGTCCATTGCGCTGTCTCTCTCTCTCTCCCTCGCGCTGTCTCTCCCTCTCCCTCGCCCTGTCTCTCCCTCTCCCTTGTGCTGTCTCTCTCTCTCTCCATTGTGCTGTCTCTCCCTGTCCCTTGTGCTGTCTCTCCCTATCCCTTGCGCTGTCTCTCCCTCTCCCTTGCGCTGTCTCTCTCTCTCCCTTGTGCTGTCCAAATCCATTGCGCTGTTTCTCTCTCTCCCTCGCGCTGTCTCTCTCTCTCCCTCACGCTGTCTCTCTCTCTCCCTCGCGCTGTCTCCCTCTCTCCCTCGTGCTGTCTATCTCTCTCCCTTTCCCTTCTCTCTCTCTACCTCACAGTGTCTCCCTCTCTGCCTCGCGCTGTCTCCCTCTCTGCCCCGCGCTGTCTCCCGTTCTGCCTCACGCTGTCTCCCTCTCTCCCTCGCACTGTCTCCCACTCTCCCTCACGCTGTCTCCCTCTCTCCTTCACACTGTCTCCCTCTCTCCCTCGCATTGTCTGTCTCTCTCCCTCACGTTGTCTGTCTCTCTCCCTCGCGCTGTCTGTCTCTCTCCCTCGTACTGTCTGTCTCTCTCCCTCGTGCTGTCTGTTCTCTCCCTCGTGCTGTCTGTCTCTCTCCCTCGCGCTGTCTGTCTCTCTCCCTCGTGTTGTCTGCCTCTCTCCCTCGCCCTTTCTCTCTCTACCTCGCGCCTTCTCTCTCTCCCTCACGCTGTCTCTCTCTCTCCCTCATTGCTGTCTCTCTCTCTCCCTCGCGCTGTCTCACTGCTTGACGTGCGCTGTCACTCTCTCTACCTTGCGCTTTCTCTCTCTCCCTCGTGCTGTCTCTCTCTCTCTCCCTTGCGCTGTCTCTCTCTATCTCTCCCTCACGCTGTATCTCTCTCTCTCCCTTGCGCTGTATCTCTCTCTCGACCTCGCACTGACTCTCTCTATCCCTCGTGCTGTCTCTCTCTCCCTTGCACAGTCTCTCTTTCTCTCCCTCGCGCTGTCTCTCTCTCACTCCCTCACACTGTCTCTCTCTCTCCCTCGCGTTGTCTCTCTCTCTCCCTTGCGCTGTTTCTCTCTCTCCCTTGGACTTTCACTCTCTTTCCCTTGCGCTGTCACTCTCTCTCCCTCGCGCTGTCTCTCTCTCCCTTGCACTGTCTCTCTCTCCCTCGCACTGTCTCTCTCTCCCTCGCGCTGTCTCTCTCTCTCTCCCTTGCACTGTTTCTCTCTCTCCCTTGCGGTGTTTCTCTCTCTCCCTTGCTCGGTCTGTCTCTCTCTCCTTTGCGCTGTCTATCTCTCTCCCTTTCTCTGTCTCTCTCTCTACATTGCGCTTTCTTTCACTCTCCCTTGTGATGTCCCTCTCTGTCCCTTGCGCTGTCTCTTTCTCTGCCTCGCACTGACTCTCTCTCTGCCTTGCGCTGTCTCTCTCTCTCCCTCGCGCTGTCTCCCTTTCTCCCTAATGCTGTCTCCCTCCCTTGCAGAGTCTCCCTCTCTACCTCATGCTGTCTCCCTCTCTCCCTCGCGCTGTCTCCCACTCAGCCTCGCATTGTCTCCCTCTCTGCCTCGCGCTGTCTCCCTCTCTGTCTCGCGCTGTCTCCCTCTCTTACCTCGCGCTGTCTCCCTCTCTCCCTCGCGCTGTCTCCCTCTCTGCCTCGCGCTGTCTCCCTCTCTGCCTCGTGCTGTCTCCCTCTCTGCCTCGCGCTGTCTCCCTCTCTCCCTCGTGCTATCTCCCTCTCTCGCTCGCGCTGTCTCCCTCTCTCCCTCACGCAGACTCCCTCTCTCCCTCGCACTGTCTCCCTCGTGCTGTATCCCTCTCTCCCTCGCGCTGTCTACCTCTCTCCCTCGTGCTGTCTCCCTCACTCCCTCGTGCTGTCTCCCTCTCTCCCTCGCGCTGTCTCCCTCTGTCCCTTGCCCTGTCTCCCTCTCTCACTCGCCCTGTCTCCCTCTCTCCCTCGCACTGTCTCCTTCTCTACATCGCACTGTTTGTCTCTCTCCCTCGTGCTGTCATTCTCTCTCCCTCGCGCTGTCTATCTCTCTCCCTTGCCCTGTCTCCCTCTCTCACTCGCCCTGTCTCCCTCTCTCCCTCGCACTGTCTCCTTCTCTACATCGCACTGTTTGTCTCTCTCCCTCGTGCTGTCTCTCCCTCTCCCTCGCCCTGTCTCTCCCTCTCCCTTGTGCTGTCTCTCCTTCTCCCTTGCGCTGTCTCTCCCTGTCCCTTGTGCTGTCTCTCCTTGTCACTTGCGCTGTCTCTCCCTATCCCTTGCGCTGTCTCTCCCTCTCCCTTGCGCTGTCTCTCTCTCTCCCTTGCGCTGTCCAAATCCATTGCACTGTCTCTCTCTCTCCCTCGCACTGTCTCTCTCTCTCCCTCGCGCTGTCTCCCTCTCTCCCTCGTGCTGTCTATTTGTCTCCCTTTCCCTTTCTCTCTCTCTACCTCACAGTGTCTCCCTCTCTGCCACAAACTGTCTCCCTCTCTGCCCCGCGCTGTCTCCCGTTCTGCCTCGCGCTGTCTACCTCTCTCCCTCGGGCTGTCTCCCTCTCTCCCTCACACTGTCTCCCTTTCTCCCTCGCGCTGTCTGTCTCTCTCCCTCACGCTGTCTGTCTCTCTCCCTCGTGCTGTCTGTTTCTCTCCCTCGTGCTGTCTGTCTCTCTCCCTCGCGCTGTCTGTCTCTCTCCCTCGTGCTGTCTGTCTCTCTCCCTCGCCCTTTCTCTCTCTCTACCTCGCGCTGTCTCTCTCTCTCCCTGACACTGTCTCTCTCTCTCCCTCGCACTGTCTCTCTCTCTCCCTCTCACTGTCTCTCTCTCTCCCGCGCGCTGTCTCACTGCTTGACATGCGCTGTCACTCTCTCTCCCTTGCGCTTTCTCTCTCTCCCTCGTGCTGTCTCTCTCTCTCTCCCTTGCGCTATCTCTCTCTCTCTCTCCCTCACGCTGTATCTCTCTCTCTCCCTTGCGCTGTATCTCTCTCTCTACCTCGCACTGTCTCTCTCTATCCCTCGTGCTGTCTCTCTCTCCCTTGCACAGTCTCTCTTTCTCTCCCTCACGCTGTCTCTCTCTCACTCCATCGCACTGTCTCTCTCTCTCCCTCGCGCTGTCTCCCTCCCTCGCAAAATCTCTCCCTCCCTCGCGCTGGCTCTGTCTCTCATCTGCGCTGTCTCTCTCTCTCCCTTGCGATGTCTTTCACACTCCCTTGCGCTGTCACTCTCTCTCCCTTGCGCTGTCTCTCTCTCCCTTGCACTGTCTCTCTCTCCCTCGCACTGTATCTCTCTCCCTCGCGCTGTATCTCTCTCCCTCGCACTATCTCTCTCTCCCTCGCGCTGTCTCTCTCTCTCTCCCTTGCTCTGTCTGTCTCTCTCTCCCTTGCGCTGTCTATCTCTCTCCCTTTCTCTGTCTCTCTCACTACATTGCGCTTTCTGTCACTCTCCCTTGTGATCTCCCTCTCTGTACCTTGCGCTGTCTCTTTCTCTGCCTCGCACTGACTCTCTCTCTGCCTTGCGCTGTCTCTCTCTCTACCTCGCGCTGTCTCCCTTTCTCCCTAATGCTGTCTCCCTCCCTTGCACAGTCTCCCTCTCTACCTCATGCTGTCTCCCTCTCTCCCTCGTGCTGTCTCCCTCTCAGCCTCGCATTGTCTCCCTCTCTGCCTCGCTCTGTCTCTCTTTCTGTCTCGCGCTGTCTCCCTCTCTTACCTCGCGCTGTCTCCCTCTCTGCCTCGTGCTGTCTCCCTCTTTGTCTCGCACTGTCTCCCTCTCTCCCTCGTGTATCTCACTCTCTCTCGCTCGCGCTGTCTCCCTCTCTCCCTCACGCAGCCTCCCTCTCTCCCTCGCGCTGTCTCCCTCATGCTGTATCCCTCTCTCCCTCGCGCTGTCTACCTCTCTCCCTCGTGCTGTCTCCCTCTCTCCCTCGTGCTGTCTCCCTCTCTCCCTTGCGCTGTCTCCCTCTGTCCCTTGCCCTGTCTGCCTCTCTCACTCGCCCTGTCTCCCTCTCTCCCTCGCACTGTCTCCTTCTCTACATCGCACTCTTTGTCTCTCTCCCTCGCGCTGTCATTCTCTCTCCCTCGCGCTGTCTCTCTCTCTCCCTTGCCCTTTCTCTCTCTCTCTACGTACATTGCGCTGTCTCTCTCTCTCCCTCGTGCTGTCTCTCCCTCTCCCTCGCCCTGTCTCTCCCTCTCCCTTGTGCTGTCTCTCCCTCTCCATTGTGCTGTCTCTCCCTGTCCCTTGTGCTGTCTCTCCCTGTCACTTGCGCTGTCTCTCCCTATCCCTTGCGCTGTCTCTCCCTCTCCCTTGTGCTGTCTCTCTCTCTCCCTTGCGCTGTCCAAATCCATTGCACTGTCTCTCTCTCTTCCTCGCGCTGTCTCTCTCTCTCCCTCGCACTGTCTCCCTCTCTCCCTCATGCTGTCTATCTCTCTCCCTTTCCCTTTCTCTCTCTCTACCTCACAGTGTCTCCCTCTCTGTCACGCGCTGACTCCCTCTCTGCCCCGCGCTGTCTCCCGTTCTGCCTCGCGCTGTCTCCCTCACTCCCTCGCACTGTCTCCCTCTCTCCCTCACACTGTCTCCCTCTCTCCCTCGCGGTGTCTGTCTCTCTCCCTCGCGCTATCTGTCTCTCTCCCTCGTGCTGTCTGTCTCTCTCCCTCGTGCTGTCTGTCTCTCTCCCTCGTGCTGTCTGTCTCTCTCCCTCGCGCTGTCTGTCTCTCTCCCTCGTGCTGTCTGTCTCTCTCCCTCGCCCTTTCTCTCTCCCTCCCTCGCACTGTCTCTCTCTCTCCCTCACACTGTCTCCCTCTCTCCCTCGCGGTGTCTGTCTCTCTCCCTCGCGCTATCTGTCTCTCTCCCTCGCGCTGGCTCTGTCTCTCACCTGCGCTGTCTCTCTCTCTCCCTTGCGATGTCTGTCATTCTCCTTTGTGCTGTCACTCTCTCTCCCTCGCGCTGTCACTCTCTCCCTCGCATTGTCTCTCTCTCTCCCTTGTGCTGTTTCTCTCTCTCCCTTGGGCTTTCACTCTCTCTCCCTCGCGCTGTCTCTCTCTCCCTTGCACTGTCTCTCTCTATCCCTCGTGCTGTCTCTCTCCCTTGCACAGTCTCTCTTTCTCTCCCTCGCGCTGTCTCTCACTCACTCCCTCGCAATGTCTCTCTCTCTCCCTCACGCTGTCTCTCTCCCTCCCTCGCAAAATCTCTCCCACCCTCGCGCCGACTCTGTCTCTCACCTGCACTGTCTCTCTCTCTCCCTTGCGATGTCTGTCACTCTCCCTTGGGCTTTCACTATCTCTCCCTTGCGCTGTCACTCTCTCTCCCTCGCGCTGTCTCTCTCTCCCTTGCACTGTCTCTCTCTCCCCCTCACACTGTCTCTCTCTCCCTTGCATTATCTCCCTCTCCCTCGCGCTGTCTCTCTCTCTCTCCCTTGCACTGCTTCTCTCTCTTCCTTGCGGTGTTTCTCTCTCTCCCTTGCTCTGTGTGTCTCTCTCTCCCTTGCGCTGTCTATCTCTCTCCCTTTCTCTGTCTCTCTCTCGACATTGCGCTGTCTGTCACTCTCCCTTGCGATGTCCCTCTCTGTCCCTTGCGCTGTCTCTTTCTCTGCCTCACACTGACTCTCTAGCTGCTTTGCGCTTCTCTCTCTCTCCCTTGTGCTGTCTCTCTCTCTCCCTCGCGCTGTCTCCCATTCTCCCTCACGCAGTCTCCCTCCCTCGCACAGTCTCCCTCTCTCTCTCATGCTGTCTCCCTCTCTCCCTCGCGCTGTCTGCCTCTCAGCCTCGCATTGTCTCCCTCATTGCCTCGCGCTGTCTCCCTCTCTGCCTCGCGCTGTCTCCCTCTCTGCCTCGCGCTGTCTCCCTCTCTGCCTCGCGCTGTCTCCCTCTCTGCCTCGCGCTGTCTCCCTCTCTGCCTCGCGCTGTCTCCCTCTCTGCCTCGGGCTGTCTCCCTCTCTCCCTCATGCTATCTCCCTCTCTCGCTCGCGCTGTCTCCCTCACGCAGACTCCCTCTCTCCCTCACGCTGTCTCCCTCGTGCTGTATCCCTCTCTCCCTCGCACTGTCTACCTCTCTCCCTCGTGGTGTCTCCCTCTCTCCCTCGTGCTGTCTCCCTCTCTCCCTCACGCGGTCTCCCTCTGTCCCTTGCCCTGTCTCCCTCTCTCACTCGCCCTGTCTCCCTCTCTCCCTCGCACTGTCTCCTTCACTACATCGCGCTGTTTGTCTCTCTCCCTCGCGCTGTCATTCTCTCTCCCTCGCGCTGTCTATCTCTCTCCCTTGCCCTTTCTCTCTCTCTCTACATCCATTGCGCTGTCTCTCTCTCTCCCTCGCGCTGTCTCTCCCTCTCCTTCGCCCTGTCTCTCCCTCTCCCTTGCGCTGTCTCTCCCTCTCCCTTGCGCTGTCTCTCCCTGTCCCTTGTGCTGTCTCTCCCTGTCACTTGCGCTGTCTCTCCCTATCCCTTGCGCTGTCTCTCCCTCTCCCTTGCGCTGTCCAAATCCATTGCGCTGTCTCTCTCCGTCCCTCGCGCTGTCTCTCTCTCTCCCTTGCGCTGTCTCTCTCTCTCCCTCGCGCTGTCTCCCTCTCACCCTTGTGCTTTCTATCTCTCTCCCTTTCCCTTTCTCTCTCTCTACCTCACAGTCTCTCCCTCTCTGCCTCGCGCTGTCTCCCTCTCTGCCCCGCGCGGTCTTCCGCTCTGCCTCGCGCTGTCTCCCTCACTCCCTCGCACTGTCTCCCTCTCTCCCTCATGCTGTCTCCCTCTCTCCCTCGCACTGTGTGTCTCTCTCCCTCGTGCTGTCTGTCTCTCTCCCTCGTGCTGTCT
Source organism: Isurus oxyrinchus (assembly GCA_026770705.1). Taxonomy (NCBI): domain Eukaryota; kingdom Metazoa; phylum Chordata; class Chondrichthyes; order Lamniformes; family Lamnidae; genus Isurus; species Isurus oxyrinchus. The sequence goes on from JANJGN010000165.1 coordinate 956,030, forward strand.
GTCTCTCTCCCTCGTGCTGTCTCTCTCTCTCCCTTGCGCTGTCTCTCTCTCTCCCTTGCTCTGTCTCTCTCTTTACATTGCGCTGTCTGTCACTCTCCCTTGCGATGTCCCTCTCTGTCCCTTGCGCTGTCTCTCTCTCTGCCTCACACTGGCTATCTCTCTGCCTTGTGCTGTCTCTCTCTCCCTTGTGCTGTCTCTCTCTCTCCCTCGCGCTCTCTCTCTCTCTCCCTCACGCTGTCTCTCTCTCTCTCCCTCGCGCTGTATCTCTCTCTCTCCCTCGCGCTGTATCTCTCTCTCTACCTCGCACTGTCTCTCTCTATCCTTCGTGCTGTCTCTCTCTCCCTTGCACAATCTCTCTCTCCCTCAAGCTGTCTCTCTTTCTCTCCCTCGCGCTTGTCTCTCTCACTCCCTCGCACTGTCTCTCCCTCTCCCTTGCGCTGTCTCTCCCTCTCCCTTGCGCTGTCTCTCCCAGTCCCTTGTGCTGTCTCTCCCTGTCACTTGCGCTGTCTCTCCCTATCCCTTGCGCTGTCTCTCGCTCTCCCTTGCGCTGTCTCTCCATCTCCCTTGCTCTGTCCAAATCCATAGCGCTGTCTCTCTCTCTCCCTCGCGCTGTCTCACTCTCTCCGTCGTGCTGTCTCTCTCTCTCCCTCGTGCTGTCTCACTGCTTGACGTGCGCTGTCACTCTCTCTCCCTTGCGCTGTCTCTCTCTCCCTCGTGCTCTCTCTCTCTCTCTCCCTCGCGCTGTATCTCTCTCTCTCCCTTGCGCTGTATCTCTCTCTCTACCTCGCACTGTCTCTCTCTATCCCTCGTGCTGTATCTCTCTCCCTTGCACAGTCTCTCTTTCTCTCCCTCGCGCTGTCTCTCTCTCACTCCCTCGCACTGTCTCTATCTCTCCCTCGCGCTGTCTCTCTCCCTCCCTCGTAATATCTCTCTCTCCCTCGCGCTGGCTCTGTCTCTCACCTGCGCTGTCTCTCTCTCTCTCCCTTTCGATGTCTGTCACTCTCCTGTGCGCTATCTCTCTCTCTCCCTCGTGCTCTCACTCTCTCCCTTGCGCTCTCTCTCTCTCTTCCTTGCGCTGTTTCTCTCTCTCCCTTGGACTTTCACTCTCTCTCCCTTGCGCTGTCTCTCTCTCTCCCTCGCGCTGTCTCTCTCTCCCTTGCACTGTCTCTCTCTCCCTCGCACTGTCTCTCTCTCCCTCGCACTATCTCTCTCTCCCTCGCGCTGTCTCTCTCACTCTGCCTTGCACTGTGTCTCTCTCTCCCTTGCGGTGTTTCTCTCTCTCCCTTGCTCTGTCTGTCTCTCTCTCCCTTGCGCTTTCTATCTCTCTCCCTTTCTCTGTTTCTCTCGCTACATTGCGCTTTCTGTCACTCTCCCTTGTGATGTCCCTCTCTGTCCCTTGCGCTGTCTCTTTCTCTGCCTTGCACTGACTCTCTCTCTGCCTTGCGCTGTCTCTCTCTCTCCCTTGTGCTGTCTCCCTCTCTCCCTCGCGCTGTCTCTCTCTCACTCACGCAGACTCCCTCCCTCCCTCGCGCTCTCTCCCTCGTGCTGTATCCCTCTCTCCCTCGCACTGTCTACCTCTCTCCCTCGTGCTGTCTCCCTCTCTCCCTCGTGCTGTCTCCCTCTCTGCCTCGCGCTGTCTCCCTCTGTCCCTTGCCCTGTCTCCCTCTCTCACTCGCCCTGTCTCACTCTCTCCCTCGCACTGTCTCCTTCTCTACATCGCACTGTTTGTCTCTCTCCCTCGCGCTGTCATTCTCTCTCCCTCGCGCTGTTTATCTCTCTACCTTGCCCTTTCTCTCTCTCTCTACGTCCATTGCGCTGTCTCTCTCTCTCTCCCTCGCGCTGTCTCTCCCTCTCCCTCGCCCTGTCTCTCCCTCTCCCTTGTGCTGTCTCTCTCTCTCTCCATTGTGCTGTCTCTCCCTGTCCCTTGTGCTGTCTCTCCCTATCCCTTGCGCTGTCTCTCCCTCTCCCTTGCGCTGTCTCTCTCTCTCCCTTGTGCTGTCCAAATCCATTGCGCTGTTTCTCTCTCTCCCTCGCGCTGTCTCTCTCTCTCCCTCACGCTGTCTCTCTCTCTCCCTCGCGCTGTCTCCCTCTCTCCCTCGTGCTGTCTATCTCTCTCCCTTTCCCTTCTCTCTCTCTACCTCACAGTGTCTCCCTCTCTGCCTCGCGCTGTCTCCCTCTCTGCCCCGCGCTGTCTCCCGTTCTGCCTCACGCTGTCTCCCTCTCTCCCTCGCACTGTCTCCCACTCTCCCTCACGCTGTCTCCCTCTCTCCTTCACACTGTCTCCCTCTCTCCCTCGCATTGTCTGTCTCTCTCCCTCACGTTGTCTGTCTCTCTCCCTCGCGCTGTCTGTCTCTCTCCCTCGTACTGTCTGTCTCTCTCCCTCGTGCTGTCTGTTCTCTCCCTCGTGCTGTCTGTCTCTCTCCCTCGCGCTGTCTGTCTCTCTCCCTCGTGTTGTCTGCCTCTCTCCCTCGCCCTTTCTCTCTCTACCTCGCGCCTTCTCTCTCTCCCTCACGCTGTCTCTCTCTCTCCCTCGTTGCTGTCTCTCTCTCTCCCTCGCGCTGTCTCACTGCTTGACGTGCGCTGTCACTCTCTCTACCTTGCGCTTTCTCTCTCTCCCTCGTGCTGTCTCTCTCTCTCTCCCTTGCGCTGTCTCTCTCTATCTCTCCCTCACGCTGTATCTCTCTCTCTCCCTTGCGCTGTATCTCTCTCTCGACCTCGCACTGACTCTCTCTATCCCTCGTGCTGTCTCTCTCTCCCTTGCACAGTCTCTCTTTCTCTCCCTCGCGCTGTCTCTCTCTCACTCCCTCACACTGTCTCTCTCTCTCCCTCGCGTTGTCTCTCTCTCTCCCTTGCGCTGTTTCTCTCTCTCCCTTGGACTTTCACTCTCTTTCCCTTGCGCTGTCACTCTCTCTCCCTCGCGCTGTCTCTCTCTCCCTTGCACTGTCTCTCTCTCCCTCGCACTGTCTCTCTCTCCCTCGCGCTGTCTCTCTCTCTCTCCCTTGCACTGTTTCTCTCTCTCCCTTGCGGTGTTTCTCTCTCTCCCTTGCTCGGTCTGTCTCTCTCTCCTTTGCGCTGTCTATCTCTCTCCCTTTCTCTGTCTCTCTCTCTACATTGCGCTTTCTTTCACTCTCCCTTGTGATGTCCCTCTCTGTCCCTTGCGCTGTCTCTTTCTCTGCCTCGCACTGACTCTCTCTCTGCCTTGCGCTGTCTCTCTCTCTCCCTCGCGCTGTCTCCCTTTCTCCCTAATGCTGTCTCCCTCCCTTGCAGAGTCTCCCTCTCTACCTCATGCTGTCTCCCTCTCTCCCTCGCGCTGTCTCCCACTCAGCCTCGCATTGTCTCCCTCTCTGCCTCGCGCTGTCTCCCTCTCTGTCTCGCGCTGTCTCCCTCTCTTACCTCGCGCTGTCTCCCTCTCTCCCTCGCGCTGTCTCCCTCTCTGCCTCGCGCTGTCTCCCTCTCTGCCTCGTGCTGTCTCCCTCTCTGCCTCGCGCTGTCTCCCTCTCTCCCTCGTGCTATCTCCCTCTCTCGCTCGCGCTGTCTCCCTCTCTCCCTCACGCAGACTCCCTCTCTCCCTCGCACTGTCTCCCTCGTGCTGTATCCCTCTCTCCCTCGCGCTGTCTACCTCTCTCCCTCGTGCTGTCTCCCTCACTCCCTCGTGCTGTCTCCCTCTCTCCCTCGCGCTGTCTCCCTCTGTCCCTTGCCCTGTCTCCCTCTCTCACTCGCCCTGTCTCCCTCTCTCCCTCGCACTGTCTCCTTCTCTACATCGCACTGTTTGTCTCTCTCCCTCGTGCTGTCATTCTCTCTCCCTCGCGCTGTCTATCTCTCTCCCTTGCCCTTTATCTCTCTCTCTACGTCCATTGCACTGTCTCTCTCTCTCCCTCGTGCTGTCTCTCCCTCTCCCTCGCCCTGTCTCTCCCTCTCCCTTGTGCTGTCTCTCCTTCTCCCTTGCGCTGTCTCTCCCTGTCCCTTGTGCTGTCTCTCCTTGTCACTTGCGCTGTCTCTCCCTATCCCTTGCGCTGTCTCTCCCTCTCCCTTGCGCTGTCTCTCTCTCTCCCTTGCGCTGTCCAAATCCATTGCACTGTCTCTCTCTCTCCCTCGCACTGTCTCTCTCTCTCCCTCGCGCTGTCTCCCTCTCTCCCTCGTGCTGTCTATTTGTCTCCCTTTCCCTTTCTCTCTCTCTACCTCACAGTGTCTCCCTCTCTGCCACAAACTGTCTCCCTCTCTGCCCCGCGCTGTCTCCCGTTCTGCCTCGCGCTGTCTACCTCTCTCCCTCGGGCTGTCTCCCTCTCTCCCTCACACTGTCTCCCTTTCTCCCTCGCGCTGTCTGTCTCTCTCCCTCACGCTGTCTGTCTCTCTCCCTCGTGCTGTCTGTTTCTCTCCCTCGTGCTGTCTGTCTCTCTCCCTCGCGCTGTCTGTCTCTCTCCCTCGTGCTGTCTGTCTCTCTCCCTCGCCCTTTCTCTCTCTCTACCTCGCGCTGTCTCTCTCTCTCCCTGACACTGTCTCTCTCTCTCCCTCGCACTGTCTCTCTCTCTCCCTCTCACTGTCTCTCTCTCTCCCGCGCGCTGTCTCACTGCTTGACATGCGCTGTCACTCTCTCTCCCTTGCGCTTTCTCTCTCTCCCTCGTGCTGTCTCTCTCTCTCTCCCTTGCGCTATCTCTCTCTCTCTCTCCCTCACGCTGTATCTCTCTCTCTCCCTTGCGCTGTATCTCTCTCTCTACCTCGCACTGTCTCTCTCTATCCCTCGTGCTGTCTCTCTCTCCCTTGCACAGTCTCTCTTTCTCTCCCTCACGCTGTCTCTCTCTCACTCCATCGCACTGTCTCTCTCTCTCCCTCGCGCTGTCTCCCTCCCTCGCAAAATCTCTCCCTCCCTCGCGCTGGCTCTGTCTCTCATCTGCGCTGTCTCTCTCTCTCCCTTGCGATGTCTTTCACACTCCCTTGCGCTGTCACTCTCTCTCCCTTGCGCTGTCTCTCTCTCCCTTGCACTGTCTCTCTCTCCCTCGCACTGTATCTCTCTCCCTCGCGCTGTATCTCTCTCCCTCGCACTATCTCTCTCTCCCTCGCGCTGTCTCTCTCTCTCTCCCTTGCTCTGTCTGTCTCTCTCTCCCTTGCGCTGTCTATCTCTCTCCCTTTCTCTGTCTCTCTCACTACATTGCGCTTTCTGTCACTCTCCCTTGTGATCTCCCTCTCTGTACCTTGCGCTGTCTCTTTCTCTGCCTCGCACTGACTCTCTCTCTGCCTTGCGCTGTCTCTCTCTCTACCTCGCGCTGTCTCCCTTTCTCCCTAATGCTGTCTCCCTCCCTTGCACAGTCTCCCTCTCTACCTCATGCTGTCTCCCTCTCTCCCTCGTGCTGTCTCCCTCTCAGCCTCGCATTGTCTCCCTCTCTGCCTCGCTCTGTCTCTCTTTCTGTCTCGCGCTGTCTCCCTCTCTTACCTCGCGCTGTCTCCCTCTCTGCCTCGTGCTGTCTCCCTCTTTGTCTCGCACTGTCTCCCTCTCTCCCTCGTGTATCTCACTCTCTCTCGCTCGCGCTGTCTCCCTCTCTCCCTCACGCAGCCTCCCTCTCTCCCTCGCGCTGTCTCCCTCATGCTGTATCCCTCTCTCCCTCGCGCTGTCTACCTCTCTCCCTCGTGCTGTCTCCCTCTCTCCCTCGTGCTGTCTCCCTCTCTCCCTTGCGCTGTCTCCCTCTGTCCCTTGCCCTGTCTGCCTCTCTCACTCGCCCTGTCTCCCTCTCTCCCTCGCACTGTCTCCTTCTCTACATCGCACTCTTTGTCTCTCTCCCTCGCGCTGTCATTCTCTCTCCCTCGCGCTGTCTCTCTCTCTCCCTTGCCCTTTCTCTCTCTCTCTACGTACATTGCGCTGTCTCTCTCTCTCCCTCGTGCTGTCTCTCCCTCTCCCTCGCCCTGTCTCTCCCTCTCCCTTGTGCTGTCTCTCCCTCTCCATTGTGCTGTCTCTCCCTGTCCCTTGTGCTGTCTCTCCCTGTCACTTGCGCTGTCTCTCCCTATCCCTTGCGCTGTCTCTCCCTCTCCCTTGTGCTGTCTCTCTCTCTCCCTTGCGCTGTCCAAATCCATTGCACTGTCTCTCTCTCTTCCTCGCGCTGTCTCTCTCTCTCCCTCGCACTGTCTCCCTCTCTCCCTCATGCTGTCTATCTCTCTCCCTTTCCCTTTCTCTCTCTCTACCTCACAGTGTCTCCCTCTCTGTCACGCGCTGACTCCCTCTCTGCCCCGCGCTGTCTCCCGTTCTGCCTCGCGCTGTCTCCCTCACTCCCTCGCACTGTCTCCCTCTCTCCCTCACACTGTCTCCCTCTCTCCCTCGCGGTGTCTGTCTCTCTCCCTCGCGCTATCTGTCTCTCTCCCTCGTGCTGTCTGTCTCTCTCCCTCGTGCTGTCTGTCTCTCTCCCTCGTGCTGTCTGTCTCTCTCCCTTGCGCTGTCTGTCTCTCTCCCTCGTGCTGTCTGTCTCTCTCCCTCGCCCTTTCTCTCTCCCTCCCTCGCACTGTCTCTCTCTCTCCCTCACGCTGTCTCTCTCTCTCCCTTGTGCTGTCTCTCTCTCTCCCTCATGCTGTCTCACTGCTTGACGTGCGCTGTCACTCTCTCTCCCTTGCGCTGTCTCTCTCTCCCTCGTGCTCTCTCTCTCTCTCTCCCTCGCGCGGTATCTCTCTCTCTCCCTCGCGCTGTCTCTCTCTCCCTTGCACTGTCTCTCTCTCCCTCGCACTGTCTCTCTCTCCCTCGCACTATCTCTCTCTCCCTCGCGCTGTCTCTCTCACTCTCCCTTGCACTGTGTCTCTCTCTCCCTTGCGGTGTTTCTCTCTCTCCCTTGCTCTGTCTGTCTCTCTCTCCCTTGCGCTTTCTATCTCTCTCCCTTTCTCTGTTTCTCTCGCTACATTGCGCTTTCTGTCACTCTCCCTTGTGATGTCCCTCTCTGTCCCTTGCGCTGTCTCTTTCTCTGCCTCGCACTGACTCTCTCTCTGCCTTGCGCTGTCTCTCTCTCTCCCTTGTGCTGTCTCCCTCTCTCCCTCGCGCTGTCTCTCTCTCACTCACGCAGACTCCCTCCCTCCCTCGCGCTCTCTCCCTCGTGCTGTATCCCTCTCTCCCTCGCACTGTCTACCTCTCTCCCTCGTGCTGTCTCCCTCTCTCCCTCGTGCTGTCTCCCTCTCTGCCTCGCGCTGTCTCCCTCTGTCCCTTGCCCTGTCTCCCTCTCTCACTCGCCCTGTCTCACTCTCTCCCTCGCACTGTCTCCTTCTCTACATCGCACTGTTTGTCTCTCTCCCTCGCGCTGTCATTCTCTCTCCCTCGCGCTGTTTATCTCTCTACCTTGCCCTTTCTCTCTCTCTCTACGTCCATTGCGCTGTCTCTCTCTCTCTCCCTCGCGCTGTCTCTCCCTCTCCCTCGCCCTGTCTCTCCCTCTCCCTTGTGCTGTCTCTCTCTCTCTCCATTGTGCTGTCTCTCCCTGTCCCTTGTGCTGTCTCTCCCTATCCCTTGCGCTGTCTCTCCCTCTCCCTTGCGCTGTCTCTCTCTCTCCCTTGTGCTGTCCAAATCCATTGCGCTGTTTCTCTCTCTCCCTCGCGCTGTCTCTCTCTCTCCCTCACGCTGTCTCTCTCTCTCCCTCGCGCTGTCTCCCTCTCTCCCTCGTGCTGTCTATCTCTCTCCCTTTCCCTTCTCTCTCTCTACCTCACAGTGTCTCCCTCTCTGCCTCGCGCTGTCTCCCTCTCTGCCCCGCGCTGTCTCCCGTTCTGCCTCACGCTGTCTCCCTCTCTCCCTCGCACTGTCTCCCTCTCTCCCTCACGCTGTCTCCCTCTCTCCTTCACGCTGTCTCCCTCTCTCCCTCGCATTGTCTGTCTCTCTCCCTCACGTTGTCTGTCTCTCTCCCTCGCGCTGTCTGTCTCTCTCCCTCGTACTGTCTGTCTCTCTCCCTCGTGCTGTCTGTTCTCTCCCTCGTGCTGTCTGTCTCTCTCCCTCGCGCTGTCTGTCTCTCTCCCTCGTGCTGTCTGTCTCTCTCCCTCGCCCTTTCTCTCTCTACCTCGCGCCTTCTCTCTCTCCCTCACGCTGTCTCTCTCTCTCCCTCGTTGCTGTCTCTCTCTCTCCCTCGCGCTGTCTCACTGCTTGACGTGCGCTGTCACTCTCTCTACCTTGCGCTTTCTCTCTCTCCCTCGTGCTGTCTCTCTCTCTCTCCCTTGCGCTGTCTCTCTCTATCTCTCCCTCACGCTGTATCTCTCTCTCTCCCTTGCGCTGTATCTCTCTCTCGACCTCGCACTGACTCTCTCTATCCCTCGTGCTGTCTCTCTCTCCCTTGCACAGTCTCTCTTTCTCTCCCTCGCGCTGTCTCTCTCTCACTCCCTCACACTGTCTCTCTCTCTCCCTCGCGCTGTCTCTCTCTCTCCCTTGCGCTGTTTCTCTCTCTCCCTTGGACTTTCACTCTCTTTCCCTTGCGCTGTCACTCTCTCTCCCTCGCGCTGTCTCTCTCTCTCTCCCTTGCACTGTTTCTCTCTCTCCCTTGCAGTGTTTCTCTCTCTCCCTTGCTCGGTCTGTCTCTCTCTCCCTTGCGCTGTCTATCTCTCTCCCTTTCTCTGTCTCTCTCTCTACACTGCGCTTTCTTTCTCTCTCCCTTGTGATGTCCCTCTCTGTCCCTTGCGCTGTCTCTTTCTCTGCCTCGCACTGACTCTCTCTCTGCCTTGCGCTGTCTCTCTCTCTCCCTCGCGCTGTCTCCCTTTCTCCCTAATGCTGTCTCCCTCCCTTGCACAGTCTCCCTCTCTAGCTCATGCTGTCTCCCTCTCTCCCTCGCGCTGTCTCCCACTCAGCCTCGCATTGTCTCCCTCTCTGCCTCGCGCTGTCTCCCTCTCTGTCTCGCGCTGTCTCCCTCTCTTACCTCGCGCTGTCTCCCTCTCTCCCTCGCGCTGTCTCCCTCTCTGCCTCGCGCTGTCTCCCTCTCTGCCTCGTGCTGTCTCCCTCTCTGCCTCGCGCTGTCTCCCTCTCTCCCTCGTGCTATCTCCCTCTCTCGCTCGCGCTGTCTCCCTCTCTCCCTCACGCAGACTCCCTCTCTCCCTCGCACTGTCTCCCTCGTGCTGTATCCCTCTCTCCCTCGCGCTGTCTACCTCTCTCCCTCGTGCTGTCTCCCTCACTCCCTCGTGCTGTCTCCCTCTCTCCCTCGCGCTGTCTCCCTCTGTCCCTTGCCCTGTCTCCCTCTCTCACTCGCCCTGTCTCCCTCTCTCCCTCGCACTGTCTCCCTCTCTACATCGCACTGTTTGTCTCTCTCCCTCGTGCTGTCATTCTCTCTCCCTCGCGCTGTCTATCTCTCTCCCTTGCCCTTTATCTCTCTCTCTATGTCCATTGCGCTGTCTCTCTCTCTCCCTCGTGCTGTCTCTCCCTCTCCCTCGCCCTGTCTCTCCCTCTCCCTTGTGCTGTCTCTCCTTGTCACTTGCGCTGTCTCTCCCTATCCCTTGCGCTGTCTCTCCCTCTCCCTTGCGCTGTCTCTCTCTCTCCCTTGCGCTGTCCAAATCCATTGCACTGTCTCTCTCTCTCCCTCGCACTGTCTCTCTCTCTCCCTCGCGCTGTCTCCCTCTCTCCCTCGTGCTGTCTATTTGTCTCCCTTTCCCTTTCTCTCTCTCTACCTCACAGTGTCTCCCTCTCTGCCACAAACTGTCTCCCTCTCTGCCCCGCACTGTCTCCCGTTCTGCCTCGCGCTGTCTACCTCTCTCCCTCGGGCTGTCTCCCTCTCTCCCTCACACTGTCTCCCTTTCTCCCTCGCGCTGTCTGTCTCTCTCCCTCGCGCTGTCTGTCTCTCTCCCTCGTGCTGTCTGTCTCTCTCCCTCGTGCTGTCTGTCTCTCTCCCTCGTGCTGTCTGTCTCTCTCCCTCGCGCTGTCTGTCTCTCTCCCTCGTGCTGTCTGTCTCTCTCCCTCGCCCTTTCTCTCTCTCTACCTCGCGCTGTCTCTCTCTCTCCCTGACACTGTCTCTCTCTCTCCCTCGCGCTGTCTCTCTCTCTCCCTCACACTGTCTCTCTCTCTCCCGCGCGCTGTCTCACTGCTTGACATGCGCTGTCACTCTCTCTCCCTTGCGCTTTCTCTCTCTCCCTCGTGCTGTCTCTCTCTCTCTCCCTTGCGCTATCTCTCTCTCTCTCTCCCTCACGCTGTCTCTCTCTCTCTCCCTTGCGCTATCTCTCTCTCTCTCTCCCTCACGCTGTATCTCTCTCTCTCCCTTGCGCTGTATCTCTCTCTCTACCTCGCACTGTCTCTCTCTATCCCTCGTGCTGTCTCTCTCTCCCTTGCACAGTCTCTCTTTCTCTCCCTCACGCTGTCTCTCTCTCACTCCATCGCACTGTCTCTCTCTCTCCCTCGCGCTGTCTCCCTCCCTCGCAAAATCTCTCCCTCCCTCGCGCTGGCTCTGTCTCTCATCTGCGCTGTCTCTCTCTCTCCCTTGCGATGTCTTTCACACTCCCTTGCGCTGTCACTCTCTCTCCCTTGCGCTGTCTCTCTCTCCCTTGCACTGTCTCTCTCTCCCTCGCACTGTATCTCTCTCCCTCGCGCTGTATCTCTCTCCCTCGCACTATCTCTCTCTCCCTCGCGCTGTCTCTCTCTCTCTCCCTTGCTCTGTCTGTCTCTCTCTCCCTTGCGCTGTCTATCTCTCTCCCTTTCTCTGTCTCTCTCTCTACATTGCGCTTTCTGTCACTCTCCCTTGTGATCTCCCTCTCTGTACCTTGCGCTGTCTCTTTCTCTGCCTCGCACTGACTCTCTCTCTGCCTTGCGCTGTCTCTCTCTCTACCTCGCGCTGTCTCCCTTTCTCCCTAATGCTGTCTCCCTCCCTTGCACAGTCTCCCTCTCTACCTCATGCTGTCTCCCTCTCTCCCTCGTGCTGTCTCCCTCTCAGCCTCGCATTGTCTCCCTCTCTGCCTCGCTCTGTCTCTCTTTCTGTCTCGCGCTGTCTCCCTCTCTTACCTCGCGCTGTCTCCCTCTCTGCCTCGTGCTGTCTCCCTCTTTGTCTCGCACTGTCTCCCTCTCTCCCTCGTGTATCTCACTCTCTCTCGCTCGCGCTGTCTCCCTCTCTCCCTCACGCAGCCTCCCTCTCTCCCTCGCGCTGTCTCCCTCATGCTGTATCCCTCTCTCCCTCGCGCTGTCTACCTCTCTCCCTCGTGCTGTCTCCCTCTCTCCCTCGTGCTGTCTCCCTCTCTCCCTCGTGCTGTCTCCCTCTCTCCCTTGCGCTGTCTCCCTCTGTCCCTTGCCCTGTCTGCCTCTCTCACTCGCCCTGTCTCCCTCTCTCCCTCGCACTGTCTCCTTCTCTACATCGCACTCTTTGTCTCTCTCCCTCGCGCTGTCATTCTCTCTCCCTCGCACTGTCTCTCTCTCTCCCTTGCCCTTTCTCTCTCTCTCTACGTACATTGCGCTGTCTCTCTCTCTCCCTCGTGCTGTCTCTCCCTCTCCCTCGCCCTGTCTCTCCCTCTCCCTTGTGCTGTCTCTCCCTCTCCATTGTGCTGTCTCTCCCTGTCCCTTGTGCTGTCTCTCCCTGTCACTTGCGCTGTTTCTCCCTATCCCTTGCGCTGTCTCTCCCTCTCCCTTGCGCTGTCTCTCTCTCTCCCTTGCGCTGTCCAAATCCATTGCACTGTCTCTCTCTCTTCCTCGCGCTGTCTCTCTCTCTCCCTCGCGCTGTCTCCCTCTCTCCCTCATGCTGTCTATCTCTCTCCCTTTCCCTTTCTCTCTCTCTACCTCACAGTGTCTCCCTCTCTGCCACGCGCTGACTCCCTCTCTGCCCCGCGCTGTCTCCCATTCTGCCTCGCGCTGTCTCCCTCACTCCCTCGCACTGTCTCCCTCTCTCCCTCACACTGTCTCCCTCTCTCCCTCGCGGTGTCTGTCTCTCTCCCTCGCGCTGTCTGTCTCTCTCCCTCGTGCTGTCTGTCTCTCTCCCTCGTGCTGTCTGTCTCTCTCCCTCGTGCTGTCTGTCTCTCTCCCTCGCGCTGTCTGTCTCTCTCCCTCGTGCTGTCTGTCTCTTTCCCTCGCCCTTTCTCTCTCTCTACCTCGCGCTGTCTCTCTCTCTCCCTCACACTGTCTCTCTCTCTCCCTCGTGCTGTCTCTCTCTCTCCCTCGCGCTGTCTCACTGCTTGACGTGCGCTGTCACTCTCTCTCCCTTGCGCTTTCTCTCTCTCCCTCGTGCTGTCTCTCTCTCTCTCCCTTGCGCTGTCTCTCTCTCTCTCTCCCTCATGCTGTATCTCTCTCTCTCTCCCTTGCGCTGTCTCTCTCTCTCTACCTCGCACTGTCTCTCTCTATCCCTCGTGCTGTCTCTCTCTCCCTTGCACAGTCTCTCTTTCTCTCCCTCACACTGTCTCTCTCTCACTCCACCGCACTGTCTCTCACTCTCCCTCGCGCTGTCTCCCTCCCTCGCAAAATCTCTCCCTCCCTCGCGCTGGCTCTGTCTCTCCCTCGTTGCTGTCTCTCTCTCTCCCTTGCGATGTCTTTCACTCTCCCTTGCGCTGTCACTCTCTCTCCCTCGCGCTGTCACTCTCTCCCTCGCGCTGTCTCTCTCTCTCCCTTGCGCTGTTTCTCTCTCTACCTTGGGCTTTCACTCTCTCTCCCTTGTGCTGTCACTCTCTCTCCCTTGTGCTGTCTCTCTCTCCCTTGCACTGTATCTCTCTCCCTCGCGCTGTCTCTCACTCTCTCCCTTGCTCTGTCTGTCTCTCTCTCCCTTGCGCTGTCTATCTCTCTCCCTTTCTCTGTCTCTCTCTCTACATTGCGCTTTCTGTCACTCTCCCTTGTGATGTCCCTCTCTGTCCCTTGCGCTGTCTCTTTCTCTGCCTCGCACTGACTCTCTCTCTGCCTTGCGCTGTCTCTCTCTCTCCCTCGCGCTGTCTCCCTTTCTCCCTAATGCTGTCTCCCTCCCTTGCACAATCTCCCTCTCTACCTCATGCTGTCTCCCTCTCTCCCTCGTGCTGTCTCCCACTCAGCCTCGCATTGTCTCCCTCTCTGCCTCGCGCTGTCTCCCTCTCTGTCTCGTGCTGTCTCCCTCTCTTACCTCGCGCTGTGTCCCTCTCTGCCTCACGCTGTCTCCCTCTCTGCCTCATGCTGTCTCCCTCTCTGCCTCGTGCTGTCTCCCTCATTGCCTCGCGCTGTCTCCCTCTCTCCCTCGTGCTATCTCCCTCTCTCGCTCGCGCTGTCTCCCTCTCTCCCTCACGCAGACTCCCTCTCTCCCTCGCGCTGTCTCCCTCGTGCTGTATCCCTCTCTCTCTCATGCTGTCTACCTCTCTCCCTCACGCTGTCTACTTCTCTCCCTCGTGCTGTCTCCCTCTCTCCCTTGTGCTGTCTCCCTCTCTCCCTCGCGCTGTCTCCCTCTGTCCCTTGCCCTGTCTCCCTCTCTCACTCGCCCTGACTCCCTCTCTCCCTCGCACTGTCTCCTTCTCTGCATCGCACTGTTTGTCTCTCTCCCTCGCGCTGTCATTCTCTCTCCCTCGCGCTATCTATCTCCCTTGCCTTTATCTCTCTCTCTACGTCCATTGCGCTGTCTCTCTCTCTCCCTCGTGCTGTCTCTCCCTCTCCCTCGCCCTGTCTCTCCCTCTCCCTTGTGCTGTCTCTCCTTCTCCCTTGCGCTGTCTCTCCCTGTCCCTTGTGCTGTCTCTCTCTCTCCCTTGCGCTGTCCCAATCCATTGCACTGTCTCTCTCTCTCCCTCGCGCTGTCTCTCTCTCTCCCTCGCGCTTTCTCCCTCTCTCCCTCGTGCTGTCTATCTCTCTCCCTTTCCCTTTCTCTCTCTCTACCTCACAGTGTCTCCCTCTCTGCCACGCGCTGTCTCCCTCTCTGCCCCGCGCTGTCTCCCGTTCTGCCTCGCGCTGTCTCCCTCACTCCCTCGCACTGTCTCCGTCTCTCCCTCGTGCTGTCTCCCTCTCTCCCTCACACTGTCTCCCTCTCTCCCTCGCGCTGTCTGTCTCTCTCCCTCGCACTGTCTGTCTCTCTCCCTCGTGCTGTCTGTCTCTCTCCCTCGTGCTGTCTGTCTCTCTCCCTCGCGCTGTCTGTCTCTCTCCCTCGTGCTGTCTGTCTCTCTCCCTCGCCCTTTCTCTCTCTCTACCTCGTGCTGTCTCTCTCTCTCCCTCACACTGTCTCTCTCTCTCCCTCGTGCTGTCTCTCTCTCCCTCGCGCTGTCTCACTGCTTGACGTGCGCTGTCACTCTCTCTCCCTTGCGCTTTCTCTCTCTCCCTCGTGCTGTCTCTCTCTCTCTCCCTTGCGCTGTCTCTCTCTCTCTCTCCCTCACGCTGTATCTCTCTCTCTCCCTTGCGCTGTATCTCTCTCTCTACCTCACACTGTCTCTCTCTATCCCTCGTGCTGTCTCTCTCTCCCTTGCACAGTCTCTCTATCCCTCCCTCGCGCTGTCTCTCTCTCACTCCATCGCACTGTCTCTCTCTCTCCCTCGCACTGTCTCCCTCCCTCGCAAAATCTCTCCCTCCCTCGCGCTGGCTCTGTCTCTCACCTGCGCTGTCTCTCTCTCTCCCTTGCGATGTCTTTCACTCTCCCTTGCGCTGTCACTCTCTCTCCCTCGCGCTGTCACTCTCTCCCTCGCGCAGTCTCTCTCTCTCCCTTGCGCTGTTTCTCTCTCTACCTTGGGCTTTCACTCTCTCTCCCTTGCGCTGTCACTCTCTCTCCCTTGCGCTGTCTCTCTCTCCCTCACACTGTCTCTCTCTCCCTCGCACTGTATCTCTCTCCCTCGCACTATCTCTCTCTCCCTCGCGCTGTCTCTCTCTCTCTCCCTTGCTCTGTCTGTCTCTCTCTCCCTTGCGCTGTCTATCTCTTTCCCTTTCTCTGTCTCTCTCTCTACATTGCGTTTCTGTCACTCTCCCTTGTGATGTCCCTCTCTGTCCCTTGCGCTGTCTCTTTCTCTGCCTCGCACTGACTCTCTCTCTGCCTTGCGCTGTCTCTCTCTCTCCCTCGCGCTGTCTCCCTTTCTCCCTAATGCTGTCTCCCTCCCTTGCACAGTCTCCCTCTCTACCTCATGCTGTCTCCCTCTCTCCCTCGTGCTGTCTCCCTCTCAGCCTCGCATTGTCTCACTCTCTGCCTCGCGCTGTCTCCCTCTCTGTCTCGCGCTGTCTCCCTCTCTTACCTCGCGCTGTCTCCCTCTCTGCCTCGTGCTGTCTCCCTCTCTGCCTCATGCTATCTCCCTCTCTGCCTCGCGCTGTCTCCCTCTCTGCCTCGCGCTGTCTCTTTTTCTCTCTCCGTCCCTCATGCTGTCTCTCTCTCTCTCCCTCACGCTGTCTCTCTCTCTCTCCCTCTCTTCCTCATGCTGTCGCCCTCTCCCTCACGCTGTTTCTTCTCTCCCCGCGCTGTCTCTCTCTCTCCCTCATGCTGTCTCTCTCTTTCTCTCTCCCTCATGCTGTCTCTCTCTCTCCTTCTCCCTCGCGCTGACTCTCTCTCTCTCTCGCCCTCATGCTGTCTCTCTCTCTCTCTCCCTCATGTTGTCTCTCACTCTCCCCCTCACACTTTCTCTCTCTCTATCCCTCATGCTATTTCTCTCTCTCCCTCTCTTCCTCGTGCTGTCTCCCTCTCCCTCACGCTGTCTCATTCTCTCTCTCTCTCCGCTGCCTTGTCTCTCTCTCACACTCTCTCTCACTAGCACTCTCCCTCTTTCTCTCCCTTCCCCAGCTGTTTCTCTCTCTCTCCCTCGTGCTGTCTCTCTCTCTCCCTGTACTGTCTCTTTCTCACCCTCACTCTGTCTTTCTCTCTCTCTCTCCTCCTCATGCTGTCTCTCCCTCTCTGCCTCACACTGTCTCTTTTTCTCTCTCCGTCCCTCATGCTGTCTCTCTCTCTCTCCCTCACGCTGTGTCTCTCTCTCTCCCTCTCTTCCTGATGCTGTCTCTCTCTCCCTCGCACTGTCTCTCTCTCTCCCTCATGCTGTCTCTCTCTCTCCCTCTCTCTTGCGCTGACTCTCTCTCGCTCTCTTCTTGCCCTCATGCTGTCTCTCTCTCTCTCTCCTTCACATTGTCTCTCTCTCCCCTCCACGCTGTATCTCTCTCTCTCCCTCACACCGTTTCTCTCTCTTCCTCTCCCTCACGCTGTCTCTTCCTCTCTCTCTCTCTCTCTCTCTCTCTTCCTTATGCTGTCTCTCTCTCCCTCGCGCTGTCTCTCTCTCCCCCTCATACTTTCTCTCTCTCTCTCTCTCCCTCACACTGTCTCTCTCTTGCCCCCTCCCTCGCACAGTCTCTCTCTCTCTCTCTCCCCGGCGCTGACTCTCTCTCACACTCTCTCTCCCTCGCGCTGTCTCTCTTTCTCTCTTCTCTCTCCCTCCCCCAGCTGTCTCTCTCACTCTCTCTCCCTCGTGCTTTCTCTCTCTCCCCCCATGCTATCTCTCTCTATCTCTCCCACATGTTGTCTCTCTCTCTACTTCATGCTGTCTCTTTCTCTCTCTGTCTCTCCCCCTCACACTGTCTCTTTTTCTCTCTCCGTCCCTCATGCTCTCTCTCCCTCTCTCTCCCTCCTTCCGCTTTCTCTCTCTCTCTCTAACTCTTTGTCCCTCGCGCTCTCTCTCCCTCTCTCTCGCCCTCCCCCAGGGTCTCTCTCTCTCTCTCCCTCGCGCTGTCTCTCTCTCTCCCCCATGGTGTCTCTCTCTTTCCCCCGCAATGTCTCTCTCTCTCCCTCATTCTGTCTCTCTCTCTCTCTCTCTCTCTCCGTCTCTCTCTCCCCCTCGCACTGTCTCTCTCTCTCCCCCGTGCTGTCTCCCTCCCTCTCCCTAATGCTGTCACTCTCTCTCCCTACACCACATGCTGTCACCATCTCTCCCTCGCACTGTCTCTTTTTCTCTCTCTGTACCCCATGCTGTGTCTCTCTCTCTCCCTCACGCTATCTCTCCCTCTCTCCCTCTCATCCTCGTGCTGTCTCTCTGTCCCTCGCGCTGTCTCTCTCACTCCCCTGCGCTGTCTCTCTCTCTCCCTCATGCTGTCTCTCTCTCTCTCTCTCCCTCACGCTGTCTCTCTCTCTCCCTCGCGCTGTCTCTCTCTCTCCCTCGTGCTGTCTCTCTCTCTCTCCCTCATGCTGTCTCTCTCTCCCTCTCTTCCTCGTGCTGTCTCCCTCCCTCACGCTGTATCTCTCTCACCCTCATGCTGTCTTTCTCTCTCTCTCTCTCCCACGCTGTCTATCTCCCCCACCTGCTGTCTCTATCCCTCTCCCTCACGCTGTCTCTCTCTCCCCCTCTCCCTCGCTCTGTCTCTCTCTCTCTCTGTCCCCTGAGCGGTCTCTCTCTCACACTCTCTCTCCCTCGTGCTGTCTTTCTCTCTCTCTCAACCTTTCCCAGCTGTCTCTCTCTCTCTCCCTCATGCTGTCTCTCTGTCTACTTCATGCTGTACCTCTCTCCCTTGCGCTGTCTCTCTCTCTCCACGCCCTGTCTCTCTCTCTCACTAACACTCTCTCTCTCTCTCTCTCCCTTGCGCTGTCACTGTTTCTCACTCGCGCTGTCTCCCTCTCTCTCCCTCATGCTGCCTCTCTCTCTCTCCTCCTCCCTCACACTGAAACTCTCTCTCTCCCTCCCTCCCGCTGTCTCTCTCTCTTTCCCTTGTGCTGGCTAACTCTCTCCCTCACACTGTCTATCTCTCTCCCCAACTCTGTCTGTCTCTCTCCCTCATGCTGTCTCGCTCTTTCTCCCCCTCGCGCTGTCTCTCTCTCTCACTTGTGCTGTCTCCCTCCAGCTTTCTCTATCTATCCCTCTCCCTTGCTCTGACTCTCTCTCTCTCTCTCCCCCTCATGCTCTCTCTCTCTCTCTCCCTCGCATTGTCTCTTTTTCTCTCTCCGTCCCACATGCTGTCTCTCTCTTTCTCTCTCCCTAATGCTGTCTCTCTCCCTCTCTTTCCTCCTGCTGTCTCTCTCCCTCGCGCTGTATCTCTCTCACCCACATGCTGTCTCTCTCTCTCTCGCTCACGCTGTCACTCTCTCTCCCTTTCCCTCGCGCTGTCTCATTATCTCTCTCTCTCCCCTGCGCTGTCTCTCTCTCATACTCTTTCGTCCTTGCGCTCTCTCTCCCTCTCTCTCCCTCCTTCCGCTTTCTCTCTCTCTTTCTCCCTCGTGCTGTCTCTCTACCCCACACACTGTCTCTCTCTCTCTCCCTCACGCTGTCTCTCTCTCTCCCTCTCCCTCGCGCTGTCTCATTCTCTCCCTCTCTCCCCTGCGGTGTCCCTCTCTCTAACTCTTTGTCCCTCGCGCTCTCTCTCTCTCTCTCTCGCCCTCCCCCAGGGTCTCTCTCTCTCTCTCCCTCGCGCTGTCTCTCTCTCTCCCCCATGGTGTCTCTCTCTCTCCCCCGCAATGTCTCTCTCTCTCCCTCATTCTGTCTCTCTCTCTCTCTCTCTCTCTCTGTCTCTCTCTCCCCCTCGCACTGTCTCTCTCTCTCCCCCGTGCTGTCTCCCTCCCTCTCCCTAATGCTGTCACTCTCTCTCCCTACACCACATGCTGTCACCATCTCTCCCTCGCACTGTCTCTTTTTCTCTCTCTGTACCCCATGCTGTGTCTCTCTCTCTCCCTCACGCTATCTCTCTCTCTCTCCCTCTCATCCTCGTGCTGTCTCTCTGTCCCTCGCGCTGTCTCTCTCACTCCCCTGCGCAGTCTCTCTCTCTCCCTCATGCTGTCTCTCTCTCTCTCTCTCCCTCACGCTGTCTCTCTCTCTCCCTCGCGCTGTCTCTCTCTCTCCCTCGTGCTGTCTCTCTCTCTCTCCCTCATGCTGTCTCTCTCTCCCTCTCTTCCTCGCGCTGTCTCCCTCCCTCACGCTGTATCTCTCTCACCCTCATGCTGTCTTTCTCTCTCTCTCTCTCCCACGCTGTCTATCTCCCCCACCTGCTGTCTCTATCCCTCTCCCTCACGCTGTCTCTCTCTCCCCCTCTCCCTCGCTCTGTCTCTCTCTCTCTCTGTCCCCTGAGCGGTCTCTCTCTCACACTCTCTCTCCCTCGTGCTGTCTTTCTCTCTCTCTCAACCTTTCCCAGCTGTCTCTCTCTCTCTCCCTCATGCTGTCTCTCTGTCTACTTCATGCTGTACCTCTCTCCCTTGCGCTGTCTCTCTCTCTCCACGCCCTGTCTCTCTCTCTCACTAACACTCTCTCTCTCTCTCTCTCCCTTGCGCTGTCACTGTTTCTCACTCGCGCTGTCTCCCTCTCTCTCCCTCATGCTGCCTCTCTCTCTCTCCTCCTCCCTCACACTGAAACTCTCTCTCTCCCTCCCTCCCGCTGTCTCTCTCTCTTTCCCTTGTGCTGGCTAACTCTCTCCCTCACACTGTCTATCTCTCTCCCCAACTCTGTCTGTCTCTCTCCCTCATGCTGTCTCGCTCTTTCTCCCCCTCGCGCTGTCTCTCTCTCTCACTTGTGCTGTCTCCCTCAAGCTTTCTCTATCTATCCCTCTCCCTTGCTCTGACTCTCTCTCTCTCTCTCCCCCTCATGCTCTCTCTCTCTCTCTCCCTCGCATTGTCTCTTTTTCTCTCTCCGTCCCACATGCTGTCTCTCTCTTTCTCTCTCCCTAATGCTGTCTCTCTCCCTCTCTTTCCTCCTGCTGTCTCTCTCCCTCGCGCTGTATCTCTCTCACCCACATGCTGTCTCTCTCTCTCTCGCTCACGCTGTCACTCTCTCTCCCTTTCCCTCGCGCTGTCTCATTATCTCTCTCTCTCCCCTGCGCTGTCTCTCTCTCATACTCTTTCGTCCTTGCGCTCTCTCTCCCTCTCTCTCCCTCCTTCCGCTTTCTCTCTCTCTTTCTCCCTCGTGCTGTCTCTCTCTCTCCCTCGCGGTGTCTCTCTCTCTCCCCCGCACTGTCTCTCTCTCTCCCTCATGCTGTCTCTCTCCCTCGCGCTGTCTCATTCTCTCTCTCTCTCCCCTGCGCTGTCTGTCTCTCACACTCTTTCTCCCTCGCGCTCCCTCTCTTCTCTCTCTCCCTCCCCCAGCTGTCTCTCTCTCTCTCTGACCCTCATGCTGTCACCCTCTCTCCCTTGCTCTTTCTCTTTTTCTCTCTCTGTCCCTCATGCTGTCTCTCTCTCTCTCTCCCTCACACTGTCTCTCTCTTCTCCCTCTCTTCTTCGTGTTGTCTCTCACCCTCGCGCTGTATCTATTTCTCTCTCATGCTGTCGCTCTCTCTCTCTCTCCCTCACGCTGTCTATCTCCCCCACACGCTTTCTCTCTCCCTCTCTCTCACGCTGTCTTTCTCTCTGTCCCTCTCCCCTGTGCTGCATCTTTCTCTCGCTCGCTCCCCCAGCTGTCTCTCTCTCTCTCCATCATGCTGTATCTCTCTCTATTTTGTGCTGTCTCTTTCTCCCTCGCACTGTCTCTCTCTGTCCACGCACTGTCTCTTTCTCTCACTCACGCTGTCTCTCTCTCTCTCTCTCGCTCGCTCAGTCACTATCTCTCACTCGCACTGTGTCCTTCTCTCTCCCTCACGCTGTCTCTCTCTCTCCTCCTCCCTCGCACTGACTCTCTCTCTCTCTCTACCTCGCGCTGTCTCTCTCTCTGCCCCGCGCTGTCTTTCTATCTCCATCATGCTGTCTCTTTTTCTGTCTTCGTCCCTCATGCTGTCTCTCTCTCTCTCTCCCTCACGCTGTCTCTCTCTCTCTCCGTCTCTTCCTCATGCTGTCGCCCTCTCCCTCGCGCTGTCTCTCTCTCTCCCCGCGCTGTCTCTCTCTCTCCCTCATGCTGTCTCTCTCTCTCTCTCACTCATGCTGTCTCTCTCTCTCCTTCTCCCTCGCGCTGACTCTCTCTCTCTCTTTCCCCCTCACACTGTCTCTCTCTCTCTCCCTCACGCTATTTCTCTCTCTCCCTCTCCCTCCAGCTGTCTCTCTCTCTGCCTCTCTTCCTCGTGCTGTCTCCCTCTCCCTCACGCTGTCTCATTCTCTCTCTCTCTCCGCTGCCTTGTCTCTCTCTCACACTCTCTCTCCCTAGCACTCTCTCTCTCTCTCCCTCCCCCAGCTGTTTCTCTCTCTCTCCCTCGTGCTGTCTCTCTCTCTCCCTGTACTGTCTCTTTCTCACCCTCACTCTGTCTCTCTCTCTCTCTCTCTCCTCCTCATGCTGTCTCTCCCTCTCTGCCTCACACTGTCTCTTTTTCTCTCTCCGTCCCTCATGCTGTCTCTCTCTCTCTCCCTCACGCTGTGTCTCTCTCTCTCCCTCTCTTCCTGATGCTGTCTCTCGCTCCCTCGTGCTGTCTCTCTCTCTCTCCCTCATGCTGTCTCTCTCTCTCCCTCTCTCTTGCGCTGACTCTCTCTCGCTCTCTTCTTGCCCTCATGCTGTCTCTCTCGCTCTCCTTCACGTTGTCTCTCTCTCCCCTCCACGCTGTCTCTCTCTCTCTCCCTCACACCGTTTCTCTCTCTTCCTCTCCCTCACGCTGTCTCTTCCTCTCTCTCTCTCTCTCTTCCTCATGATGTCTCTCTCTCCCTCGCGCTGTCTCTCTCTCCCCCTCATACTTTCTCTCTCTCTCTCTCCCTCACACTGTCTCTCTCTTGCCCCCTCCCTCGCACTGTCTCTCTCTCTCCCCGGCGCTGACTCTCTCTCACACGCTCTCTCCCTCGCGCTGTCTCTCTTTCTCTCTTCTCTCTCCCTCCCCCAGCTGTCTCTCTCACTCTCTCTCCCTCGTGCTTTCTGTCTCTCTACTTCATGCTGTCTCTCTCTCCCTCGCGCTTTCTCTCTCTCTCCCCCATGCAATCTCTCTCTATCTCTCCCACATGTTGTCTCTCTCTCTACTTCATGCTGTCTCTCTCTCTCTGTCTCTCCCCCTCGCACTGTCTCTTTTTCTCTCTCCGTCCCTCATGCTGTCTCTCTCTCTCTCTCCCTCATGCTGTCTCTCTCTCTCTCCGGCTCTTCCTTGTGCTGTCTCTCTACCCCACACACTGTCTCTCTCTCTCTCCCTCACGCTGTCTCTCTCTCTCCCTCTCCCTCGCGCTGTCTCATTCTCTCCCTCTCTCCCCTGCGCTGTCCCTCTCTCAAACTCTTTGTCCCTCGCGCTCGCTCTCTCTCTCTCTCTCGCCCTCCCCCAGGGTCTCTCTCTCTCTCTCCCTCGCGCTGTCTCTCTCTCTCCCCCATGGTGTCTCTCTCTCTCCCCCGTAATGTCTCTCTCTCTCCCTCATTCTGTCTCTCTCTCTCTCAGTCTCTCTCTCCCCCTCGCACTGTCTCTCTCTCTCCCCCGTGCTGTCTCCCTCTCTCTCCCTAATGCTGTCACTCTCTCTCCCTACCCCACATGCTGTCACCATCTCTCCCTCGCACTGTCTCTTTTTCTCTCTCCGTACCCCATGCTGTGTCTCTCTCTCTCCCTCACGCTATCTCTCTCTCTCTCCCTCTCATCCTCGTGCTGTCTCTCTGTCCCTCGCGCTGTCTCTCTCACTCCCCTGCGCTGTCTCTCTCTCTCCCTCACTCTGTCTCTCTCTCTCTCTCTCTCCCTCGCGCTGTCTCTCTCTCTCCCTCGCGCTGTCTCTCTCTCTCCCTCGCGCTGTCTCTCTCTCTCCCTCGTGCTGGCTCTCTCTCTCACCCTCATGCTGTCTCTCTCTCTCCCTCTCTTCCTTGTGCTGTATCTCTCTCACCCTCATGCTGTCTTTCTCTGTCTCTCTCTCTCCCACACTGTCTAACTCCACCACCTGCTGTCTCTATCCCTCTCCCTCACGCTGTCTCTCTCTCCCCCTCTCCCTCGCTCTGTCTCTCTCTCTCTCTGTCCCCTGAGCGGTCTCTCTCTCACACTCTCTCTCCCTCGCGCTGTCTATCTCTCTCCCCAACTATGTCTGTCTCTCTCCCTCATGCTGTCTCTCTCTTTCTCCCCCTCGCGCTGTCTCTCTCTCTCACTTGTGCTGTCTCCCTCAAGCTTTCTCTATCTATCCCTCTCCCTTGCTCTGACTCTCTCTCTCTCTCTCTCTCCCCCTCATGCTCTCTCTCTCTCTCTCCCTCGCATTGACTCTTTTTCTCTCTCCGTCCCTCATGCTGTCTCTCTCTCTCTCTCCCTAATACTGTCTCTCTCCCTCTCTTTCCTCCTGCTGTCTCTCTCCCTCGCGCTGTCTCATTCTCTCTCTCTCTCCCCTGCGCTTTCTGTCTCTCACACTCTTTCTCCCTCGCGCTCCCTCTCTTCTCTCTTTCCCTCCCCCAGCTGTCTCTCTCTCTCTCTGCCCCTCATGCTGTCACACTCTCTCCCTCGCTCTTTCTCTTTTTCTCTCTCTGTCCCTCATGCTGTCTGTCTCTCTCTCTCCCTCACACTGTCTCTCTCTTCTCCCTCTCTTCCTCGTGTTGTCTCTCACCCTCGCGCTGTATCTATTTCTCTCTCATGCTGTCCCTCTCTCTCTCTCTCCCTCACTCTGTCTATCTCCCCCACACGCTTTCTCTCTCCCTCTCCCTCATGCTGTCTTTCTCTCTGTCCCTCTCCCCTGTGCTGTCTCTCTGTCTCTCTCGCTCGCTCCCCCAGCTGTCTCTCTCTCTCTCCATCATGCTGTATCTCTCTCTATTTTGTGCTGTCTCTTTCTCCCTCGCACTGTCTCTCTCTGTCCACGCACTGTCTCTTTCTCTCACTCACGCTGTCTCTCTCTCTCTCTCTCGCTCGCTCTGTCACTATCTCTCACTCACGCTGTGTCCTTCTCTCTCCCTCACGCTGTCTCTCTCTCTCCTCCTCCCTCGCACTGACTCTCTCTCTCTCTCTACCTCGCGCTGTCTCTCTCTCTGCCCCGCGCTGTCTTTCTATCTCCATCATGCTGTCTCTTTTTCTGTCTTCGTCCCTCATGCTGTCTCTCTCTCTCTCGCTCCCTCATGCTGTCTCTCTCTCTCCCTCTCTATCCCCTGCGTTGTCTCTCTGTCACACTATCTCTCCCTCACGCTGTCTCTTTCTATCTCTCCCTCCCTCCAGCTGTCTCTCTCTCTCCCTCGTGCTGTCTCTCTCTCTCCCTCACACTGTCTGTATCTTCCCCCGCGCTGTCTATCTCTCTACCCCACTCTGTCTTTCTCCCTCATGCTGTCTCTCTCTCTCTCTCCCTCACGCTGTCTCTCGCTCTTACTCGTGCTGCCTCCCTCACTCTCCCTCACGCTGTCTGCCTCTATCCCTCTTCCTTGCTCTGACTCTCTCTCTCTGTCTCTCCCCCTCACGCTTTCTCTCTCTCACTCCCTCTCTTCCTCATGCTGTCGCCCTCTCCCTCGCCCTGTCTCTCTCTCTCCCCGCGCTGTCTCTCTTTCTCCCTCATACTGTCTCTCTCTCTCTCTCTCCCTCACGCTGTCTCTCTCTCCTTCTCCCTTGCGCTGACTCTCTCTCTCTCTCGCCCTCATGCTGTCTCTCTCTCTCTCTCTCTCCCTCACGTTGTCTCTCTCTCTCTCCCCCTCACACTGTCTCTCTCTCTCTCCTTCACGCTATTTCTCTCTCTCTCTCTCCCTCGAGCTGTCTCTCTCTCTCTCTCTCCCTCTCTTCCTCGTGCTGTCTCCCTCTCCCTCACGCTGTCTCATTCTCTCTCTCTCTCCACTGCCTTGTCTCTCTCTCTCACACTCTCTCTCCCTAGCACTCTCTCTCTCTCTCTCCCTCCCCCAGCTGTTTCTCTCTCTCTCCCTCGTGCTGTCTCTCTCTCTCCCTGTACTGTCTCTTTCTCACCCTCACTCTGTCTCTCTCTCTCTCTCTCTCCTCCTCATGCTGTCTCTCCCTCTCTGCCTCACACTGTCTCTTTTTCTCTCTCCGTCCCTCATGCTGTCTCTCTCTCTCTCCCTCACGCTGTGTCTCTCTCTCTCTCCCTCTCTTCCTGATGCTGTCTCTCTCTCCCTCGTGCTGTCTCTCTCTCTCTCCCTCATGCTGTCTCTCTCTCTCCCTCTCTCTTGCGCTGACTCTCTCTTGCTCTCTTCTTGCCCTCATGCTGTCTCTCTCTCTCTCCTTCACGTTGTCTCTCTCTCCCCTCCACGCTGTCTCTCTCTCTCTCCCTCACACCGTTTCTCTCCCTTCCTCTCCCTCACGCTGTCTCTTCCTCTCTCTCTCTCTCTCTCTTCCTCATGATGTCTCTCTCTCCCTCGCGCTGTCTCTCTCTCTCCCTCATACTTTCTCTCTCTCTCTCTCCCTCACACTGTCTCTCTCTTGCCCCCTCCCTCGCACAGTCTCTCTCTCTCTCTCCCCGGCGGTGACTCTCTCTCACACTCTCTCTCCCTCGCGCTGTCTCTCTTTCTCTCTTCTCTCTCCCTCCCCCAGCTGTCTCTCTCACTCTCTCTCCCTCGTGCTTTCTCTCTCTCTACTTCATGCTGTCTCTCTCTCCCTCGCGCTTTCTCTCTCTCTCCCCCACGCTATCTCTCTCTATCTCTCCCACATGTTGTCTCTCTCTCTACTTCATGCTGTCTCTCTCTCTCTGTCTCTCCCCCTCGCACTGTCTCTTTTTCTCTCTCCATCCCTCATGCTGTCTCTCTCTCTCTCTCCCTCATGCTGTCTCTCTCTCTCTCTCCCTCATGCTGTCTCTCTCTCTCTCCGTCTCTTCCTTGTGCTGTCTCTCTACCCCACGCACTGTCTCTCTCTCTCTCCCTCACCCTGTCTCTCTCGCTCCCTCTCCCTCGCGCTGTCTCATTCTCTCCCTCTCTCCCCTGCGCTGTCCATCTCTCAAACTCTTTGTCCCTCGCGCTCGCTCTCTCTCTCTCTCGCCCTCCCCCAGGGTCTCTCTCTCTCTCTCCCTCGCGCTGTCTCTCTCTCTCCCCCATGGTGTCTCTCTCTCTCCCCCGCAATGTCTCTCTCTCTCCCTCATTCTGTCTCTCTCTCTCTCAGTCTCTCTCTCCCCCTCGCACTGTCTCTCTCTCTCCCCCGTGCTGTCTCCCTCTCTCTCCCTAATGCTGTCACTCTCTCTCCCTACCCCACATGCTGTCACCATCTCTCCCTCGCACTGTCTCTTTTTCTCACTCCGTACCCCATGCTGTGTCTCTCTCTCTCCCTCACGCTATCTCTCTCTCTCTCCCTCTCATCCTCGTGCTGTCTCTCTGTCCCTCGCGCTGTCTCTCTCACTCCCCTGCGCTGTCTCTCTCTCTCCCTCACTCTGTCTCTCTCTCTCTCTCCCTTGCGCTGTCTCTCTCTCTCCCTCGCGCTGTCTCTCTCTCTCCCTCGTGCTGTCTCTCTCTCTCTCCCTCATGCTGTCTCTCTCTCTCCCTCTCTTCCTCGTGCTGTCTCTCTCCCTCGCGCTGTATCTCTCTCACCCTCATGCTGTCTTTCTCTCTCTCTCTCTCTCCCACACTGTCTAACTCCACCATCTGCTGTCTCTATCCCTCTCCCTCACGCTGTCTCTCTCTCCCCCTCTCCCTCGCTCTGTCTCTCTCTCTCTCTGTCCCCTGAGCGGTCTCTCTCTCCCTCGTGCTGTCTTTCTCTCTCTTTCAACCTTTCCCAGCTGTCTCTCTCTCTCTCCCTCATGCTGTCTCTCTGTCTACTTCATGCTGTATCTCTCTCCCTTGCGCTGTCTCTCTCTCTCCACGCCCTGTCTCTCTCTCTTACTAACACTCTCTCTCTCTCTCTCCCTCGCGCTGTCACTATCTCTCACTCGCGCTGTCTCCCTCTCTCTCCCTCATGCTGCCTCTCTCTCTCTCCTCCTCCCTCGCACTGAAACTCTCTCCCTCCCTCCCTCCCGCTGTCTCTCTCTCTTTCCCTTGTGCTGGCTAACTCTCTCCCTCACGCTGTCTATCTCTCTCCCCAACTATGTCTGTCTCTCTCCCTCATGCTGTCTCTCTCTTTCTCCCCCTCGCGCTGTCTCTCTCTCTCTCACTTGTGCTGTCTCCCTCAAGCTTTCTCTATCTATCCCTCTCCCTTGCTCTGACTCTCTCTCTCTCTCTCCCCCTCATGCTCTCTCTCTCTCTCTCCCTCGCATTGACTCTTTTTCTCTCTCCGTCCCTCATGCTGTCTCTCTCTCTCTCTCCCTAATACTGTCTCTCTCCCTCTCTTTCCTCCTGCTGTCTCTCTCCCTCGCGCTGTCTCATTCTCTCTCTCTCTCCCCTGCGCTTTCTGTCTCTCACACTCTTTCTCCCTCGCGCTCCCTCTCTTCTCTCTTTCCCTCCCCCAGCTGTCTCTCTCTCTCTCTCTGCCCCTCATGCTGTCACACTCTCTCCCTTGCTCTTTCTCTTTTTCTCTCTCTGTCCCTCATGCTGTCTGTCTCTCTCTCTCCCTCACACTGTCTCTCTCTTCTCCCTCTCTTCCTCGTGTTGTCTCTCACCCTCGCGCTGTATCTATTTCTCTCTCATGCTGTTGCTCTCTCTCTCTCTCCCTCACGCTGTCTATCTCCCCCACACGCTTTCTCTCTCCCTCTCCCTCATGCTGTCTTTCTCTCTGTCCCTCTCCCCTGTGCTGTCTCTCTGTCTCTCTCGCTCGCTCCCCCAGCTGTCTCTCTCTCTCTCCATCATGCTGTATCTCTCTCTATTTTGTGCTGTCTCTTTCTCCCTCGCACTGTCTCTCTCTGTCCACGCACTGTCTCTTTCTCTCACTCACGCTGTCTCTCTCTCTCTCTCTCGCTCGCTCTGTCACTATCTCTCACTCGTGCTGTGTCCTTCTCTCTCCCTCATGCTGTCTCTCTCTCTCCTCCTCCCTCGCACTGACTCTCTCTCTCTCTCTACCTCGCGCTGTCTCTCTCTCTGCCCCGCGCTGTCTTTCTATCTCCATCATGCTGTCTCTTTTTCTGTCTTCGTCCCTCATGCTGTCTCTCTCTCTCTCGCTCCCTCATGCTGTCTCTCTCTCTCCCTCTCTATCCCCTGCGTTGTCTCTCTGTCACACTATCTCTCCCTCACGCTGTCTCTCTCTATCTCTCCCTCCCTCCAGCTGTCTCTCTCTCTCCCTCGTGCTGTCTCTCTCTCTCCCTCACACTGTCTGTATCTTCCCCCGCGCTGTCTATCTCTCTACCCCACTCTGTCTGTCTTTCTCCCTCATGCTGTCTCTCTCTCTCTCTCCCTCACGCTGTCTCTCTCTCTTACTCGTGCTGCCTCCCTCACTCTCCCTCACGCTGTCTGCCTCTATCCCTCTTCCTTGCTCTGACTCTCTCTCTCTGTCTCTCCCCCTCATGCTGTCTCGCTCTCGCTCCCTCGCACTGTCTCTTTTTCTCTCTCTGTCCCTCATGCTGTCTCTCTCTCTCTCTCCCTCGTGCTGTCTCTCTCTCTCCCTCATGCTGTCTCGCTCCCTACTTGGTGCTGTCTCTCACTCCCTAGCGCTGTCTATATCCCTCCCCCGCTCTGTCTGTCTCTCTCCCTCAAGCTGCCTCTCTCTTTCTCTCTCTCCCTCACGCTGTCTCTCTCTATCCCTCTCCCTCACTCTGACTCTCTCTCTATCACTCCCACTCATGCTGTCACCCTCTCTCCCTCACACTGTCTCTTTTTCTCTCTCCGTCCCTCATGCTGTCTCTCTCTCTCTCGCCCTCACGCTGTCTCTCTCTCTCTCCCTCTCTTCCTCATGCTGTCGCCCTCTCCCTCGCGCTGTCTCTCTCTCTCCCCACGCTGGCTCTCTCTCTCCCTCATGCTGTCTCTCTCTCTCTCTCCCTCACACTGTCTCTCTCTCTCTCCTTCTCCCTTGCGCTGACTCTCTCTCTCTCTCTCGCCCTCATGCTGTCTCTCTCTCTCTCTCCCTCACGTTGTCTCTCTCTGTCTCCCCCTCACACTGTCTCTCTCTCTCTCCCTCACGCTATTTCTCTCTCTCCCTCTCCCTCGAGCTGTCTCTCTCTCTCTCTCTCCCTCTCTTCCTCATGCTGTCTCCCTCTCCCTCACGCTGTCTCATTCTCTCTCTCTCTCCGCTGCCTTGTCTCTCTCTCACACTCTCTCTCCCTATCACTCTCTCTCTCTCTCTCCCTCCCCCAGCTGTTTCTCTCTCTCTCCCTCGTGCTGTCTCTCTCTCTCCCTGTACTGTCTCTTTCTCACCGTCACTCTGTCTCTCTCTCTCTCTCTCATCCTCATGCTGTCTTCTCCTCTGCCTCACACTGTCTCTTTTTCTCTCTCCGTCCCTCATGCTGTCTCTCTCTCTCTCCCTCACGCTGTGTCTTTCTCTCTCCCTCTCTTCCTGATGCTGTCTCTCTCTCCCTCGCGCTGTCTCTCCCTGTCTCCCTCATGCTGTCTCTCTCTCTCCCTCTCTCTTGCGCTGACTCTTTCTCGCTCTCTTCTTGCCCTCATGCTGTGTCTCTCTCACTCCTTCACGTTGTCTCTCTCTTCCCTCCACGCTGTCTCTCCCTCTCTCCCTCACACCGTTTCTCTCCCTTCCTCTCCCTCACGCTGTCTCTTCCTCTCTCTCTCTCTCTCTCTCTTCCTCATGCTGTCTCTCTCTCCCTCGCGCTGTCTCTCTCTCCCCCTCATACTTTCTCTCTCTCTCTCCCTCACGCTGTCTCTCTCTCCCCCTCTCCCTCGCTCTGTCTCTCTCTCTCTCTGTCCCCTGAGCGGTCTCTCTCTCACACTCTCTCTCCCTCGTGCTGTCTTTCTCTCTCTCTCAACCTTTCCCAGCTGTCTCTCTCTCTCCCTCGTGCTGTCTCTCTGTCTACTTCATGCTGTATCTCTCTCCCTTGCGCTGTCTCTCTCTCTCCACGCCCAGTCTCTCTCTCTCACTAACACTCTCTCTCTCTCTCTCCCTCGCGCTGTCACTATCTCTCACTCGCGCTGTCTCCCTCTCTCTCCCTCATGCTGCCTCTCTCTCTCTCCTCCTCCCTCGCACTGAAACTCTCTCCCTCCCTCCCTCCCGCTGTCTCTCTCTCTTTCCCTCGCGCTGTCTATCTCTCTCCCCAACTATATCTGTCTCTCTCCCTCATGCTGTCTCTCTCTTTCTCCCCCTCGCGCTGTCTCTCTCTCTCACTTGTGCTGTCTCCCTCAAGCTTTCTCTATCTATTCCTCTCCCTTGCTCTGACTCTCTCTCTCTCTCTCCCCCTCATGCTCTCTCTCTCTCTCTCCCTCGCATTGACTCTTTTTCTCTCTCTGACCCTCATGCTGTCTCTCTCTCTCTCTCTCCCTAATGCTGTCTCTCTCCCTCTCTTTCCTCCTGCTGTCTCTCTCCCTCGCGCTGTATCTCTCTCCCCCACATGCTGTCTCTCTCTCTCTCCCTCACGCTGTCACTCTCTCTCCCTTTCCCTCGCGCTGTCTCATTATCTCTCTCTCTCCCCTGCGCTGTCTCTCTCTCACACTCTTTCGGCCTCGCGTTCTCTCTCTCTCTCTCTCCCTCGTGCTGTCTCTCTCTCTCCCTCGCGGTGTCTCTCTCTCTCCCCTGCACTGTCTCTCTCTCTCCCTCATGCTGTCTCTCTCCGTCGCGCTGTCTCATTCTCTCTCTCTCTCCCCTGTGCTGTCTCTCTCTCACACTCTTTCTCCCTCGTGCTCCCTCTCTTCTCTCTCTCCCTCCCCCAGCTGTCTCTCTCTCTCTCTGCCCCTCATGCTGTCACCCTCTCTCCCTCGCACTTTCTCTTTTTCTCTCTCTGTCCCTCATGCTGTCTCTCTCTCTCTCTCCCTCACACTGTCTCTCTCTTCTCCCTCTCTTCCTCGTGTTGTCTCTCACCCTCGCGCTGTATCTATTTCTCTCTCATGCTGTCCCTCTCTCTCTCTCTCCCTCACTCTGTCTATCTCCCCCACACGCTTTATCTCTCCCTCTCCCTCACGCTGTCTCCCTCTCTCCTCCTCCCTCGCACTGACTCTCTCTCTCTCTCTCCCTTGCGCTGTCTCTCTCTCTGCCCCACGCTGTCTTTCTATCTCCATCATGTTGTCTCTTTTTCTGTATCCGTCCCTCATGCTGTCTCTCTCTCTCGCTCCCTCATGCTGTCTCTCTCTCTCTCTCTCTCTATCCCCTGCGTTGTCTCTCGCTCACACTATCTCTCCCTCATGCTGTCTCTCTCTATCTCTCCCTCCCTCCAGCTTTCTCTCTCTCTCACTCATGCTGTCTCTCTCTCTACCTCACACTGTCTATCTCTCTACCCCGCTCTGTCTGTCTCTCTCAATCAAAGCTGTCTCTCTCTCTCTCTCCCTTGCGCTGTCTCTCTCTCTCTCTCTCCCTCATGTTGTCTCTCTCTCTCCCTCTCTTCCTCGTGCTGTCTCTCTCCCTCGCGCTGTATCTCTCTCCCTCGCGCTGTATCTCTCTCACCCTCATGCTGTCTTTCTCTCTCTCTCTCTCTCCCACACTGTCTATCTCCCCCACCTGCTGTCCCTATCCCTCTCCCTCACGCTGTCTCTCTCTCCCCCTCTCCCTCGCTCTGTCTCTCTCTCTCTCTGTCCCCTGAGCGGTCTCTCTCTCACACTCTCTCTCCCTCGTGCTGTCTTTCTCTCTCTCTCAACCTTTCCCAGCTGTCTCTCTCTCTCTCCCTCGTGCTGTCTCTCTGTCTACTTCATGCTGTATCTCTCTCCCTTGTGCTGTCTCTCTCTCTCCACGCCCTGTCTCTCCCTCTCACTAACACTCTCTCTCTCTCTCTCCCTCGCGCTGTCACGATCTCTCACTCGCGCTGTCTCCCTCTCTCTCCCTCACGCTGCCTCTCTCTCTTCTCCTCCTCCCTCGCACTGAAACTCTCTCTCTCCCTCCCTCCCGCTGTCTCTCTCTCTTTCCCTTGTGCTGGCTAACTCTCTCCCTCGCACTGTCTATCTCTCTCCCCAACTCTGTCTGTCTCTCTCCCTCATGCTGTCTCTCTCTTTCTCTCCCTCGCGCTGTCTCTCTCTCTCACTTGTGCTGTCTCCCTCAAGCTTTCTCTATCTATCCCTCTCCCTTGCTCTGACTCTCTCTCTCTCCCCCTCATGCTCTCTCTCTCTCTGTCCTTCGCATTGTCTCTTTTTCTCTCTCCGTCCCTCATGCTGTCTCTCTCTCTCTCCCTCACGCTGTGTCTCTCTCTCTCCCTCTCTTCCTCATGCTGTCTCTCTCTCTCCCTCTCTCTTGCGCTGACTCACTCTCGCTCTCTTCTTGCCCTCATGCTGTCTCTCTCTCTCCTTCACGTTGTCTCTCTCTCCCCTCCACGCTGTCTCTCTCTCTTTCCCTCACACCGTTTCTCTCTCTTCCTCTCCCTCACGCTGTCTCTTCCTCTCTCTCTCTCTTCCTCATGCTGTCTCTCTCTCCCTCACGCTGTCTCTCTCTCCCCCTCATACTTTCTCTCTCTCTCTCTCCCTCACACTGTCTCTCTCTCGCCCCCTCCCTCGCACTCTCTCTCTCTCTCTCCCCAGCGCTGACTCTGTCTCACACGCTCTCTCCCTCGCGCTGTCTCTCTTTCTCTCTTCTCTCTCCCTCCCCCAGCTGTCTCTCTCAATCTCTCTCCCTTGTGCTTTCTCTCTCTCTACTTCATGCTGTCTCTCTCTCCCTCGCGCTTTCTCTCTCTCTCCCCCACACTATCTCTCTCTATCTCTCCCACATGTTGTCTCTCTCTCTACTTCATGCTGTCTCTCTCTCTCTCTGTCTCTCCCCCTCGCACTGTCTCTTTTTCTCTCTCCGTCCCTCATGCTGTCTCTCTCTCTCTCTCCCTCATGCTGTCTCTCTCTCTCTCCGTCTCTTCCTTGTGCTGTCTCTCTACCCCACACACTGTCTCTCTCTCTCTCCCTCATGCTGTCTTTCTCTCTCCCTCTCCCTTGCGCTGTCTCATTCTCTCCCTCTCTCCCCTGCGCTGTCCCTCTCTCAAACTCTTTGTCCCTCGCGCTCTCTCTCTCTCTCTCTCGCCCTCCCCCAGGGTCTCTCTCTCTCTCTCCCTCGCGCTGTCTCTCTCTCTCTCCCGTGGTGTCTCTCTCTCTCCCCCGCAATGTCTCTCTCTCTCCCTCATTCTGTCTCTCTCTCTCTCTCTCTCTCCGTCTCTCTCTCCCCCTCGCATTGTCTCTCTCTCTCTCCCCCGTGCTGTCTCCCTATCTCTCCCCCACATGCTGTCACCGTCTCTCCCTTGCACTGTCTCTTTTTCTCTCTCCGTACCCCATGCTGTGTCTCTCTCTCTCCCTCACGCTATCTCTCTCTCTCTCCCTCTCATCCTCGTGCTGTCTCTCTGTCCCTCGCGCTGTCTCTCTCACTCCCCTGCGCTGTCTCTCTCTCCCTCACGCTGTCTCTCTCTCTCTCTCTCCCTCGCGCTGTCTCTCTCTCTCCCTCTGTCTTTCTCTCTCTCTCTCCCTCGTGCTGTCTCTCTCTCTCTCCCTCATGCTGTCTCTCTCTCTCCCTCTCTTCCTCGTGCTGTCTCTCTCCCTCGCGCTGTATCTCTCTCACCCTCATGCTGTCTTTCTCTCTCTCTCTCCCACGCTGTCTATCTCCCCCACCTGCTGTCTCTATCCCTCTCCCTCACGCTGTCTCTCTCTCCCTCTCTCCCTC
This sequence comes from Isurus oxyrinchus, assembly GCA_026770705.1. NCBI lineage: Eukaryota > Metazoa > Chordata > Chondrichthyes > Lamniformes > Lamnidae > Isurus > Isurus oxyrinchus. The sequence goes on from JANJGN010000165.1 coordinate 989,148, forward strand.
GCTCTGTCTCTCTCTCTCTCTGTCCCCTGAGCGGTCTCTCTCTCACACTCTCTCTCCCTCGTGCTGTCTTTCTCTCTCTCTCAACCTTTCCCAGCTGTCTCTCTCTCTCTCCCTCGTGCTGTTTCTCTGTCTACTTCATGCTGTATCTCTCTCCCTTGCGCTGTCTCTCTCTCTCCACGCCTTGTCTCTCTCTCTCTCCCTCGCGCTGTCACTATCTCTCAATCGCGCTGTCTCCCTCTCTGTCCCTCATGCTGCTTCTCTCTCTCTCCTCCTCCCTCGCACTGAAACTCTCTCTCCCCCTCCCTCCCGCTGTCTCTCTCTCTTTCCCTTGTGCTGGCTAACTCTCTCCCTCGTGCTGTCTATCTCTCTCCCCAACTCTGTCTGTCTCTCTCCCTCATGCTGTCTCTCTCTTTCTCTCCCTCGCGCTGTCTCTCTCTCTCACTTGTGCTGTCTCCCTCAAGCTTTCTCTATCTATCCCTCTCCCTTCCTCTGACTCTCTCTCTCTCTCCCCCTCATTGCTCTCTCTCTCTCTCTCCCTCACATTGTCTCTTATTCTCTCTCCATCCCTCATGCTGTCTTTCTCTCTCTCTCCCTAATGCTGTCTCTCTCCCTCTCTTTCCTCCTGCTGTCTCTCTCCCTCGCGCTGTATCTCTCTCCCCCACATGCTTTCTCTCTCTCTCTCCCTCACGCTGTCACTCTCTCTCCCTTTCCCTCGCGCTGTCTCATTATCTCTCTCTCTCCCCTGCGCGGTCTCCCTCGCACACTCTTTCGCCCACGCGTTCTCTCGCTCTCTCCCTCCCTCCTTCCGCTTTCTCTCTCTCTTTCTCCCCCGCACTTCTCTCTCTCTCATGCTGTCTCACTCCTTCGCGCTGTCTCATTCTCTCTCTCTCTCCCCTGCGCTGTCTCTCTCTCACACTCTTTCACCCTCGCGCTCCATCTCTTCTCTCTCTCCCTCCCCCAGCTGTCTCTCTCTCTCTCTGCCCCTCATGCTGTCACCCTCTCTCCCTCGCACTTTCCCTTTTTCTCTCTCTGTCCCTCATGCTGTCTCTCTCTCTCTCTCCCTCACACTGTCTCTCTCTTCTCCCTCTCTTCCTCCTGTTGTGTCTCAACCTCGCGCTGTATCTATTTCTCTCTCATGCTGTCCCTCTCTCTCTCTCTCCCTCACTCTTTCTATCTCCCCCACACGCTTTATCTCTCCCTCTCCCTCACGCTGTCTCCCTCTCTCCTTCTCCCTCGCACTGACTCTCTCTCTCTCTCTCCCTTGCTCTGTCTCTCTCTCTGCCCCACGCTGTCTTTCTATCTCCATCATGTTGTCTCTTTTTCTGTATCCGTCCCTCATGCTATCTCTCTCTCTTGCTCCCTCATGCTGTCTCTCTCTCTCTCTCTCTCTATCCCCTGCGTTGTCTCTCTCTCACACTATCTCTCCCTTACGCTGTCTCTCTCTATCTCTCCCTCCCTCCAGCTGTCTCTCTCTCTCCCTCGTGCTGTCTCCCCCTCTACCTCACACTGTCTATCTCTCTACCCCGCTCTGTCTGTCTCTCTCCCTCATTCTGTCTCTCTCTCTCTCTCGCTCTCCGTCTCACTCTCCCTCTCGCCCTGTCTCTCTCTCCCCCGTGCTGTCTCCCTCTCTCTCCCTCATGCTGTCACTCTCTCTCTCTGCCCAACATGCTGTCACCGTCTCTCCCTCACACTGTCTCTTTTTCTCTCTCCGTATCCCATGCTGTGTCTCTCTCTCTCCCTCACGCTGTCTCTCTCTCTCTCCCTCTCATCCTCGTGCTGTCTCTCTGTCCCTCGCGCTGTCTCTCTCACTCCCCTGCGCTGTCTCTCTCTCTCTCCCTCATGCTGTCTCTCTCTCTCCCTCGCGCTCTCTCTCTCCCTCGCGCTGTATCTCTCCGTCCCTCGTGCTGTCTCTCTCCCTCACGCTGTATCTCTCTCACCTTCATGCTGTCTTTCTCTCTCTCTCTCTCTCTCTCTCCCACGCTGTCTATCTCCCCCACCTGCTGTCTCTATCCCTCTCCCTCACGCTGTCTCTCTCTCCCCCTCTCCCTCGCTCTGTCTCTCTCTCTGTCCCCTGAGCGGTCTCTCTCTCACACTCTCTCTCCCTCGTGCTGTCTTTCTCTCTCTCAACCTTTCCCAGCTGTCTCTCTCTCTCTCCCTCGTGCTGTCTCTCTGTCTACTTCATGCTGTATCTTTCTCCCTTGCGCTGTCTCTCTCTCTCCACACCCTGTCTCTCTCTCTCACTAACGCTCTCTCTCTCTCTCTCCCTCGCGCTGTCACTATCTCTCACTGCGCTGTCTCCCTCTCTCTCCCTCATGCTGCCTCTCTCTCTCCTCCTCCTCCCTCGCACTGAAACTCTCTCTCTCCCTCCCTCCCGCTGTCTCTCTCTCTTTCCCTTCTGCTGGCTAACTCTCCCTCGCGCTGTCTATCTCTCTCCCCAACTATGTCTGTCTCTCTCCCTCATGCTGTCTCTCTCTTTCTCTCCCTCGCGCTGTCTCTCTCTCTCACTTGTGCTGTCTCCCTCAAGCTTTCTCTATCTATCCCTTTCCCTTGCTCTGACTCTCTCTCTCTCTCCCCCTCATGCTCTCTCTCTCTCTCTCTCCCTCGCACTGTCTCTTTTTCTCTCTCCGTCCCTCATGCTGTCTCTCTCTCTCTCCCTAATGCTGACTCTCTCCCTCTCTTTCCTCCTGCTGTCTCTCTCCCTCGTGCTGTATCTCTCTCCCCCACATGCTGTCACTCTCTCTCTCCCTCACGCTGTCACTCTCTCTCCCTTTCCCTCGCGCTGTCTCATTATCTCTCTCTCTCCCCTGCGCTGTCTCTCTCTCACACTCTTTCGCCCTCGCATTCTCTCTCTCTCTCTCCCTCCCTCCTTCCGCTTTCTCTCTCTTTCTCCCCCGCACTTTCTCTCTCTCTCCCTCATGCTGGCTCACTCCTTCGCGCTGTCTCATTCTCTCTCTCTCTCCCCTGCGCTGTCTCTCTCTCACACTCTTTCACCCTCGCGCTCCCTCTCTTCTCTCTCTCCCTCCCCCAGCTGTCTCTCTCTCTCTCTGCCCCTCATGCTGTCACTCTCTCTCCATTGCACTTTCTCTTTTTCTCTCTCTGTCCCTCATGCTGTCTCTCTCTCTCTCTCCCTCACACTGTCTCTCTCTTCTCCCTCTCTTCCTCCTGTTGTCTCTCACCCTCGCGCTGTATCTATTTCTCTCTCATGCTGTCCCTCTCTCCCTCTCTCCCTCACTCTTTCTATCTCCCCCACACGCTTTATCTCTCCCTCTCCCTCACGCTGTCTCCCTCTCTCCTTCTCCCTCGCACTGACTCTCCCTTGCGCTATCTCTCTCTCTGCCCCACGCTGTCTTTCTATCTCCATCATGTTGTCTCTTTTTCTGTATCCGTCCCTCATGCTGTCTCTCTCGCGCTTGCTCCCTCATGGTGTCTCTCTCTCTCCCTATCCCCTGCGTTGTCTCTCTCTCACACTATCTCTCCCTTACGCTGTCTCTCTCTATCTCTCCCTCCCTCCAGCTGTCTCTCTCTCTCCCTCATGCTGTCTCCCTCTCTACCTCACACTGTCTATCTCTCTACCCCGCTCTGTCTGTCTCTCTCCTTCATTCTGTCCCTCTCTCTCTCTCTCTCTCTCTCCGTCTCTCTCTCCCTCTCGCCCTGTCTCTCTCTCTCCCCCGTGCTGTCTCCCTCTCTCTCCCTCATGCTGTCACTCTCTCTCTCTGCCCAACATGCTGTCACCGTCTCTCCCTCGCACTGTCTCTTTTTTTCTCTCCGTATCCCATGTTCTGTCTATCTCTCTCCCTCACGCTGTCTCTCTCTCTCTCTCCCTCTCATCCTCGTGCTGTCTCTCTGTCCCTCGCGCTGTCTCTCTCACTCCCCTGCGCTGTCTCTCTCTCTCCCTCATGCTGTCTCTCTCTCTCTCTCTCTCTCCCTTGCGCTGTCTCTCTCTCTCCTTCGCGCTGTATCTCTCCGTCCCTCATGCTGTCTCTCTCCCTCGCGCTGTATCTCTCTCACCCTCATGCTGTCTTTCTCTCTCTCTCTCTATCTCCCACGCTGTCTATCTCCCCCACCTGCTGTCTCTATCCCTCTCCCTCACGCTGTCTCTCCATCCCCCTCTCCCTCGCTCTGTCTCTCTCTCTCTCTGTCCCCTGAGCGGTCTCTCTCTCACACTCTCTCTCCCTCGTGCTGTCTTTCTCTCTCTCTCAACCTTTCCCAGCTGTCTCTCTCTCTCTCCCTCATGCTGTCTCTCTGTCTACTTCATGCTGTATCTTTCTCCCTTGCGCTGTCTCTCTCTCTGTCCACGCCCAGTCTCTCTCTCTCACTAACACTCTCTCTCTCTCTCTCTCCCTCGCGCTGTCACTATCTCTCACTGAGCTGTCTCCCTCTCGCTCCCTCATGCTGCCTCTCTCTCTCCTCCTCCTCCCTCGCACTGAAACTCTCTCTCTCCCTCCCTCCCACTGTCTCTCTCTCTTTCCCTTCTGCTGGCTAACTCTCTCCCTCGCGCTGTCTATCTCTCTCCCCAACTCTGTCTGTCTCTCTCCCTCATGCTGTCTCTCTCTTTCTCTCCCTCGCGCTGTCTCTCTGTCTCACTTGTGATGTCTCCCTCAAGCTTTCTCTATCTATCCCTCTCCCTTGCTCTGACTCTCTCTCTCTCTCCCCCTCATGCTCTCTCTCTCTCTCTCCCTCGCACTGTCTCTTTTTCTCTCTCCGTCCCTCATGCTGTCTCTCTCTCTCTCTCCCTAATGCTGTCTCTCTCCCTCTCTTTCCTCCTGCTGTCTCTCTCCCTCGTGCTGTATCTCTCTCCCCCACATGCTGTCACTCTCTCTCTCCCTCACGCTGTCACTCTCTCTCCCTTTCCCTCGCGCTGTCTCATTATCTCTCTCTCTCCCCTGAGCTGTCTCTCTCTCACACTCTTTCGCCCTCGCGTTCTCTCTCTCTCTCTCCCTCCCTCCTTCCGCTTTCTCTCTCTTTCTCCCCCGCACTTTCTCTCTCTCTCCCTCATGCCGGCTCACTCCTTCGCGCTGTCTCATTCTCTCTCTCTCTCCCCTGCGCTGTCTCTCTCTCACACTCTTTCACCCTCACGCTCCCTCTCTTCTCTCTCTCCCTCCCCCAGCTGTCTCTCTCTCTCTCTGACCCTCATGCTGTCACCCTCTCTCCCTCGCACTTTCTCTTTTTCTCTCTCTGTCCCTCATGCTGTCTCTCTCTCTCTCTCCCTCACACTGTCTCTCTCTTCTCCCTCTCTTCCTCCTGTTGTCTCTCACCCTCGCGCTGTATCTATTTCTCTCTCATGCTGTCCCTCTCTCTCTCTCTCCCTCACTCTGTCTATCTCCCCCACATGCTTTATCTCTCCCTCTCCCTCACGCTGTCTCCCTCTCTCCTTCTCCCTCGCACTGACTCTCTCTCTCTCTCTCCCTTGCGCTGTCTCTCTCTGCCCCACGCTGTCTTTCTATCTCCATCATGTTGTCTCTTTTTCTGTATCCGTTCCTCATGCTATCTCTCTCTCTCTTGCTCCCTCGTGCTGTCTCTCTGTCTCTCTCTCTATCCCCTGCGTTGTCTCTCTCTCACACTATCTCTCCCTTACGCTATCTCTCTCTATCTCTCCCTCCCTCCAGCTGTCTCTCTCTCTCTCCCTCGTGCTGTCTCCCTCTCTACCTCACACTGTCTATCTCTCTACCCCGCTCTGTCTGTCTCTCTCCCTCATTCTGTCTCTCTCTCTCTCTCTCTCTCTCCGTCTCTCTCTCTCTCTCGCCCTGTCTCTCTCTCTCCCCCGTGCTGTCTCCCTCTCTCTCCCTCATGCTGTCACTCTCTCTATCTGCCCAGCATGCTGTCACCGTCTCTCCCTCGCACTGTCTCTTTTTCTCTCTCCGTATCCCATGCTGTGTCTCTCTCTCTCCCTCACGCTGTCTCTCTCTCTCTCCCTCTCATCCTCGTGCTGTCTCTCTGTCCCTCGCGCTGTCTCTCTCATTCCCCTGCACTGTCTCTCTCTCTCCCTCATGCTGTCTCTCTCTCTCTCCCTCGCGCTGTCTCTCTCTCTCCCTCACGCTGTCTCTCTCTCTCTCCCTCGCGCTGTATCTCTCCGTCCCTCGTGCTGTCTCGCTCCCTCGCGCTGTATCTCTCTCACCCTCATGCTGTCTTTCTCTCTCTCTCTCTCTCCCACACTGTCTATCTCCCCCACCTGCTGTCTCTATCCCTCTCCCTCACGCTGTCTCTCTCTCCCCCTCTCCCTCGCTCTGTCTCTCTCTCTCTCTCTGTCCCCTGAGCGGTCTCTCTCTCACACTCTCTCTCCCTCGTGCTGTCTTTCTCTCTCTCTCAACCTTTCCCAGCTGTCTCCCTCTCTCTCCCTCGTGCTGTGTCTCTGTCTCCACACCCTGTCTCTCTCTCTCACTAACACTCTCTCTCTCTCTCTCCCTCGCGCTGTCACTATCTCTCACTCGCGCTGTCTCCCTCTCTCTCCCTCATGCTGCCTCTCTCTCTCTCCTCCTCCCTCGCACTGAAACTCTCTCTCTCCCTCCCTCCCGCTGTGTCTCTCTCTTTCCCTTGTGCTGTCTAACTCTCTCCCTCCCGCTGGCTATCTCTCTCCCCAACTCTGTTTGTCTCTCTCCCTCATGCTGTCTCTCTCTTTCTCTCCCTCGCGCTGTCTCTCTCTCTCACTTGTGCTGTCTCCCTCAAGCTTTCTCTATCTATCCCTCTCCCTTGCTCTGACTCTCTCTCTCTCTTCCCCTCATTCTCTCTCTCTCTCCCTCGCACTGTCTCTTTTTCTCTCTCCATTACTCATGCTGTCTCTCTCTCTCTCTCTCTCCCTAATGCTGTCTCTCTCTCTCTCTCTCTTTCCTCCTGCTGTCTCTCTCCCACGCGCTGTATCTCTCTCTCACTCATGCTGTCTCTCTCTCTCTCTCTCTCTGCGCACGCTGTCTCTCTCCCCCACATGCTGTCTCTCTCTCTCTCCCTCACGCTGTCTCTCTCTTTCCCTTTCCCTCGCGCTGTCTCATTATCTCTCTCTCTCCCCTGAGCTGTCTCTCTCTCACACTCTTTCTCCCTCACGCTTTCTTTCTCTCTCTCCCTCCCCCCGCTTTCTCTCTCTCTTTCTCCCTCGTTCTGTCTCTCTCTCTCCCACGCGGTGTCTCTCTCTCTCCCCCGCACTGTCTCTCTCTCTCCCTCATGCTGTCTCTCTCCCTCGCGCTGTCTCATTCTCTCTCTCTCCCCTGCGCTGTCTCTCTCACAATCTTTCTCCCTCGCGCTCCCTCTCTTCTCTGTCTCCCTCCCCCATCTGTCTCTCTCTCTCTCTGCCCCTCATGCTGTCACCATCTCTCCCTCGCATTTTCTCTTTTTCTCTCTCTGTCCCTCATGCTGTCTCTCTCTCTCTCTCCTTCACACTGTCACTCTCTTCTCCCTCTCTTCCTCGTGTTGTCTCTCACCCTCGCGCTGTATCTCTTTCTCTCTCATGCTGTCCCTCTCTCTCCCTCTCCCTCACGCTGTCTCCCTCTCTCTTCCTCCCTTGCACTGACTCTCTCTCTCTCTCTCCCTTGCGCTGTCTCTCTCTCTGCCCCACGCTGTCTTTCTATCTCCATCATGTTGTCTCTTTTTCTGAATCCGTCCCTCATGCTGTCTCTCTCTCTCTCTCTCTATCCCCTGCGTGGTCTCTCTCTCACACTATCTCTCCCTTACGCTGTCTCTCTCTATCTCTCCCTCCCTCACGCTGTCTCTCTCTCTCTCCCTCTCATCCTCATGCTGTCTCTCTGTCCCTCGCGCTGTCTCTCTCACTCCCCTGCGCTGTCTCTCTCTCTCCCTCATGCTGTCTCTCTCTCTCTCTCTCTCTCCCTTGCGCTGTCTCTCTCTCTCCTTCGCGCTGTATCTCTCCGTCCCTCATGCTGTCTCTCTCCCTCGCGCTGTATCTCTCTCACCCTCATGCTGTCTTTCTCTCTCTCTCTCTCTCTCCCACGCTGTCTATCTCCCCCACCTGCTGTCTCTATCCCTCTCCCTCACGCTGTCTCTCCATCCCCCTCTCCCTCGCTCTGTCTCTCTCTCTCTCTGTCCCCTGAGCGGTCTCTCTCTCACACTCTCTCTCCCTCGTGCTGTCTTTCTCTCTCTCTCAACCTTTCCCAGCTGTCTCTCTCTCTCTCCCTCGTGCTGTCTCTCTGTCTACTTGATGCTGTATCTTTCTCCCTTGCGCTGTCTCTCTCTCTCTCCACGCCCAGTCTCTCTCTCTCACTAACACTCTCTCTCTCTCTCTCTCCCTCGCGCTGTCACTATCTCTCACTCGCGCTGTCTCCCTCTCGCTCCCTCATGCTGCCTCTCTCTCTCTCCTCCTCCCTCGCACTGAAACTCTCTCTCTCCCTCCCTCCCACTGTCTCTCTCTCTTTCCCTTCTGCTGGCTAACTCTCTCCCTCGCGCTGTCTATCTCTCTCCCCAACTCTGTCTGTCTCTCTCCCTCATGCTGTCTCTCTCTTTCTCTCCCTCGCGCTGTCTCTCTGTCTCACTTGTGATGTCTCCCTCAAGCTTTCTCTATCTATCCCTCTCCCTTGCTCTGACTCTCTCTCTCTCTCCCCCTCATGCTCTCTCTCTCTCTCTCCCTCGCACTGTCTCTTTTTCTCTCTCCGTCCCTCATGCTGTCTCTCTCTCTCTCCCTAATGCTGTCTCTCTCCCTCTCTTTCCTCCTGCCGTCTCTCTCCCTCGCGCTGTATCTCTCTCCCCCACATGCTGTCTCTCTCTCTCTCCCTCACGCTGTCACTCTCTCTCCCTTTCCCTCGCGCTGTCTCATTATCTCTCTCTCTCCCCTGCGCTGTCTCTCTCTCACACTCTTTCGCCCTCGCGTTCTCTCTCTCTCTCTTCCTCCCTCCTTCCGCTTTCTCTCTCTTTCTCCCCCGCACTTTCTCTCTCTCTCCCTCATGCCGGCTCACTCCTTCGCGCTGTCTCATTCTCTCTCTCTCTCCCCTGCGCTGTCTCTCTCTCACACTCTTTCACCCTCGCGCTCCCTCTCTTCTCTCTGTCCCTCCCCCAGCTGTCTCTCACTCTCGCTGCCCCTCATGCTGTCACCCTCTCTCCCTCGCACTTTCTCTTTTTCTCTCTCCGTCCCTCATGCTGTCTCTCTCTCTCTCTCTCTCCCTAATGCTGTCTCTCTCCCTCTCTTTCCTCCTGCTGTCTCTCTACCTCGCGCTGTATCTCTCTCCCCCACATGCGGTCTCTCTCTCTCTCCCTCACGCTGTCACTCTCTCTCACACTCTTTCTCCCTCGCGCTCCCTCTCTTCTCTCTCTCCCTCCCCCAGCTGTCTCTCTCTCTCTCTGCCCCTCATGCTTTCACACTCTCTCCCTCGCACTTTCTCTTTTTCTCTCTCTGTCCCTCATGCTGTCTCTCTCTCTCTCTCCCTCACACTGTCTCTCTCTTCTCCCTCTCTTCCTCGTGTTGTCTCTCAGCCTCACGCTGTATCTATTTCTCTCTCATGCTGTCCCTCTCTCTCTCTCTCCCTCACTCTGTCTATCTCCCCCACATGCTTTATCTCTCTCTCTCCCTCACGCTGTCTCCCTCTCTCCTTCTCCCTCGCACTGACTCTCTCTCTCTCTTCCTTGGGCTGTCTCTCTCTCTGCCCCACGCTGTCTTTCTATCTCCATCATGTTGTCTCTTTTTCTGTATCCGTCCCTCATGCTGTCTCTCTCTCTCTCTATCCCCTGCGTTGTCTCTCTCTCACACTATCTCTCCCTTACGCTGTCTCTCTCTATCTCTCCCTCCCTCCAGCTGTCTCTCTCTCTCCCTCGTGCTGTCTCTCTCTCTACCTCACACTGTCTATCTCTCTAACCCGCTCTGTCTGTCTCTCTCCCTCAAAGCTGTCTCTCTCTGTCTCCCTTGAGCTGTTCTCTCTCTCTCTCCCTCATGCTGTCTCTCTCTCTCGCTCTCTTCCTCGTGCTGTCTCTTTCCCTCACGCTGTATCTCTCTCACCCTCATGCTGTCTTTCTCTCTCTCTCTCTCTCTCCCACGCTGTCTATCTCCCCCACCTGCTGTCTCTATCCCTCTCCCTCACGCTGTCTCTCTCTCCCCCTCTCCCTCGCTCTGTCTCTCTCTCTCTCTGTCCCCTGAGCGGTCTCTCTCTCACACTCTCTCTCCCTCGTGCTGTCTTTCTCTCTCTCTCAACCTTTCCCAGCTGTCTCCCTCTCTCTCCCTCGTGCTGTCTCTCTGTCTACTTCATGCTGTATCTCTCTCCCTTGCGCTGTCTCTCTCTCTCTCCACGCCCTGTCTCTCTCTTTCACTAACACTCTCTCTCTCTCTCTCCCTCGCGCTGTCACTATCTCTCATTCGCGCTGTCTCCCTCTCTCTCCCTCATGCTGCCTCCCTCTCTCTCCTCCTCCCTCGCACTGAATCTCTCTCTCTCCCTCCCTCCCGCTGTGTCTCTCTCTTTCCCTTGTGCTGTCTAACTCTCTCCCTCCCGCTGGCTATCTCTCTCCCCAACTCTGTTTGTCTCTCTCCCTCATGCTGTCTCTCTCTTTCTCTCCCTCGCGCTGTCTCTCTCTCTCACTTGTGCTGTCTCCCTCAAGCTTTCTCTATCTATCCCTCTCCCTTGCTCTGACTCTCTCTCTCTCTCCCCCTCATTCTCTCTCTCTCTCTCTCCCTCGCACTGTCTCTTTTTCTCTCTCCATCACTCATGCTGTCTCTCTCTCTCTCTCCCTAATGCTGTCTCTCTCTCCCTCTCTTTCCTCCTGCTGTCTCTCTCCCACGCGCTGTATCTCTCTCTCCCTCATGCTGTCTCTCTCTCTCTCTCTCTCTCTCTCTCGCACGCTGTCTCTCTCCCCCACATGCTGTCTCTCTCTCTCTCCCTCACGCTGTCTCTCTCTTTCCCTTTCCCTCGCGCTGTCTCATTATCTCTCTCTCTCCCCTGAGCTGTCTCTCTCTCACACTCTTTCTCCCTCGCGCTCTCTTTCTCTCTCTCCCTCCCCCCGCTTTCTCTCTCTCTTTCTCCCTCGTTCTGTCTCTCTCTCTCCCACGCGGTGTCTCTCTCTCTCCCCCGCACTGTCTCTCTCTCTCCCTCATGCTGTCTCTCTCCCTCGCGCTGTCTCATTCTCTCTCTCTCCCCTGCGCTGTCTCTCTCTCACACTCTTTCTCCATCACGCTCCCTCTCTTCTCTGTCTCCCTCCCCCAGCTGTCTCTCTCTCTCTCTGCCCCTCATGCTGTCACCATCTCTCCCTCGCATTTTCTCTTTTTCTCTCTCTGTCCCTCATGCTGTCTCTCTCTCTCTCTCCTTCACACTGTCACTCTCTTCTCCCTCTCTTCCTCGTGTTGTCTCTCACCCTTGCGCTGTATCTCTTTCTCTCTCATGCTGTCCCTCTCTCTCTCCCTCACGCTGTCTATCACCCCCACACGCTTTATCTCTCCCTCTCCCTCACGCTGTCTCCCTCTCTCTTCCTCCCTTGCACTGACTCTCTCTCTCTCTCTCCCTTGCGCTGTCTCTCTCTCTGCCCCACGCTGTCTTTCTATCTCCATCATGTTGTCTCTTTTTCTGAATCCATCCCTCATGCTGTCTCTCTCTCTCTCTCTCTATCCCCTGCGTTGTCTCTCTCTCACACTATCTCTCCCTTACGCTGTCTCTCACTATCTCTCCCTCCCTCACGCTGTCTCTCTCTCCCTCGTGCTGTCTCTCTCTCTCCCTCACACTGCCTATCTGTCTACCCCGCTCTGTCTGTCTCTCTCCCTCATGCTGTCTCTCTCTCTCTCTCCCGTGTGCTGTGTCTCTCTCTCATTCGTGCTGTCTCACTCACTCTCCCACACGCTGTCTCTTTCTATCCTTCTCCCTCGCTCTGACTCTCTCTCTCTCTCTCCCCCTCATGCTGTCTCTCTCTCTCTCTCCCTCGTGCTGTCTCTCTCTCTCCCTCATGCTGTCTCTCTCTCTACTTGGTGATGTCTCTCACTCCCTTGCGCTGTCTATCTCTCTCCCCCGCTCTGTCTGTCTCACTCCCTCACGCTGTCTCTCTCTATCCCTCTCCCTCACACTGACTCTCTCTATCACTCCCCCTAATGCTGTCACCCTCTCTCCCTCGCACTGTCTCTTTTTCTCTCTCTGTCCCTCATGCTGTCTCTCTCTCTTTCCCTCACAAAGTCTCTCTCCCTCGTGCTGTATCTCTCTCTCCCCCACACTGTCTCTCTCTCTCTCCCTCATGCCGTCTCTCTCTCTCTCTCCCCCTCGCACTGTCTCTCTTTCCACCGTGCTGTCTCCCTCTCTCTCCCTCACGCTGTCTCTCTTCTCTGTCCCTCATGCTGTCACCCTCTCTCCCTCGCACTGTCTCTTTTTCTCTCTCCGTCCCTCATGCTGTCTCTCTCTCTCCCTCATGCTGTCTCTCGCTCTCCCTCTCTTCCTCATGCTGTCTCCCTCTCCCTCGCGCTGTCTCTCTCTCTCCCTCGCGCTGTCTCTCTCTCTCCCTCATGCTGTCTCTCTCTCTCCTTCTCCCTCGCGCTGACTCTCTCTCTCTCTCTCTCGCCCTCATGCTGTCTCTCTCTCTCTCTCTCTCCCTCACGTTGTCTCTCTCTCTCTCCCCCTCACACAGTCTGTCTCTCTCTCCCTCACGCTATTTCTCTCTCTCCCTCTCCCTCGAGCTGTCTCTCTCTCTCTCTCTCCCTCTCTTCCTCATGCTGTCTCTGTCTCTCTCGCGCTGTCTCTCTCTCTCAATCATGTTATCTCTCTCACTCTCTCTCTGCCTCACGCTGTCTCTCTCTCCCCCTCACGCTGTCTTTCTCTCTCCTTAACGCTGTCTCTCTCTCTCCCTCTCCCTCGCGCTGTCTCTCTCTCTCTCCCTCCCCTGTACTGTCTCTCTCTCACTCTCTTTCTCCCTCGTACTGTCTCTCTCTCACACTCTCTCTCCCTCGCGCTGTCGCTCTCTCCCTCTCTCGCAATGTCCCACTCTCTCACTCCCTTGTGCTGTCTCTCTCTCTCTCCCTGCCTCCAGCTGTCTCTCTCCCTCTCTCCCTTGCGCTGTCTATCTCTGTTGCCCGCTCTGTCTGTCTTGCTCCCTCACGCTATCTCGCTCTCTCACTTGGCTGTCTCCCTCACTCTCCCTCATGCTGTCTCTCTCTATCCCTCTCCCTCGCTCTGACTCTCTATCTATAACTCCCCCTCATGCTCTCTCTCTCTCTCCATCACACTGTCTCTTTTTCTCTCTCCGTCCCTCATGCTGTCTCTCTCTCTCTCTCTCCCTCACGTTGTGTCTCTCTCTCTCCCTCTCTTCCTCATGCTGTCTCTCTCTCCCTCGCGCTGTCTCTCTCTCTCTCTCTCCCTCACGCTGTCTCTCTCTCTCCCTCTCTCTCGCGCTGACTCTCGCTCTCTTCTTGCCCTCATGCTGTCTCTCTCTCTCTCCTTCACGTCTTCTCTATCTCACCTCCACGTTGTCTCTCTCTCTCTCCCTCACTCTGTTTCTCTCTCTCCCTCTCCCTCGTGCTGTCTCTTCCTCTCTCTCTCTCTCCCTCTCTTCCTCATGCTGTCTCTCTCTCCCTCGCACTGTCTCTCTCTCCCCCTCACGCTTTCTCTCTCTCTCTCTCCCTCACACTGTCTCTCTCTCGCCCCCTCCCTTGCACTGTCTCTCTCTCTCTCTCCCCGGTGCTGACTCTCTCTCACACTCTCTCTCCCTCGCGCTGTCTCTCTTTCTCTCTTCTCTCTCCCTCCCCCAGCTGTCTCTCTCACTCTCTCTCCCTCGTGCTTTCTCTCTCTCTACTTCATGCTGTCTCTCTCTCCCTCGCGCTTTCTCTCTCTCTCCCCCACGCTTTCTCTCTCTCTCACTCATGCTGTCTCTCTCTCTCCCTCGTGCTGTCTCTCTCTCCCCCGCACTGTCTCCCTCTCTCTCCCTCATGCTATGTCTCTCTCTCTCTCCCCCTCATGCTGTCTCTCTCTCTCTCTCCCCGGTGCTGACTCTCTCTCACACTCTCTCTCCCTCGCGCTGTCTCTCTTTCTCTCTTCTCTCTCCCTCCCCCAGCTGTCTCTCTCACTCTCTCTCCCTCGTGCTTTCTCTCTCTCTACTTCATGCTGTCTCTCTCTCCCTCGCGCTTTCTCTCTCTCTCCCCCACGCTTTCTCTCTCTCTCACTCATGCTGTCTCTCTCTCTCCCTCGTGCTGTCTCTCTCTCCCCCGCACTGTCTCCCTCTCTCTCCCTCATGCTATGTCTCTCTCTCTCTCCCCCTCATGCTGTCTCTCTCTCTCTCTCCCTTGCACTGTCTCTTTTTCTCTCTCCGTCCCTCATGCTGTCTCTCTCTCTCTCTCCCTCACACTTTCTCTCTCTCTCTCTCCCTCTCTTCCTCATGCTGTCTCTCTCTCCCCCGCACTGTCTCTCTCTCTCACTCACGCTGTCTCTCTCCCTCTCTCTCTCTCTATCCCTTGCGCTGTCTCTCTCTCCTCCTCGCGCTGACTCCCTCTCTCTTCTTCATGCTGTCTCTCTCTCTCCCTCTCCCCCACGCTGTCTCTCTATCTCTCCCCCTCATGCACTCTCTCTCTCTCTCTCCCTCGCACTGTCTCTCTCTCTCCCTCATGCTGTCTCTCTCTCTCTCTCCCCCTCATGCTGTCTCTCGCTCTCCTCATGTTGTCTCTCTCTCTCTCCCTCATGCTGTCTCTCTCTCTCCCTCTCCCTTGCACTGTCTGGCTCTCTCTCCCTCTCCCCTGCGCTCTATCTCTCTCACACTCTCTCTCCCTCACGCTCTCTTTCTCTCTCTCTCTCCCTCCCCCAGCTGTCTCTCTCTATCTCTCCCACATGTTGTCTCTCTCTCTACTTCATGCTGTCTCTCTCTCTCTCTGTCTCTCCCCCTCTCACTGTCTCTTTTTCTCTCTCCGTCCCTCATACTGTCTCTCTCTCTCTCTCCCTCATGCTGTCTCTCTCTCTCTCCGTCTCTTCCTTGTGCTGTCTCTCTACCCCACACACTGTCTCTCTCTCTCTCCCTCACGCTGTCTTTCTCCCTCCCTCTCCCTCGCGCTGTCTCATTCTCTCCCTCTCTCCCCTGCGCTGTCCCTCTCTCAAACTCTTTGTCCCTCGCGCTCTCTCTCTCTCTCTCTCGCCCTCCCCCAGGGTCTCTCTCTCTCTCTCCCTCGCGCTGTCTCTCTCTCTCTCCCGTGGTGTCTCTCTCTCTCCCCCGCAATGTCTCTCTCTCTCCCTCATTCTGTCTCTCTCTCTCTCTCTCTCCGTCTCTCTCTCCCCCTCGCACTGTCTCTCTCTCTCCCCCGTGCTGTCTTCCTCTCTCTCCCCCACATGCTGTCACCGTCTCTCCCTCGCACTGTCTCTTTTTCTCTCTCCGTACCCCATGCTGTGTCTCTCTCTCTCCCTCACGCTATCTCTCTCTCTCTCCCTCTCATCCTCGCGCTGTCTCTCTGTCCCTCGCGCTGTCTCTCTCACTCCCCTGCGCTGTCTCTCTCTCTCCCTCACGCTGTCTCTCTCTCTCTCTCTCTCTCCCTCGCGCTGTCTCTCTCTCTCCCTCGCGCTGTCTCTCTCTCTCCCTCGTGCTGTCTCTCTCTCTCTCCCTCATGCTGTCTCTCTCTCTCCCTCTCTTCCTCGTGCTGTCTCTCTCCCTCGCGCTGTATCTCTCTCACCCTCATGCTGTCTTTCTCTCTCTCTCCCTCTCTCTCCCACGCTGTCTATCTCCCCCACCTGCTGTCTCTATCCCTCTCCCTCACGCTGTCTCTCTCTCCCCCTCTCCCTCGCTCTGTCTCTCTCTCTCTCTGTCCCCTGAGCGGTCTCTCTCTCACACTCTCTCTCCCTCGTGCTGTCTTTCTCTCTCTCTCAACCTTTCCCAGCTGTCTCTCTCTCTCTCTCCCTCATGCTGTCTCTCTGTCTACTTCATGCTGTATCTCTCTCCCTTGCGCTGTCTCTCTCTCTCCACGCCCTGTCTCTCTCTCTCACTAACACTCTCTCTCTCTCTCCCTCGCGCTGTCACTATCTCTCAATCGCGCTGTCTCCCTCTCTCTCCCTCATGCTGTCTCTCTGTCTACTTCATGCTGTATCTCTCTCCCTTGCGCTGTCTCTCTCTCTCCACGCCCTGTCTCTCTCTCTCACTAACACTCTCTCTCTCTCTCCCTCGCGCTGTCACTATCTCTCAATCGCGCTGTCTCCCTCTCTCTCCCTCATGCTGCTTCTCTCTCTCTCCTCCTCCCTCGCACTGAAACTCTCTTTCACCCTCCCTCCCGCTATCTCTCTCTCTTTCCCTTGTGCTGGCTAACTCTCTCCCTCGTGCTGTCTATCTCTCTCCCCAACTCTGTCTGTCTCTCTCCCTCATGCTGTCTCGCTCTTTCTCCCCCTCGCGCTGTCTCTCTCTCTCACTTGTGCTGTCTCCCTCAAGCTTTCTCTATCTATCCCTCTCCCTTCCTCTGACTCTCTCTCACTCTCCCCCTCATGCTCTCTCTCTCTCTCTCCCTCGCATTGTCTCTTTTTCTCTCTCCATCCCTCATGCTGTCTTTCTCTCTCTCTCCCTAATGCTGTCTCTCTCCCTCTCTTTCCTACTGCTGTCTCTCTCCCTCGCGCTGTATCTCTCTCCCCCACATGCTGTCTCTCTCTCTCTCTCCCTCACACTGTCTCTCTCTTCTCCCTCTCTTCCTCCTGTTGTCTCTCACCCTCGCGCTGTATCTATTTCTCTCTCATGCTGTCCCTCTCTCTCTCTCTCCCTCACTCTGTCTATCTCCCCCACACGCTTTATCTCTCCCTCTCCCTCACGCTGTCTCCCTCTCTCCTTCGCCCTCGCACTGACTCTCTCTCTCTCTCCCTTGCGCTGTCTCTCTCTGCCCCACGCTGTCTTTCTATCTCCATCATGTTGTCTCTTTTTCTGTATCCGTCCCTCATGCTGTCTCTCTCTCTCTTGCTCCCTCGTGCTGTCTCTCTCTCTCTCTCTCTCTATCCCCTGCGTTGTCTCTCTCTCACACTATCTCTCCCTTACGCTGTCTCTCTCTATCTCTCCCTCCCTCCAGCTGTCTCTCTCTCTCCCTCGTGCTGTCTCCCTCTCTACCTCACACTGTCTATCTCTCTACCCCGCTCTGTCTGTCTCTCTCCCTCATTCTGTCTCTCTCTCTCTCTCTCTCTCCGTCTCTCTCTCTCTCTCGCCCTGTCTCTCTCTCTCCCCCGTGCTGTCTCCCTCTCTCTCCCTCATGCTGTCACTCTCTCTCTCTGCCCAACATGCTGTCACCGTCTCTCCCTCGCACTGTCTCTTTTTCTCTCTCCGTATCCCATGCTGTGTCTCTCTCTCTCCCTCACGCTGTCTCTCTCTCTCTCCCTCTCATCCTCGTGCTGTCTCTCTGTCCCTCGCGCTGTCTCTCTCACTCCCCTGCACTGTCTCTCTCTCTCCCTCATGCTGTCTCTCTCTCTCTCTCTCCCTCACGCTGTCTCTCTCTCTCTCCCTCGCGCTGTATCTCTCCGTCCCTCGTGCTGTCTCTCTCCCTCGCGCTGTATCTCTCTCACCCTCATGCTGTCTTTCTCTCTCTCTCTCTCTCTCCCACGCTGTCTATCTCCCCCACCTGCTGTCTCTATCCCTCTCCCTCACGCTGTCTCTCTCTCCCCCTCTCCCTCGCTCTGTCTCTCTCTCTCTCTGTCCCCTGAGCGGTCTCTCTCACATTCTCTCTCCCTCGTGCTGTCTTTCTCTCTCTCTCAACCTTTCCCAGCTGTCTCTCTCTATCTCCCTCGTGCTGTCTCTCTGTCTACTTCATGCTGTATCTTTCTCCCTTGCGCTGTCTCTCTCTCTCCACGCCCTGTCTCTCTCTCTCACTAACACTCTCTCTCTCTCTCTCTCCCTCGCGCTGTCACGATCTCTCACTGCGCTGTCTCCCTCTCTCTCCCTCATGCTGCCTCTCTCTCTCCTCCTCCTCCCTCGCACTGAAACTCTCTCTCTCCCTCCCTCCCGCTGTCTCTCTCTCTTTCCCTTGTGATGGCTAACTCTCTCCCTCGCGCTGTCTATCTCTCTCCCCAACTCTGTCTGTCTCTCTCCCTCATGCTGTCTCTCTCTTTCTCTCCCTCGCGCTGTCTCTCTCTCTCACTTGTGCTGTCTCCCTCAAGCTTTCTCTATCTATCCCTCTCCCTTGCTCTAACTCTCTCTCTCTCTCCCCCCCTCATGCTCTCTCTCTCTCCCTCGCATTGTCTCTTTTTCTCTCTCCGTCCCTCATGCTGTCTCTCTCTCTCTCTCCCTAATGCTGTCTCTCTCCCTCTCTTTCCTCCTGCTGTCTCTCTACCTCGCGCTGTATCTCTCTCCCCCACATGCGGTCTCTCTCTCTCTCCCTCATGCTGTCACTCTCTCTCACACTCTTTCTCCCTCGCGCTCCCTCTCTTCTCTCTCTCCCTCCCCCAGCTGTCTCTCTCTCTCTCTGCCCCTCATGCTGTCACCCTCTCTCCCTCGCACTTTCTCTTTTTCTCTCTCTGTCCCTCATGCTGTCTCTCTCTCTCTCTCCCTCACACTGTCTCTCTCTTCTCCCTCTCTTCCTCGTGTTGTCTCTCAACCTCGCGCTGTATCTATTTCTCTCTCTTGCTGTCCCTCTCTCTCTCTCTCCCTCACTCTGTCTATCTCCCCCACATGCTTTATCTCTCTCTCTCCCTCACGCTGTCTCCCTCTCTCCTTCTCCCTCGCACTGACTCTCTCTCTCTCTTCCTTGGGCTGTCTCTCTCTCTGCCCCACGCTGTCTTTCTATCTCCATCATGTTGTCTCTTTTTCTGTATCCGTCCCTCATGCTGTCTCTCTCTCTCTCTATCCCCTGCGTTGTCTCTCTCTCACACTATCTCTCCCTTACGCTGTCTCTCTCTATCTCTCCCTCCCTCCAGCTGTCTCTCTCTCTCCCTCGTGCTGTCTCTCTCTCTACCTCACACTGTCTATCTCTCTAACCCGCTCTGTCTGTCTCTCTCCCTCAAAGCTGTCTCTCTCTCTCTCCCTTGAGCTGTCTCTCTCTCTCTCTCCCTCATGCTGTCTCTCTCTCTCCCTCTCTTCCTCGTGCTGTCTCTCTCCCTCACGCTGTATCTCTCTCACCCTCATGCTTTCTTTCTCTCTCTCTCTCTCTCTCCCACGCTGTCTATCTCCCCCACCTGCTGTCTCTATCCCTCTCCCTCACGCTGTCTCTCTCTCCCCCTCTCCCTCGCTCTGTCTCTCTCTCTCTCTGTCCCCTGAGCGGTCTCTCTCTCACACTCTCTCTCCCTCGTGCTGTCTTTCTCTCTCTCTCAAACTTTCCCAGCTGTCTCCCTCTCTCTCCCTCGTGCTGTGTCTCTGTCTCCACACCCTGTCTCTCTCTCTCACTAACACTCTCTCTCTCTCTCTCCCTCGCGCTGTCACTATCTCTCACTCGCGCTGTCTCCCTCTCTCTCCCTCATGCTGCCTCTCTCTCTCTCCTCCTCCCTCGCACTGAAACTCTCTCTCTCCCTCCCTCCCGCTGTCTCTCTCTCTTTCCCTTGTGCTGGCTAACTCTCTCCCTCCCGCTGTCTATCTCTCTCCCCAACTCTGTTTGTCTCTCTCCCTCATGCTGTCTCTCTCTTTCTCTCCCTCACGCTGTCTCTCTCTCTCACTTGTGCTGTCTCCCTCAAGCTTTCTCTATCTATCCCTCTCCCTTGCTCTGACTCTCTCTCTCTCTCCCCCTCATTCTCTCTCTCTCTCTCTCCCTCCCATTTTCTCTTTTTCTCTCTCCATCCCTCATGCTGTCTCTCTCTCTCTCTCCCTAATGCTGTCTCTCTCCCTCTCTTTCCTCCTGCTGTCTCTCTCCCTCGCGCTGTATCTCTCTCCCCCACATGCTGTCTCTCTCTCTCTCTCGCTCACGCTGTCACTCTCTCTCCCTTTCCCTCGCGCTGTCTCATTATCTCTCTCTCTCCCCTGCGCTGTCTCTCTCTCACACTCTTTCGCCGTTGCGTTCTCTCTCTCTCTCTCTCCCTCCCTCCACTTTCTCTCTCTCTTTCTCCCTCGTGCTGTCTCTCTCTCTCCCCCGCACTGTCTCTCTCTCTCTCCCTCATGCTGTCTCTCTCCCTCGCGCTGTCTCATTCTCTCTCTCTCTCCCCTGCACTGTCTCTCTCTCACACTCTTTCTCCCTCGCGCTCCCTCTCTTCTCTCTCTCCCTCCCCCAGCTGTCTCTCTCTCTCTCTGCCCCTCATGCTGTCACCCTCTCTCCCTCGCACTTTCCCTTTTTCTCTCTCTGTCCCTCATGCTGTCTCTCTCTCTCTCCCTCACACTGTCTCTCTCTTCTCCCTGTCTTCCTCCTGTTGTGTCTCAACCTCGCGCTGTATCTATTTCTCTCTCATGCTGTCCCTCTCTCTCTCTCTCCCTCACTCTGTTTATCTCCCCCACACGCTTTATCTCTCCCTCTCCCTCACGCTGTCTCCCTCTCTCCTTCTCCCTCACACTGACTCTCTCTCTCCCTTGGGCTGTCTCTCTCTCTGCCCCGCGCTTTCTTTCTATCTCCATCATGTTGTCTCTTTTTCTGTATCCGTCCCTCATGCTGTCTCTCTCTCTCTTGCTCCCTCATGCTGTCTCTCTCTCTCTCTCTATCCCCTGCGTTGTCTCTCTCTCACACTATCTCTCCCTTACGCTGTCTCTCTCTATCTCTCTCTCCCTCGTGCTGTCTCTCTCTCTTCCTCACACTGTCTGTCTCTCTACCCCGCTCTGTCTGTCTCTCTCCCTCATGCTGCCTCTCTCTCTCTCTCCCTTGCGCTGTCTCTCTCTCTCTCTCCCTCACGCTGTCTCTCTCTCACTCTCTCTCGCGCTGACTCACTCTCGCTCTCTTCTTGCCCTCACGCTGTCTCTCTCTTCTTCAGGTTGTCTCTCTCTCTCTCCCTCACGCTGTTTCTCTCTCTCCCTCTCCCTCGTGCTGCCTCCTCCTCTCTCTCTCTCCCTCTCTTCCTCATGCTGTCTCTCTCTCCCTCGCGCTGTCTCTCTCTCCCCCTCACGCTTTCTCTCTCTCTCTCACCCTCACACTGTCTCTCTCTTGCCCCCTCCCTCGCACTGTCTCTCTCTCTCTCTCCCCAGTGCTGACTCTCTCTCACACTCTCTCTCCCTCGCGCTGTCTCTCTCTCTCTCTTCTCTCTCCCTCCGCCAGCTGTCTCTCTCACTCTCTCTCCCTCGTGCTTTCTCTCTCTCTACATCATGCTGTCTCTCTCCCTCGCGCTTTCTCTCTCTCGCCCACGCTGTCTCTCTCTCTCCTCTCCCACTCATGCTGTCTCTCTCTCTCCCTCGTGCTGTCTCCCTCTCTACCTCACACTGTCTATCTCTCTACCCCGCTCTGTCTGTCTCTCTCCCTCATTCTGTCTCTCTCTCTCTCTCTCTCTCCGTCTCTCTCTCTCTCTCGCCCTGTCTCTCTCTCTCCCCCGTGCTGTCTCCCTCTCTCTCCCTCATGCTGTCACTCTCTCTCTCTGCCCAACATGCTGTCACCGTCTCTCCCTCGCACTGTCTCTTTTTCTCTCTCCGTATCCCATGCTGTGTCTCTCTCTCTCCCTCACGCTGTCTCTCTCTCTCTCCCTCTCATCCTCGTGCTGTCTCTCTGTCCCTCGCGCTGTCTCTCTCACTCCCCTGCACTGTCTCTCTCTCTCCCTCATGCTGTCTCTCTCTCTCTCTCTCCCTCACGCTGTCTCTCTCTCTCTCCCTCGCGCTGTATCTCTCCGTCCCTCGTGCTGTCTCTCTCCCTCGCGCTGTATCTCTCTCACCCTCATGCTGTCTTTCTCTCTCTCTCTCTCTCTCCCACGCTGTCTATCTCCCCCACCTGCTGTCTCTATCCCTCTCCCTCACGCTGTCTCTCTCTCCCCCTCTCCCTCGCTCTGTCTCTCTCTCTCTCTGTCCCCTGAGCGGTCTCTCTCACATTCTCTCTCCCTCGTGCTGTCTTTCTCTCTCTCTCAACCTTTCCCAGCTGTCTCTCTCTATCTCCCTCGTGCTGTCTCTCTGTCTACTTCATGCTGTATCTTTCTCCCTTGCGCTGTCTCTCTCTCTCCACGCCCTGTCTCTCTCTCTCACTAACACTCTCTCTCTCTCTCTCTCCCTCGCGCTGTCACGATCTCTCACTGCGCTGTCTCCCTCTCTCTCCCTCATGCTGCCTCTCTCTCTCCTCCTCCTCCCTCGCACTGAAACTCTCTCTCTCCCTCCCTCCCGCTGTCTCTCTCTCTTTCCCTTGTGATGGCTAACTCTCTCCCTCGCGCTGTCTATCTCTCTCCCCAACTCTGTCTGTCTCTCTCCCTCATGCTGTCTCTCTCTTTCTCTCCCTCGCGCTGTCTCTCTCTCTCACTTGTGCTGTCTCCCTCAAGCTTTCTCTATCTATCCCTCTCCCTTGCTCTAACTCTCTCTCTCTCTCTCCCCCCCTCATGCTCTCTCTCTCTCCCTCGCATTGTCTCTTTTTCTCTCTCCGTCCCTCATGCTGTCTCTCTCTCTCTCTCCCTAATGCTGTCTCTCTCCCTCTCTTTCCTCCTGCTGTCTCTCTACCTCGCGCTGTATCTCTCTCCCCCACATGCGGTCTCTCTCTCTCTCCCTCATGCTGTCACTCTCTCTCACACTCTTTCTCCCTCGCGCTCCCTCTCTTCTCTCTCTCCCTCCCCCAGCTGTCTCTCTCTCTCTCTGCCCCTCATGCTGTCACCCTCTCTCCCTCGCACTTTCTCTTTTTCTCTCTCTGTCCCTCATGCTGTCTCTCTCTCTCTCTCCCTCACACTGTCTCTCTCTTCTCCCTCTCTTCCTCGTGTTGTCTCTCAACCTCGCGCTGTATCTATTTCTCTCTCTTGCTGTCCCTCTCTCTCTCTCTCCCTCACTCTGTCTATCTCCCCCACATGCTTTATCTCTCTCTCTCCCTCACGCTGTCTCCCTCTCTCCTTCTCCCTCGCACTGACTCTCTCTCTCTCTTCCTTGGGCTGTCTCTCTCTCTGCCCCACGCTGTCTTTCTATCTCCATCATGTTGTCTCTTTTTCTGTATCCGTCCCTCATGCTGTCTCTCTCTCTCTCTATCCCCTGCGTTGTCTCTCTCTCACACTATCTCTCCCTTACGCTGTCTCTCTCTATCTCTCCCTCCCTCCAGCTGTCTCTCTCTCTCCCTCGTGCTGTCTCTCTCTCTACCTCACACTGTCTATCTCTCTAACCCGCTCTGTCTGTCTCTCTCCCTCAAAGCTGTCTCTCTCTCTCTCCCTTGAGCTGTCTCTCTCTCTCTCTCCCTCATGCTGTCTCTCTCTCTCCCTCTCTTCCTCGTGCTGTCTCTCTCCCTCACGCTGTATCTCTCTCACCCTCATGCTTTCTTTCTCTCTCTCTCTCTCTCTCCCACGCTGTCTATCTCCCCCACCTGCTGTCTCTATCCCTCTCCCTCACGCTGTCTCTCTCTCCCCCCTCTCCCTCGCTCTGTCTCTCTCTCTCTCTGTCCCCTGAGCGGTCTCTCTCTCACACTCTCTCTCCCTCGTGCTGTCTTTCTCTCTCTCTCAAACTTTCCCAGCTGTCTCCCTCTCTCTCCCTCGTGCTGTGTCTCTGTCTCCACACCCTGTCTCTCTCTCTCACTAACACTCTCTCTCTCTCTCTCCCTCGCGCTGTCACTATCTCTCACTCGCGCTGTCTCCCTCTCTCTCCCTCATGCTGCCTCTCTCTCTCTCCTCCTCCCTCGCACTGAAACTCTCTCTCTCCCTCCCTCCCGCTGTCTCTCTCTCTTTCCCTTGTGCTGGCTAACTCTCTCCCTCCCGCTGTCTATCTCTCTCCCCAACTCTGTTTGTCTCTCTCCCTCATGCTGTCTCTCTCTTTCTCTCCCTCACGCTGTCTCTCTCTCTCACTTGTGCTGTCTCCCTCAAGCTTTCTCTATCTATCCCTCTCCCTTGCTCTGACTCTCTCTCTCTCTCCCCCTCATTCTCTCTCTCTCTCTCTCCCTCCCATTTTCTCTTTTTCTCTCTCCATCCCTCATGCTGTCTCTCTCTCTCTCTCCCTAATGCTGTCTCTCTCCCTCTCTTTCCTCCTGCTGTCTCTCTCCCTCGCGCTGTATCTCTCTCCCCCACATGCTGTCTCTCTCTCTCTCTCGCTCACGCTGTCACTCTCTCTCCCTTTCCCTCGCGCTGTCTCATTATCTCTCTCTCTCCCCTGCGCTGTCTCTCTCTCACACTCTTTCGCCGTTGCGTTCTCTCTCTCTCTCTCTCCCTCCCTCCACTTTCTCTCTCTCTTTCTCCCTCGTGCTGTCTCTCTCTCTCCCCCGCACTGTCTCTCTCTCTCTCCCTCATGCTGTCTCTCTCCCTCGCGCTGTCTCATTCTCTCTCTCTCTCCCCTGCACTGTCTCTCTCTCACACTCTTTCTCCCTCGCGCTCCCTCTCTTCTCTCTCTCCCTCCCCCAGCTGTCTCTCTCTCTCTCTGCCCCTCATGCTGTCACCCTCTCTCCCTCGCACTTTCCCTTTTTCTCTCTCTGTCCCTCATGCTGTCTCTCTCTCTCTCCCTCACACTGTCTCTCTCTTCTCCCTGTCTTCCTCCTGTTGTGTCTCAACCTCGCGCTGTATCTATTTCTCTCTCATGCTGTCCCTCTCTCTCTCTCTCCCTCACTCTGTTTATCTCCCCCACACGCTTTATCTCTCCCTCTCCCTCACGCTGTCTCCCTCTCTCCTTCTCCCTCACACTGACTCTCTCTCTCCCTTGGGCTGTCTCTCTCTCTGCCCCGCGCTTTCTTTCTATCTCCATCATGTTGTCTCTTTTTCTGTATCCGTCCCTCATGCTGTCTCTCTCTCTCTTGCTCCCTCATGCTGTCTCTCTCTCTCTCTCTATCCCCTGCGTTGTCTCTCTCTCACACTATCTCTCCCTTACGCTGTCTCTCTCTATCTCTCTCTCCCTCGTGCTGTCTCTCTCTCTTCCTCACACTGTCTGTCTCTCTACCCCGCTCTGTCTGTCTCTCTCCCTCATGCTGCCTCTCTCTCTCTCTCCCTTGCGCTGTCTCTCTCTCTCTCTCCCTCACGCTGTCTCTCTCTCGCTCTCTCTCGCGCTGACTCACTCTCGCTCTCTTCTTGCCCTCACGCTGTCTCTCTCTTCTTCAGGTTGTCTCTCTCTCTCTCCCTCACGCTGTTTCTCTCTCTCCCTCTCCCTCGTGCTGCCTCCTCCTCTCTCTCTCTCCCTCTCTTCCTCATGCTGTCTCTCTCTCCCTCGCGCTGTCTCTCTCTCCCCCTCACGCTTTCTCTCTCTCTCTCACCCTCACACTGTCTCTCTCTTGCCCCCTCCCTCGCACTGTCTCTCTCTCTCTCTCCCCAGTGCTGACTCTCTCTCACACTCTCTCTCCCTCGCGCTGTCTCTCTCTCTCTCTTCTCTCTCCCTCCGCCAGCTGTCTCTCTCACTCTCTCTCCCTCGTGCTTTCTCTCTCTCTACATCATGCTGTCTCTCTCCCTCGCGCTTTCTCTCTCTCGCCCACGCTGTCTCTCTCTCTCCTCTCCCACTCATGCTGTCTCTCTCTCTCCCTCGTGCTGTCTCTCACTCTCCCCTGCGCTGTCTCCCTCTTTCTCCCTCACGCTGTGTTTCTCTCTCTCCCCCTCATGCTGTCTCTCTCTCTCTTCCCTTGCACTGTCTCTTTTTCTCTCTCCGTCCCTCATGCTGTCTCTCTCTCTCTCTCCCTCACACTTTCTCTCTCCCTCTCTTCCTTATGCTGTCTCTCTCTCCCCCGCACTGTTTCTCTCTCTCACTCACGCTGTCTCTCTCCCTCTCTCTCTCTCTATCCCTTGCGCTGTCTCTCTCTCCTCCTCGCACTGACTCCCTCTCTCTCCTTCACGCTTTCTCTCTCTCTCCCTCTCCCTCACGCTGTCTCTCTCTCTTTCTCTCCCCCTCATGCACTCTCTCTCTCTCTCCCTCACACTGTCGCTCTCTCTCCCTCATGCTGTCTCTCTCTCTCTTCTCTCCCTCATGCTGTCTCTCGCTCCACTCATGTTGTCTCACTCTCTCTCCCTCACTCTGTCTCTCTCTCTCCCTCTCCCTCTCCCTCACACTGTCTGGCTCTCTCTCCCTCTCCCCTGCTCTCTCTCTCTCTCACACTCTCTCTCCCTCACGTTCTCTTTCTCTCTCTCTCTCCCTCCCCCAGCATGTCTCTCTCTATCTCTCCCACATGTTGTCTCTCTCTCTACTTCATGCTGTCTCTCTCACTCTCTGTCTCTCCCCCTCACACTGTCTCTTTTTCGCTCTCCGTCCCTCATGCTGTCTCTCTCTCTCTCTCCCTCATGCTATCTCTCTCTCTCTCCCTCTCTTCCTCGTGCTGTCTCTCTCCCTCGAGCTGTATCTCTCTCACCCTCATGCTGTCTGTCTCTCTCTCTCTCTCTCTCCCACGCTGTCTATCTCCCCCACCTGCTGTCTCTCTCCCTCTCCCTCACGCTGTCTCTCTCTCTCCCTCTCCCTCGCTCTGTCTCTCTCTCTCTCTGTCCCCTGAGCGGTCTCACTCTCACACTCTCTCTCCCTCGTGCTGTCTCTCTCTCTCTCTCTCTACCTCCCCCAGCTGTCTCTCTCTCTCTCTGCCTCACGCTGTCTCTCTCTCCCCTTCACGCTGTCTGTCTCTCTCCCTCATGCTGTCTCTCTCTCTCCCTCTCCTTCACGCTGTCTCTCTCTCTCTCTCCCCTGCACTGTCTCTCACACTCTTTCTCCCTCATACTGTCTCTCTCACACTCTCTCACCCTCGCGCTGTCTCTCTCTCCCTGCCTCCAGTTGTCTCTCTCTCTCTCTCCCTCGTGCTGTCTCTCTCTCTCCCTCGCGCAGTCTCTCTCTCTACTTGGTGCTGTCCCTCTTTCCCTTGGGCTGTCTATCTCTGTCCCCCGCTCTGTCTGTCTTGCTCCCTCACGCTATCTCTCTCTCTCACTTGGCTGTCTCCCACACTCTCCCTCACTCTGTCTCTCTCTATCCCTCTCCCTCGCTCTGACTCTCTATCTATCACTCCCCCTCATGCTCTCTCTCTCTCTCCATCGCACTGTCTCTTTTTCTCTCTCCGTTCCTCATGCTGTCTCTCTCACTCTCTCCCTGACGCTGTCTCTCTCTCTCTCCCTCTCTTCCATGTGCTGTCTCTTTCCCTCACGCTGTATCTCTCTCTCCCTCATGCTGTCTCTCTCACTCTCTCTCCCTCGCGCTGTCTCACTCCACCACACGCTGTCTCTCTCTCTATCCCTCACGCTGTCTCTCTCTCCCTCTCCCTCGCACTGTTTCATTCTCTCTCTCTCTCCCCTGCCCTATCTCTCTCTCACACTCTCTCTCCCTAGCGCTCTCTCTCTCTCTCTCTCTCCCTCCCCCAGCTGTCTCTCCCTCTCTCTCCCTCGTGCTATCTCTCTCTCTCTCCCTGCACTGTCTCTCTCTCTCACCCTCACTGTCCCTCTCTCTCTGTCTCCCTCACACTGTCTCTCGCTCTCCCTCTCCCTCGCATTGACTCTCTCTCTCTCCCTCATGCTGTCTCTCCTTCTTTCCCTCACACTGTCTGTTTTTCTCCCTTCGTCCCTCATTCTGTCTCTCTCTCTCTCCCTCACGCTATCTCTCTCTCTCTCCTTCTCTTCCTCATGCTGTCTCTCTCTTCCTCGTGCTGTCTCTCACCCCCTCACGCTTTCTCACTCTCTCTCTCTCTCACGCTGTCTCTCTCTCTCCCTCCCCCAGCTGTCTCTCTCTCTCTCTCTCCCCCACGCAGTCTCTCTCTCTCACTCATGCTGTCTCTCTCTTTCCCTCGTGCTGTCTCTCTCTTCCCCACGCTGAATCCCTCTCCCTCCCTCACGCTGTGTCTCTCTCTCCTCCTCCCTCGCACTGACTCTCTCTCTCTTTCTACCTCGCGCTGTCTCTCTCTCTGCTCTGCTCTGTCTTTCTATTTCCATCATGCTGTCTCTTTTTCTGTCTCCGTCCCTCATGCTGTCTCTCTCTCTCTCGCTCCCTCATGCTGTCTCTCTCTCTCTCTCTCTCTATCCCCTGCGTTGTCTCTCTCTCACACTATCTCTCCCTCACGCTGTCTCTCTCTATCTCTTCCTCCCTCCAGCTGTCTCTCTCTCTCCCTCGTGCTGTCTCTCTCTCTCCCTCACACTGTCTATCTCTCTACCCCACTCTGTCTGTCTCTCTCCCTCATGCTGTCTCTCTCTCTCTCACCCTCGCGCTGTCTCTCTCTCTCACTCGTGCTGCCTCCCTCACTCTCCCTCACGCTGTCTGCCTCTATCCCTCTTCCTCGCTCTGACTCTCTCTCTCTGTCTCTCCCCTTCATGCTGTCTCGCTCTCGCTCCCTCGCACTGTCTCCTTTTCTCTCTCTGTCCCTCATGCTGTCTCTCTCTCTCTCTCTCTCTCCCTCGTGCTGTCTCTCTCTTTCCCTCATGCTGTCTTGCTCTCTACTTGGTGCTGTCTCTCACTCCCTTGCGCTGTCTACCTCCCTCCCCCGCTCTGTCTGTCTCTCTCCCTCAAGCTGCCTCTCTCTCTCTCTCTCTCTCCCTCACGCTGTCTCTCTCTATCCCTCTCCCTCACTCTGAATCTCTCTCTATCACTCCCACTCATGCTGTCACCCTCTCTCCCTCAAACTGTCTCTTTTTCTCTCTCTGTCCCTCATGCTGTCTCTCTCTCTCTCTCTCCCTCATGCTGTCTATCTCTCTGCCCGCACTGTCTCTCACTCTGCCTCATGCTGTATCTCACTCTCTTACCCTCACGCTGTCTCTCTCTCTCCCTCTCAATCATGCTGACTCTCTCTCTCTCTCTCTCCCCCTCATACTGTATCTCTTTCTCTCCCTCGCACTGTCTCTTTTTCTCTCTCCGTCCCTCATGCTGTGTCTCTCTCTCTCTCTTTTCCTCATGCTGTCTCTCTCTCTCTCACTCCCCTGCGCTGTCTCTCTCTCACACTCTCTCTCCCTCACACTGTCTCTCTCTCTCTCCCTCGTGCTCGCTCTCTCTCTCTCCTTCACGCTGTCTCTCTCTCTCCCTCTCCCTCGCGCTGACTCTCTCTCTCTCTCTCCCCCTCATGCTGTCTCTCTCTCTCTCTCCCTCATGCTGTCTTTCTCTCTCTCTCTCTCTTCCTCGTCCTGTCTCTCTCTCTCCCTCACGCTGTCTCTCTCTCCCCCGCGCTGTCTCTCTCTCTCCCTCACGCTGTCTCTCTCTCTCTCCCTCGCGCTGTCTCTCTCTCTCCCTCGCGCTGACTCCCTCTCTCTCCCTCATGCTGGCTCCCTCTCTCCCTCTCCCTTGTGCTGAATCTCTATCTCTCTCTCTCTCTCGCCCTCATGCTGTCTCTCTCTTTCTCTCCCTCACGCTGTCTCTCTATCTCCCCCTCACGGTGTCTCTCTCTCTGTCCCTCACACTGTCTCTCCCTCTCCCTCTCGCTCGCGCTGTCTCTCTCGCTCTCCCTCTCTTCCTCGTGCTGTCTCTCTCTCCCTCGTGCTGTCTCTCTCTCTCACTCATAATGTCTCTCTCTCACTCCCTCACACTGTCTCTCTCTCCCCCTCACGCTGACTCTCTCTCTCCCTCATGCTGTCTCTCTCTCTTTCCCTTTCCCTCGCGCTGTCTCTCTCTCTCTCTCTCAAATGCGCTGTCTCTCTATCTCACACTGTCTCTCCGTCGCGCTGTCTCTCTCTCTCTCCCACCCTCCAACTGTGTGTCTCTCTCTCTCCCTCATGCTGTCTCTCTCTCTACTTTGTGCTGTCTCTCTCTCCCTCGCACTGTCTCTCCCTCACCCCTGAGCTGTCTCTCTCTCTCCCTCATGCTGTCTCTCTCTCTCTCGCGTTGTCTCTCTCTCTCTCCTCCGCACTGTCTCCCTCTCTCTCCTCATGATGTCTCTCTCTCTCTCTCCCACTCACGCTGTCACTCTCTCCCACTTGAGCTGTCTCCCTCTCTCTCCTTCACACAGTTTCTCTCTCTCTCCTACCCTCCTGCTGTCTCTCTCTCTCTGTCCTTCGCGCTGTCTCTCCCTCTCCCTCGTGCTGTCCACCTATCTATTTTGTGCTGTCTCTCTCTCTCTCACGCTGTCTACCTCTCTGCACTTGCTGTCTCTCTCTCTCCCTCGTGCTGTCACTCTCTCTCTTACCCTCGTGCTGTCACTCTCTCTCTCACACGTGTTGTCTGCATCTCTCTGTCTCATGCTATCTCCCTCTCTCCCTCTCCCTCACGCTGTTTCTCTCTCTCCCTCTCCCTCGCACGGACTCTCTCTCTCTCACTCGCTCGCGCTGTCTCTCTCTCTGCCCCGCACTGTCTTTCTCTCTCCCTCAAGCTGTCTCTTTTTCTCTCTCCGTCCCTCATGCTGTATCTCTCTCTCTCTCTCTCTGCATCATGCTGTCTCTCCCTCTCTCCCCTGTGCTGTCTCTCTCTCACACTCTCTCTCACTCGGGCTGTCTTTCTCTCTCTCTCACAGTGTCCCTCTCTCTGTCTCCCTCCCGCAGTCTCTCTCTCTCTCTCTCTCTCTCTCCCTCCCTCCAGCTGTCACTCTCTCTCTCTCTCCCTCGTGCTGTCTCTCTCTCTCCATCACGCTGTCTCTCTCTCTACTTCAGGCTGTCTCTCTCTCTGTCGCGCTGTCTCTCTCCCTCCCTCGCGCAGTATCTCTCTCTCTCCCTCACGCTGTCTCTCTCCCTCCTTATCCCTCATGCTCTCTCTCTCTCTCTCGTGCTGTCCCTCTCTCTCACTCCCTCGCACAGTCTTTCTCTCTCTCTCCCTCCCTCCAACTGTCTCTCTCTCTCTCTCGCCCTCATGCTGTCTTTCTCTACTTTGTGCTGTCTCGCTCTCCCTCACGCTGTCTCTCTCTCTCCCTCGCACAGTCTCTCTCTCCCTCATGCTGGCTCTGTCTTCATCTCCCTCGCGCTGAATCTCTATCTCTCTCTCTCTCTCTCTCTCGCTCTCAAGCTGTCTCTCCCTTTTTGTCCCTCATGCTGTCTCTCTATCTCCCGCTCATGCTGTCTCTCTCTCCCTCTCTTCCTCGTGCTGCCTCGCACTCCCTCGCGCTGTCTCTTTCTCCCACTCATGCTGTCTCTCACTCCCTTACCCTCATGCTGTCACTCTCTCTCCCTCTCCCTCATGCTGACTCTCTCTCTCTCTCTCTCTTCCCCTCATGCTGTATCTCTCTCTCTCCCTCGCAGTGTCTCTTTTTCTCTTTCCGTCCCTCATGCTGTCTCTCTCTCCCTCTCTCCATCATGCTGTCTCTCTCCCTCTCCCTCACGCTGTCTACTCTCTCTCTCTCTGCCTCCCTCCAGCTCTCTCTCTCTCTCTCTCTCTCTCCCTTGTGCTGTCTCTCTCTTGACTTTGTGCTTTCTCTCCCTCCCTCGCGCTGTCTCTCTCACTCCACATGCTGTCTCTCTCTCTCCTCACGCTGTCACCCGCTATCTCCCTCGCGCTGTCACTCTCTCTGCCTCACGCTGTCTCCCTCTCTCTCCCTGAGGCTGTCTCTCTCTCTCCCTCCCCCTCATGCTGTCTCTCTCTCTCCCTCACACTGTCTCTTTTTCTCTCTCCGTCCCTCATGCTCTCTCTCTCTCTTTCTACCTCGCGCTGTTTCTCTCTCTCACTCACGCTGTCTCTCTCTCTCTCTCTCCTTCATGCTGTCTCTCTCTCTCCCTCTCCCTCGCGCTGACTCTCTCTCTCTCTCCCCCTCATGATGTCTCTCTCTCTCCCTCACACTGTCTCTTTTTCTCTCTCTGTCCCTCATGCTGTCTTTCTCTCTCTCTCTCTCTGCCTCTCTTCCTCGTCCTGTCTCTCTCTCCCTCACGCTGTCTCTCTCTGTCCCCCGCGCTGTCTCTCTCACTCTCTCCCTCGCGCTGTCTCTCTCTCTCCCTTGCCCTGTCTCCCTCTCTCTCCCTCATTCTGGCTCTCTCTCTCCCTCTCCCTTGCGCTGAATCTCTATCTCTCTCTCTCTCTCGCCCTCTTGCTGTCTCTCTCTTTCTCTCCCTCATGCTGTCTCTCTAACTCCCACTCACGGTGTCTCTCTCTGTCCCTCACGCTGTCTCTCCCTCTCCCTTTCCCTCGGGCTGTCTCTCTCTGTCTCTCCCTCTCTTCCTCGTGCTGTCTCTCTCTGCCTCGTGCTGTCTCTCTGCCTCACTCATAATGTCTCTCTCAATCCCTCACACGGTCTCTCTCTCCCCCTATGCTGTCTCTCTCTCTCTCCCTCATGCTGTCTGTCTCTCTTTCCCTTTCCTTCGTGCTGTCTCTCTCTCTCTCTCTCAAATGCGCTGTCTCTCTCACACTCTCTCCCTCGCGCTGTCTCTCTTTCTCTCTCCCTCCCCCAACTGTGTCTCTCTCTCTCTCCCTCGTGCTGTCTCTCTCTCTACTTTGTGCTGTCTCTCAAACCCTCGCACTGTCTCTCTCTCACCCCTGTGCTGTCTCTCTCTCTCCCTCATGCTGGCTCTCTCTCTCCCTCTCCCTTGCGCTGAATCTCTATCTCTCTCTCTCTCTCGCCCTCATGCTGTCTCTCTCTTTCTCTTCCTCATGCTGTCTCTTTTTCTCTGTCCCTCATGCTGTCTCTCCCTCTCCCTCTCCCTCGGGATGTCTCTCTCTCTCTCTCCCTCTCTTCTTCGTGCTGTCTCTCTCTCCCTCGTGCTGTCTCTCTCTCTCACTCATAATGGCTCTCTCTCACTCCCTCACACTGTTTCTCTCTCCCCCTAATGCTGTCTCTCTCTCTCCCTCATGCTGTCTGTCTCTCTTTCCCTTTCCCTCATGCTGTCTCTCTCTCACCCCTGCGCTGTCTCTCTCTCTACCTCATGCTGGCTCTCTCTCTCTCTCTCCCTTGCGCTGAATCTCTATCTCTCTCTCTCTCTCACCCTCATGCTGTCTCTCTCTTTCTCTCCCTCACGCTGTCTCTCTATATCCCCCTCACGGTGTCTCCCTCTGTCCCTCACACTGTCTCTCCCTCTCTCTCCCTCGGGCTGTCTCTCTCTCTCTCCCTCTCTTCCTCGTGCTGTCTCTCTCTCCCTCGTGCTGTCTCTCTCTCTCACTCATAACGTCTCTCTCTCACTCCCTCACGCTGTCTCTCTCTCCCCCTCACGCTGACTCTCTCTCTCCCTCATGCTGTCTCTCTCTCTTTCCATTTCCCTCACGCTGTCTCTCTCTCTCTCTCAAATGCGCTGTCTCTATCTCTCACACTCTCTATCCCTCGCGCTGTCTCTCTCTCTCTCTCCCTCCTCCAACTGTGTGTCTCTCTCTCTCCCTCGTGCTGTCTCTCTCTCTACTTTGTGCTGTCTCTCTCTCCCTCGCGCTGTCTCTCTCTCACCCCTGAGCTGTCTCTCTCTCTCCTCATGATGTCTCTCTCTCTCCCCCTCACGCTGTCACTCTCTCCCACTCGCGCTGTCTCTCTCTCTCTCCCTCATACAGTTTCTCTCTCTGTCTCCCACCCTCCAGCTATCTTTCTCTCTCTTTCTGTCCTTCACGCTGTCTCTCCCTCTCCCTCGTGCTGTCCACCTATCTATTTTGTGCTGTCTCTCTCTCTCTCACACTGTCTATCTCTCTGCCCGTGCTGTCTCTCTCTCTCCCTCGTGCTGTCACTCTCTCTCTTAAACCTCGTGCTGTCACTCTCTCTCACACGCGTTGTCTCCCTCTCTCTGCCTCATGCTGTCTCCCTCTCTCACCCTCACGCTGTCTCTCTCTCTCCCTCTCCCTCTCGCTGACTCTCTCTCTCCCCCGTGCTGTCTTTCCCTCTCCCTCATGCTGTCTCTCTCTCTCTCTCGCACTGTCTCTCTCTCCCTCTTCCTCGCGCTGTCTCTCTCTCTCTCTCTCTCTCCCTAGCACCGCCACTCTCTCTCTTTCGCGCTGTCTCTCTCTCTCCCCCATGCTGTCTGTCTCTCTCCCCCTCACGCTGTCTCTCTCTCTCTCTCCCTTATGCTGTCTCTCTCTCTCCCTCTCCCTCACGTTATCTCTCTCTCTCTCCCTCCCTCCAGCTGTCTCTCTCTCTCTCTCCCTCGTGCTGTCTCTCTCTCTCCATCACGCTGTGCTCTCTCTACTTCATGCTGTCTCTCTCTCTGTCGCGCTGTCTCTCTCCCTCCCTCGCGCAGTATCTCTCTCTTTCCCTCATGCTGTCTCTCTCTCTCCTTATCCCTCATGCTCTCTCTCTCTCTCTCGTGCTGTCATTCTCTCTCACTCCCTCGCACAGTCTTTCTCTCTCTCTCCCTCCCTCCAGCTGTCTCTCTCTCTCTCGCCCTCATGCTGTCTCTCTCTCTACTTTGTGCTCTCTCGATCTCCCTCGCGCTGTCTCTCTCTCTCCCCCGCACAGTCTCTCTCTCCCTCATGCTGGCTCAGTCTTCATCTCCCTCGCGCTGAATCTCTATCTCTCTCTCTCTCTCGCTCTCAAGCTGTCTCTCCCTTTTTGTCCCTCACGCTGTCTCTCTATCTCCCGCTCACGCTGTATCTCTCGGTCCCACATGCTGTCTCTCTCTCTCCCTCTCCCTCACGCTGTCTCTCTCTTCCTCTCTTCCTCGTGCTGCCTCGCACCCCCTCACGCTGTCTCTCTCTCCCACTCATGCTGTCTCTCACTCCCTTACCCTCATGCTGTCACTCTCTCTCCCTCTCCCTCATGCTGACTCTCTCTCTCTCTCTCTCTCTCTCTCTCCCCCTCATGCTGTATTTCTCTCTCTCCCTCGCAGTGTCTCTTTTGTCTTTCCGTCCCTCATGCTGTCTCTCTCTCTCTCTCTCCATCAAGCTGTCTCTCTCTCTCTCCCCTGCGCTGTCTCTCTCTCACACCCCCTCTCCCTTGCGCTGTCTACTCTCTCTCTCTCTGCCTCCCTCCATCTCTCTCTCTCCCTTGTGCTGTCTCTCTCTTGACTTTGTGCTTTCTCTCCCTCCCTCGCGCTGTCTCTCTCTCTCCACATGCTGTCTCTCTCTCTCCTCACGCTGTCACCCGCTCTCTCCCTCGCGCTGTCACTCTCTCTGCCTCCGCGCTGTCTCCCTCTCTCTCCCTGACGCTGTCTCTCTCTCTCCCCTCCCCCTCATGCTGTCTCTCTCTCCCCCTCACACTGTCTCTTTTTCTCTCTCCGTCCCTCATGCTCTCTCTCTTTCTTTCTACCGTCGTGCTGTTTCTCTCTCTCCTCCACGCTGTCTCTCTCTCTCACTCACGCTGTCTCTCTCTCTCTCTCTCTCCTTCACGCTGTCTCTCTCTCTCCCTCTCCCCTCGCGCTGACTCTCTCTCTCTCTCCCCCCTCATGATGTCTCTCTCTCTCCCTCACACTGTCTCTTTTTCTCTCTCTGTCCCTCATGCTGTCTCTCTCTCTCTCTCCCTCATGCTGTCTCTCTCTCTCCCCTCTCCCTCGGGCTGTCTCTCTCTGTCTCTCCCTCTCTTCCTTGTGCTGTCTCTCTCTGCCTCGTGCTGACTCTCTCTCTCACTCATAATGTCTCTCTCTCAATCCCTCACACGGTCCCTCTCTCCCCCTAATGCTGTCTCTCTCTCTCCCTCATGCTGTCTCTCTCTCTTTCCCCTTTCCCTCGCGCTGTCTCTCTCTCTCTCTCTCAAATGCGCTGTCTCTCTCACACTCTCTCTCCCTCGCGCTGTCTCTCTCTCTCTCTCTCCCTCCCCCAACTGTGTCTCTCTCTCTCTCCCTCGTGCTGTCTCTCTCTCTACTTTGTGCTGTCTCTCTCACCCTCGTGCTGTCTCTCTCTCACCCCTGCGCTGTCTCTCTCTCTCCCTCATGCTGGCTCTCTCTCTCCCTCTCCCTTGAGCTGAATCTCTATCTCTCTCTCTCTCTCGCCCTCATGCTGTCTCTCTCTTTCTCTTCCTCATGCTGTCTCTCTATCTCTGTCCCTCATGCTGTCTCTCCCTCTCCCTCTCCCTCGGGCTGTCTCTCTCTCTCTCTCCCTCTCTTCCTTGTGCTGTCTCTCTCTCCCTCGTGCTGTCCTCTCTCTCTCCCTCACAATGTCTCTCTCCCTCGTGCTGTATCTCACTCTCCCTCATGCTGGCTCTCTCTCTACTTCGAGCTGTCTCTCTCTCCCTCGCGGTGTCTCTCTCTCTCCCCCACACTGTCTCTCTCTCTCCCTCATGCCGTCCATCTCTCTCTCTCTCTCTTCCCCTCGCACTGTCTCTCTCTCTCCCCCGCGCTGTTTGCCTCTCTCTCCCTCACGCTGTCTCTCTCTCTCTCTCTGCCCCTCATGCTGTCACCCTCTCTCCCTCGCACTGTCTCTTTTTCTCTCTCCGTCTCTCATGCTGTCTCTCTCTCTCCCTCACGCTGTCTCTCTCTCTCCTTCTCCTCGCGCTGACTCTCTCTCGGCCTCATGCTGTCTCTCTCTCTCTCTCCCTCACGTTGTCTCTCTCTCTCTCCCCTCACACGGTCTCTCTCTCTCCTCAACGCTATTTCTCTCTCTCCCTCTCCCTCGAGCTGTCTCTCTCTCTCTCTCCCTCTCTTCCTCATGCTGTCTCTGTCTCTCCTCGCGCTGTCTCCCTCTCTCAATCATGCTGTCTCTCTCACACTCTCTCTCCCTCGCGCTGTCTCTCTCTCTCTCTCTCACAATGTCCCACTCTCTCACTCCCTCCAGCTGTCTCTCTCTCTCTCTCTCCCTCGTGCTGTCTCTCTCTCTCCCCACCGCGCTGTCTCTCTCTCTACTTGGTGTTGTCTCTCTCTCCCTTGCGCTCTCTATCTCTGTCCCCTGCTCTGTCTGTCTTGTTCCCTCACGCTATCTCTCTCTCTCACTTGGCTGTCTCCCTCACTCTCCCTCACGCTGTCTCTCTCTATCCCTCTCCCTCGCTCTGACTCTCTATCTATCACTCCCCCTCATGCTCTCTCTCTCTCTCCATCGCACTGTCTCTTTTTCTCTCGCCGTCCCTCACGCTGTCTCTCTCACTCTCTCCCTCATGCTGTCTCTCTCTCTCTTCCATGTGCTGTCTCTTTCCCTCATGCTGTTTCTCTCTCTCCCTCATGCTGTCTCTCTCTCTCTCTCCCTCGCGCTGTCTCATTCCCCCTCATGCTGTCTCTCTCTCCCTCTCCCTCACGCTGTCTCATTCTCTCTCTCTCTCCACTGCCTTGTCTCTCTCTCACACTCTCTCTCCCTAGCACTTTCTCTCTCTCTCTCCCTCCCCCAGCTGTTTCTCTCTCTCTCCCTCGTGCTGTCTCTCTCTCTCCCTGTACTGTCTCTCTCTCACCCTCACTCTGTCTCTCTCTCTCTCTCTCTCTCTCTCTCTCCTCCTCATGCCATCTCTCCCTCTCTCCCTCACACTGTCTCTTTTTCTCTCTCCGTCCCTCATGCTGTCTCTCTCTCTCTCTCTCCCTCACGTTGTGTCTCTCTCTCTCCCTCTCTTCCTCATGCTGTCTCTCTCTCCCTCGCGCTGTCTCTCTCTCTCTCTCTCCCTCACGCTGTCTCTCTCTCTCCCTCTCTCTCGCGCTGACTCTCGCTCTCTTCTTGCCCTCATGCTGTCTCTCTCTCTCTCCTTCACGTTGTCTCTCTCTCTCTCCCTCACTCTGTTTCTCTCTCTCCCTCTCCCTCGTGCTGTCTCTTCCTCTCTCTCTCTCTCCCTCTCTTCCTCATGCTGTCTCTCTCTCCCTCGCGCTGTCTCTCTCTCCCCCTCACGCTTTCTATTTCTCTCTCTCCCTCACACTGTATCTCTCTCGCCCCCTCCCTCGCACTGTCTCTCTCTCTCTCTCCCCGGCGCAGACTCTCTCTCACACTCTCTCTCCCTCGCGCTGTCTCTCTTTCTCTCTTCTCTCTCCCCCCCCCAGCTGTCTCTCTCACTCTCTCTCCCTCGTGCTTACTCTCTCTCTACTTCATGCTGTCTCTCTCTCCCTCGCGCTTTCTCTCTCTCTCCCCCACGCTATCTCTCCTCTCTCACTCATGCTGTCTCTCTCTCTTCCTCGTGCTGCCTCTCTCTCTCCCCCACACTGTCTCCCTCTCTCTCCCCTCATGCTATGTCTCTCTCTCTCTCCCCCCTCATGCTGTCTCTCTCTCTCTCTCACTTGCACTGTCTCATTTTCTCTCTCCGTCCCTCATGCTGTCTCTCTCTCTCTCTCCCTCACACTTTCTCTCTCTCTCTCTCCCTCTCTTCCTCATGCTGTCTCTCTCTCTCCCCCCGCACTGTCTCTCTCTCTCTCACTCACGCTGTCTCTCTCCCTCTCTCTCTCTCTATCCCTTGCACTGTCTCTCTCTCCTCCTCGCGCTGACTCCCCTCTCTCTTCTTCATGCTGTCTCTCTCTCTCCCTCTCCCTCACGCTGTCTCTCTATCTCTCCCCCTCATGCACTCTCTCTCTCTCTCCCTCGCACTGTCTCTCTCTCTCCCTCATGCTGTCTCTCTCTCTCTCTCCCCCTCATGCTGTCTCTCACTCTCCTCATGTTGTCTCTCTCTCTCTCCCCTCATGCTGTCTCTCTCTCTCCCTCTCCCTTGCACTGTCTGGCTCTCTCTCCCTCTCCCCTGCGCTCTATCTCTCTCACACTCTCTCTCCCTCACGCTCTCTTTCTCTCTCTCTCTCCCTCCCCCAGCTGTCTCTCTCTATCTCTCCCACATGTTGTCTCTCTCTCTACTTCATGTTGTCTCTCTGTCTCTCTGTCTCTCCCCCTCGCACTGTCTCTTTTTCTCTCTCTGTCCCTCATGCTGTCTCTCTCTCTCTCTCCCTCACTCTGTCTCTCTCTCTCCCTCTCCCTCACACTGTCTCTCTCTCTCCTTCTCCCTCGCTCTGTCTCTCTCTCTCTCTGTCCCCTGAGCGGTCTCTCTCTCACACTCTCTCTCCCCCGTGCTGTCTCTCTCTCTCTCTCTCCCTCCCCCAGCTGTCTCTCTCTCTCTCCCTCGTGCTGTCTCTCTGTCTACTTCATGCTGTATCTCTCTCCCTTGCGCTGTCTCTCTCTCTCCACGCCCTGTCTCTCTCTCACACTAATACTCTCTCTCTCTCTCTCCTCACGCTGTCACTATCTCTCACTCGCGCTGTCTCCCTCTCTCTCCCTCACGCTGCCTCTCTCTCTCTCCTCCTCCCTCGCACTGACACTCTCTCTCTCCCTCCCTGCAGCTGTCTCTCTCTCTTTCCCTTGTGTTGGTCTAACTCTCTCCCTCCCGCTGGCTATCTCTCTCCCAACTCTGTCTCTCTCTCCTCATGCTGTCTCTCTCTTTCTCTCCCTCGCGCTGTCTCTCTCTCTCACTTGTGCTGTCTCCCTCAAGCTTTCTCTATCTATCCCTCTCCCTTGCTCTGACTCTCTCTCTCTCTCCCCCTCATTCTCTCTCTCTCTCTCTCCCTCGCACTGTCTCTTTTTCTCTCTCCATCCCTCATGCTGTCTCTCTCTCTCTCTCCCTAATGCTGTCTCTCTCTCCCTCTCTTTCCTCCTGCTGTCTCTCTCCCTCGCGCTGTATCTCTCTCTCCCTCATGCTGTCTCTCTCTCTCTCTCTCGCACGCTGTCTCTCTCCCCCACATGCTGTCTCTCTCTCTCTCTCCCTCATGCTATGTCTCTCTCTCTCTCCCCCTCATGCTGTCTCTCTCTCTCTCTCCCTTGCACTGTCTCTTTTTCTCTCTCCGTCCCTCATGCTGTCTCTCTCTCTCCCTCACACTTTCTCTCTCTCTCTCTCCCTCTCTTCCTCATGCTGTCTCTCTCTCCCCCGCACTGTCTCTCTCTCTCACTCACGCTGTCTCTCTCCCTCTCTCTCTCTCTCTATCCCTTGCGCTGTCTCTCTCTCCTCCTCGCGCTGACTCTCTCTCTCTCCTTCACGCTGTCTCTCTCTCTCCCTCTCCCTCATGCTGTCTCTCTATCTCTCCCCCTCATGCACTCTCTCTCTCTCTCTCCCTCGCACTGTCTCTCTCTCTCCCTCATGCTGTCTCTCTCTCTCTTTCCCCCTCATGCTGTCTCTCACTCTCCTCATGTTGTCTCTCTCTCTCTCCCTCGCGCTGTATCTCTCTCTCCCTCATGCTGTCTCTCTCTCTCTCTCTCTCTCTCTCTCTGTCGCACGCTGTCTCTCTCCCCCACATGCTGTCTCTCTCTCTCTCCCTCATGCTATGTCTCTCTCTCTCTCCCCCTCATGCTGTCTCTCTCTCTCTCTCCCTTGCACTGTCTCTTTTTCTCTCTCCGTCCCTCATGCTGTCTCTCTCTCTCTCCCTCACACTTTCTCTCTCTCTCTCTCCCTCTCTTCCTCATGCTGTCTCTCTCTCCCCCGCACTGTCTCTCTCTCTCACTCACGCTGTCTCTCTCCCTCGCTCTCTCTCTATTCCTTGCGCTGTCTCTCTCTCCTCCTCGCGCTGACTCCCTCTCTCTCCTTCACGCTGTCTCTCTCTCTCCCTCTCCCTCACGCTGTCTCTCTATCTCTCCCCCTCATGCACTCTCTCTCTCTCTCTCCCTCGCACTGTCTCTCTCTCTCCCTCATGCTGTCTCTCTCTCTCTCTCCCCCTCATCTTGTCTCTCACTCTCCTCATGTTGTCTCTCTCTCTCTCCCTCATGCTGTCTCTCTCTCTCCCTCTCCCTCGCACTGTCTGGCTCTCTCTCCCTCTCCCCCTGCGCTCTATCTCTCTCACACTCTCTCTCCCTCACGCTCTCTTTCTCTCTCTCTCTCCCTCCCCCAGCTGTCTCTCTCTATCTCTCCCACATGTTGTCTCTCTCTCTACTTCATGCTGTCTCTCTCTCTCTCTGTCTCTCCCCCTCGCACTGTCTCTTTTTCTCTCTCTGTCCCTCATGCTGTCTCTCTCTCTCTCTCCCTCATGCTGTCTCTCTCTCTCTCCCTCTCTTCCTCGTGCTGTCTCTCTCCCTCGTGCTGTATCTCTCTCACCCTCATGCTGTCTTTCTCTCTCTCTCTCTCACACACGCTGTCTAACTCCCCCACCTGCTGTCTCTCTCCCTCTCCCTCACACTGTCTCTCTCTCTCCTTCTCCCTCACCCTGTCTCTCTCTCTCTCTGTCCCCTGAGCGTTCTCTCTCTCACACTCTCTCTCCCCCGTGCTGTCTCTCTCTCTCCCTCCCCCAGCTGTCTCTCTCTCTCTCCCTCGTGCTGTCTCTCTGTCTACTTCATGCTGTATCTCTCTCCCTTGCGCTGTCTCTCTCTCTCCACGCCCTGTCTCTCTCTCACACTAATACTCTCTCTCTCTCTCCTCACGCTGTCACTATCTCTCACTCGCGCTGTCTCCCTCTCTCTCCCTCACGCTGCCTCTCTCTCTCTCTTCCTCCCTCGCACTGACACTCTCTCTCTCCCTCCATCCAGCTGTCTCTCTCTCTTTCCCTTGTGCTGTCTAACTCTCTCCCTCCCGCTGGCTATCTCTCTCCCCAACTCTGTCTGTCTCTCTCCCTCATGCTGTCTCTCTCTTTCTCTCCCTCATGCTGTCACCCTCTCTTTCTCGCACTGTCTCTTTTTCTCTCTCCGTCCCTCATGCTGTCTCTCTCTCTCTCCCTCACGCTGTCTCTCTCTCTCCCTCTCTTCCTCATGCTGTCTCCCTCTCCTTCGCGCTGTCTCTCTCTCTCCCTCGTGCTGTCTCTCTCTCTCCTTCTCCCTCACGCTGTCTCTCTCTCTCTCCCCCTCACACAGTCTGTCTCTCTCTCCCTCACGCTATTTCTCTCTCTCCCTCTCCCTCGCACTGTCTCTCTCTCTCTCTCTCCCTCTCTTCCTCGTGCTGTCTCTGTCTCTCTCGCGCTGTCTCTCTCTCTCAATCATGTTATCTCTCTCACTCTCTCTCTGCCTCACGCTGTCTCTCTCTCCCCCTCACGCTGTCTTTCTCTCTCCTTAACGCTGTCTCTCTCTCTCCCTCTCCTTCGCGCTGTCTCTCTCTCTCTCCCTCCCCTGTACTGCCTCTCTCTCACTCTCTTTCTCCCTCGTACTGTCTCTCTCTCACACTCTCTCTCCCTCGCGCTGTCGCTCTCTACCTCTCTCGCAGTGTCCCACTCTCTCACTCCCTCGTGCTGTCTCTCTCTCTCTCCCTGCCTCCAGCTGTCTCTCTCTCTCTCTCCCTCGTGCTGTCTCTCTCTCTCCCTCGCGCTGTCTCTCTCTCTACTTGGTGCTGTCTCTCTCTCCCTTGCGCTGTCTATCTCTGTTGCCCGCTCTGTCTGTCTTGCTCCCTCACGCTATCTCGCTCTCTCACTTGGCTCTCTCCCTCACGCTGTCTCTCTCTATCCCTCTCCCTCGCTCTGACTCTCTATCTATCATTCCCCCTCATGCTCTCTCTCTCTCTCCATCGCACTGTCTCTTTTTCTCTCTCCGTCCCTCACGCTGTTTCTCTCACTCTCTCCCTCACGCTGTCTCTCTCTCTCTCCCTCTCTTCCATGTGCTGTCTCTTTCCCTCACGCTGTATCTCTTTCTCCCTCGCGCTGTCTCACTCCCCCAAACGCTGTCTCTCTCTATCCCTCACGCTGTCACTCTCTCTCCTTCTCCCTCACGCTGTCTCATTCTCTCGCTCTCTCCCCTGCCCTGTCTCTCTCTCACAGTCTCTCTCCCTAGCACTCTCTCTCTCTCTCTCTCCCTCCCCCAGCTGTTTCTCTCTCTCACCCTCACTCTATCTCTCTCTCTCTCTCTCCCTCACGCTGTCTCGTGCTCTCCTTCTCCTTCGCGTTGACTCTCTGTCTCTCTCTTTCCCCATCATGCTGTCTCTCCCTCTCTCCCTCACACTGTCTCTTTTCCTCTCTCCGTCCCTCACGCTCTCTCTCACTCTCTCCCTCATGCTGTCTCTCTCTCTCTCCCTCTCTTCCATGTGCTGTCTCTTTCCCTCACGCTGTATCTCTTTCTCCCTCGCGCTGTCTCACTCCCCCAAACGCTGTCTCTCTCTCTATCCCTCACGCTGTCACTATCTCTCCCTCTCCCTCACGCTGTCTCATTCTCTCCCCTGCCCTGTCTCTCTCTCACAGTCTCTCTCCCTAGCACTCTCTCTCTCTCTCTCCCTCCCCCAGCTGTTTCTCTCTCTCTCCCTCACTCTATCTCACTCTCTCTCTCCCTCTCTTCCTCATGCTGTCTCTCTCTCCCCCGCACTGTCTCTCTCTCTCACTCACGCTCTCTCTCTCCCTCTCTCTCTCTCTATCCCTTGCGCTGTCTCTCTCTCCTCCTCGCGCTGACTCCCTCTCTCTCCTTCACGCTGTCTCTCTCTCTCCCTCTCCCTCATGCTGTCTCTCTATCTCTCCCCCTCATGCACTCTCTCTCTCTCTCTCCCTCGCACTGTCTCTCTCTCTCCCTCATGCTGTCTCTCTCTCTCTCTCCCCCTCATGCTGTCTCTCACTCTCCTCATGTTGTCTCTCTCTCTCTCCCTCATGCTGTCTCTCTCTCTCCCTCTCCCTCGCACTGTCTGGCTCTCTCTCCCTCTCCCCTGTGCTCTATCTCTCTCACACTCTCTCTCCCTCACGCTCTCTTTCTCTCTCTCTCTCCCTCCACCAGCTGTCTCTCTCTATCTCTCCCACATGTTGTCTCTCTCTTTACTTCATGCTGTCTCTCTCTCTCTCTGTCTCTCCCCCTCGCACTGTCTCTTTTTCTCTCTCTGTCCCTCATGCTGTCTCTCTCTCTCTCTCCCTCATGCTGTCTCTCTCTCTCTCCCTCTCTTCCTCGTGCCTTCTCTCTCCCTCGTGCTGTATCTCTCTCACCCTCATGCTGTCTTTCTCTCTCTCTCTCTCACACACGCTGTCTATCTCCCCCACCTGCTGTCTCTCTCCCTCTCCCTCACACTGTCTCTCTCTCTCCATCTCCCTCACCCTGTCTCTCTCTCTCTCTGTCCCCTGAGCGTTCTCTCTCTCACACTCTCTCTCCCCCGTGCTGTCTCTCTCTCTCTCTCTCTCCCTCCCCCAGCTGTCTCTCTCTCTCTCCCTCGTGCTGTCTCTCTGTCTACTTCATGCTGTATCACTCTCCCTTGCGCTGTCTCTCTCTCTCCACGCCCTGTCTCTCTCTCACACTAATACTCTCTCTCTCTCTCTCCTCATGCTGTCACTATCTCTCACTCGCGCTGTCTCCCTCTCTCTCCCTCACGCTGCCTCTCTCTCTTTCTTCCTCCCTCGCACTGACACTCTCTCTCTCCCTCCCTCCAGCTGTCTCTCTCTCTTTCCCTTGTGCTGTCTAACTCTCTCCCTCCCGCTGGCTATCTCTCTCCCCAACTCTGTCTGTCTCTCTCCCTCATGCTGTCTCTCTCTTTCTCTCCCTCATGCTGTCATCCTCTCTTTCTCGCACTGTCTCTTTTTCTCTCTCCGTCCCTCATGCTGTCTCTCTCTCTCTCCCTCACGCTGTCTCTCTCTCTCCCTCTCTTCCTCATGCTGTCTCCCTCTCCCTCGCACTGTCTCTC
Organism: Isurus oxyrinchus; assembly: GCA_026770705.1. NCBI lineage: Eukaryota > Metazoa > Chordata > Chondrichthyes > Lamniformes > Lamnidae > Isurus > Isurus oxyrinchus. The sequence goes on from JANJGN010000165.1 coordinate 1,033,084, forward strand.
TCTCTCTCTCTCCCTCTCTTCCTCGTGCTGTCTCTGTCTCTCTCGCGCTGTCTCTCTCTCTCAATCATGTTATCTCTCTCACTCTCTCTCTGCCTCACGCTGTCTCTCTCTCCCCCTCACGCTGTCTTTCTCTCTCCTTAACGCTGTCTCTCTCTCTCCCTCCCCTGTACTGTCTCTCTCTCAATCTCTTTCTCCCTCGTACTGTCTCTCTCTCACACTCTCTCTCCCTCGCGCTGTTGCTCTCTCCCTCTCTCGCAATGTCCCACTCTCTCACTCCCTCGTGCTGTCTCTCTCTCTCTCCCTGCCTCCAGCTGTCTCTCTCTCTCTCTCCCTCGTGCTGTCTCTCTCTCTCCCTCGCGCTGTCTCTCTCTCTACTTGGTGCTGTCTCTCTCTCCCTTGCGCTGTCTATCTCTGTTGCCCGCTCTGTCTGTCTTGCTCCCTCACGCTATCTCGCTCTCTCACTTGGCTGTCTCCCTCACTCTCCCCTCACGCGGTCTCTCTCTATCCCTCTCCCTCGCTCTGACTCTCTATCTATCACTCCCCCTCATGCTCTCTCTCTCTCTCCCCCGCACTGTCTCTCTCTCTCACTCACGCTGTCTCTCTCCCTCTCTCTCTCTCTATCCCTTGCGCTGTCTCTCTCTCCTCCTCGCGCTGACTCCCTCTCTCTCCTTCACGCTGTCTCTCTCTCTCCCTCTCCCTCATGCCGTCTTTCTATCTCTCCCCCTCATGCACTCTCTCTCTCTCTCTCCCTCGCACTGTCTCTCTCTCTCCCTCATGCTGTCTCTCTCTCTCTCTCCCCCTCATGCTGTCTCTCACTCTCCTCATGTTGTCTCTCTCTCTCTCCCTCATGCTGTCTCTCTCTCTCCCTCTCCCTCGCACTGTCTGGCTCTCTCTCCCTCTCCCCTGCGCTCTATCTCTCTCACACTCTCTCTCCCTCACGCTCTCTTTCTCTCTCTCTCTCCCTCCCCCAGCTGTCTCTCTCTATCTCTCCCACATGTTGTCTCTCTCTCTACTTCATGCTGTCTCTCTCTCTCTCTGTCTCTCCCCCTCGCACTGTCTCTTTTTCTCTCACTGTCCCTCATGCTGTCTCTCTCTCTCTCTCCCCTCATGCTGTCTCTCTCCCTCTCCCTCTCTTCCTCGTGCTGTCTCTCTCCCTCGTGCTGTATCTCTCTCACCCTCATGCTGTCTTTCTCTCTCTCTCTCTCTCTCACACGCTGTCTATCTCCCCCACCTGCTGTCTCTCTCCCTCTCCCTCACACTGTCTCTCTCTCTCCATCTCCCTCACTCTGTCTCTCTCTCTCTCTCTGTCCCCTGAGCGTTCTCTCTCTCACACTCTCTCTCCCCCGTGCTGTCTCTCTCTCTCTCTCTCTCCCTCCCCCAGCTGTCTCTCTCTCTCTCCCTCGTGCTGTCTCTCTGTCTACTTCATGCTGTATCACTCTCCCTTGCGCTGTCTCTCTCTCTCCACGCCCTGTCTCTCTCTCACACTAATACTCTCTCTCTTTCTCTCCTCACGCTGTCACTATCTCTCACTCGCGCTGTCTCCCTCTCTCTCCCTCACGCTGCCTCTCTCTCTCTCTTCCTCCCTCGCACTGACACTCTCTCTCTCCCTCCATCCAGCTGTCTCTCTCTCTTTCCCTTGTGCTGTCTAACTCTCTCCCTCCCGCTGGCTATCTCTCTCCCCAACTCTGTCTGTCTCTCTCCCTCATGCTGTCTCTCTCTTTCTCTCCCTCATGCTGTCACCCTCTCTTTCTCGCACTGTCTCTTTTTCTCTCTCCGTCCCTCATGCTGTCTCTCTCTCTCTCCCTCACGCTGTCTCTCTCTCTCCCTCTCTTCCTCATGCTGTCTCCCTCTCCCTCGCGCTGTCTCTCTCTCTCCCTCGTGCTGTCTCTCTCTCTCCTTCTCCCTCGCGCTGTCTCTCTCTCTCTCCCCCTCACACAGTCTGTCTCTCTCTCCCTCACGCTATTTCTCTCTCTCCCTCTCCCTCGCGCTGTCTCTCTCTCCCTCTCTTCCTCGTGCTGTCTCTGTCTCTCTCGCGCTGTCTCTCTCTCTCAATCATGTTATCTCTCTCACTCTCTCTCTGCCTCACTCTGTCTCTCTCTCCCCCTCACGCTGTCTTTCTCTCTCCTTAACGCTGTCTCTCTCTCTCCCTCTCCCTCGCGCTGTCTCTCTCTCTCTCCCTCCCCTGTACTGTCTCTCTCTCACTCTCTTCCTCCCTCGTACTGTCTCTCTCTCACACTCTCTCTCCCTCGCGCTGTCGCTCTCTCCCTCTCTCGCAATGTCCCACTCTCTCACTCCCTCGTGCTGTCTCTCTCTCTCTCCCTGCCTCCAGCTGTCTCTCTCTCTCTCTCCCTCGTGCTGTCTCTCTCTCTCCCTCGCGCTGTCTCTCTCTCTACTTGGTGTTGTCTCTCTCTCCCTTGCGCTGTCTATCTCTGTTGCCCGCTCTGTCTGTCTTGCTCCCTCACGCTATCTCGCTCTCTCACTTGGCTGTCTTCCTCACTCTCCCTCACGCTGTCTCTCTCTATCCCTCTCCCTCGCTCTGACTCTCTATCTATCACTCCCCCTCATGCTCTCTCTCTCTCTCCATCGCACTGTCTCTTTTTCTCTCTCCGTCCCTCACGCTGTCTCTCTCACTCTCTCCCTCACGCTGTCTCTCTCTCTCTCTCTCTCTTCCATGTGCTGTCTCTTTCCCTCACGCTGTATCTCTTTCTCCCTCGCGCTGTCTCACTCCCCCAAACGCTGTCTCTCTCTATCCCTCACGCTGTCACTCTCTCTCCCTCTCCCTCACGCTGTCTCATTCTCTCGCTCTCTCCCCTGCCCTGTCTCTCTCTCACAGTCTCTCTCCCTAGAACTCTCTCTCTCTCTCTCTCCCTCCCCCAGCTGTTTCTCTCTCTCACCCTCACTCTATCTCTCTCTCTCTCTCTCCCTCAAGCTGTCTCGTGCTCTCCTTCTCCTTCGCGTTGACTCTCTGTCTCTCTCTTTCCCCATCATGCTGTCTCTCCCTCTCTCCCTCACACTGTCTCTTTTCCTCTCTCCGTCCCTCACGCTGTTTCTCTCACTCTCTCCCTCACGCTGTCTCTCTCTCTCTCCCTCTCTTCCATGTGCTGTCTCTTTCCCTCACGCTGTATCTCTTTCTCCCTCGCGCTGTCTCACTCCCCCAAACGCTGTCTCTCTCTCTATCCCTCACGCTGTCACTCTCTCTCCCTCTCCCTCACGCTGTCTCATTCTCTCGCTCTCTCCCCTGCCCTGTCTCTCTCTCACAGTCTCTCTCCCTAGCACTCTCTCTCTCTCTCTCCCTCCCCCAGCTGTTTCTCTATCTCTCCCTCACTCTATCTCTCTCTCTCTCTCTCCCTCACGCTGTCTCGTGCTCTCCTTCTCCTTCGCGTTGACTCTCTCTCTCTCTCTTTCCCCATCATGCTGTCTCTCCCTCTCACCCTCACACTGTCTCTTTTTCTCTCTCCATCCCTCATGCTGTCTCTCACTCTATCTCTCACTCAAGCTTTGTCTCTCTCTCTCTCCATCTCTTCCTCATGCTGTCTCTCTCTCCCTCACGCTGTCTCTCTCTCTCCCTGCGCTGTCTCTCTCTCCCTCACTCTGTCTCTCTCTCTCCCTCTCCCTCACACTGTCTCTCTCTCTCCTTCTCCCTCGCTCTGTCTCTCTCTCTCTCTGTCCCCTGAGCGGTCTCTCTCTCACACTCTCTCTCCCCCGTGCTGTCTCTCTCTCTCTCTCTCTCTCCCCCAGCTGTCTCTCTCTCTCTCCCTCGTGCTGTCTCTCTGTCTACTTCATGCTGTATCTCTCTCCCTTGCGCTGTCTCTCTCTCTCTACGCCCTGTCTCTCTCTCACACTAATACTCTCTCTCTCCTCACGCTGTCACTATCTCTCACTCGCGCTGTCTCCCTCTCTCTCCCTCACGCTGCCTCTCTCTCTCTCCTCCTCCCTCGCACTGACACTCTCTCTCTCCCTCCCTGCAGCTGTCTCTCTCTCTTTCCCTTGCGCTGTCTAACTCTCTCCCTCCCGCTGTCTATCTCTCTCCCCAACTCTGTCTGTCTCTCTCCCTCATGCTGTCTCTCTCTTTCTCTCTCTCGCGCTGTCTCTCTCTCTCACTTGTGCTGTCTCCCTCAAGCTTTCTCTATCTATCCCTCTCCCTTGCTCTGACTCTCTCTCTCTCTCCCCCTCATGCTCTCTCTCTCTCTCTCCCTCGCACTGTCTCTTTTTCTCTCTCCATCCCTCATGCTGTCTCTCTCTCTCCCTAATGCTGTCTCTCTCTCCCTCTCTTTCCTCCTGCTGTCTCTCTCCCTCGCGCTGTATCTCTCTCTCCCTCATGCTGTCTGTCTCTCTCTCTCTCTCTCTCGCACGCTGTCTCTCTCCCCCACATGCTGTCTCTCTCTCTCTCCCTCACTCTATCTCTCTCTCTCTCTCTCCCTCGCGCTGTCTCATTATCTCTCTCTCTCCCCTGCGCTGTCTCTCTCTCACCCTCTTTCGTCCTCGCGCTCTCTTTCTCTCTCTCCCTCCCCCCACTTTCTCTCTCTCTTTCTCCCTCGTTCTGTCTCTCTCTCTCCCATGCGGTGTCTCTCTCTCTCCCCCGCGCTGTCTCATTCTCTCTCTCCCCTGTGCTGTCTCTCTCTCACACTCTTTCTCCCTCGCGCTCCCTCTCTTCTCTGTCTCCCTCCCCCAGCTGTCTCTCTCTCTCTCTGCCCCTCATGCTGTCACCATCTCTCCCTCGCATTTTCTCTTTTTCTCTCTCTGTCCCTCATGCTGTCTCTCTCTCTCTCTCCTTCACACTGTCTCTCTCTTCTCCCTCTCTTCCTCGTGTTGTCTCTCACCCTCGCGCTGTATCTCTTTCTCTCTCATGCTGTCCCTCTCTCTCTCTCTCTCCCTCACGCTGTCTATCTCCCCCACATGCTTTATCTCTCCCTCTCCCTCACGCTGTCTCCCTCTCTCCTCCTCCCTCGCACTGACTCTCTCTCTCTCTCTCCCTTGCGCTGTCTCTCTCTCTGCCCCACGCTGTCTTTCTATCTCCATCATGTTGTCTCTTTTTCTGTATCCGTCCCTCATGCTGTCTCTCTCTCTCTCTCTATCCCCTGCGTTGTCTCTCTCTCACACTATCTCTCCCTCACGCTGTCTCTCTCTATCTCTCCCTCCCTCTTGCTGTCTCTCTCTCCCTCGTGCTGTCTCTCTCTCCCTCACACTGCCTATCTGTCTACCCCGCTCTGTCTGTCTCTCTCACTCATGCTGTCTCTCTCTCTCCCGCGTGCTGTCTCTCTCTCTCACTCGTGCTGTCTCCCTCACTCTCCCTCGCGCTGTCTCTCTCTCTCTCCCCCCTCACACAGTCTGTCTCTCTCTCCCTCACGCTATTTCTCTCTCTCCCTCTCCCTCGCGCTGTCTCTCTCTCTCTCTCTCCCTCTCTTCCTCGTGCTGTCTCTGTCTCTCTCGCGCTGTCTCTCTCTCTCAATCATGTTATCTCTCTCACTCTCTCTCTGCCTCACGCTGTCTCTCTCTCCCCCTCACGCTGTCTTTCTCTCTCCTTAACGCTGTCTCTCTCTCCCTCTCCCTCGTGCTGTCTCTCTCTCTCTCCCTCCCCTGTACTGTCTCTCTCTCACTCTCTTTCTCCCTCGTACTGTCTCTCTCTCACACTCTCTCTCCCTCGCGCTGTCGCTCTCTCCCTCTCTCGCAATGTCCCACTCTCTCACTCCCTCGTGCTGTCTCTCTCTCTCTCCCTGCCTCCAGCTGTCTCTCTCTCTCTCTCCCTCGTGCTGTCTCTCTCTCTCCCTCGCGCTGTCTCTCTCTCTACTTGGTGCTGTCTCTCTCTCCCTTGCGCTGTCTATCTCTGTTGCCCGCTCTGTCTGTCTTGCTCCCTCACGCTATCTCGCTCTCTCACTTGGCTGTCTCCCTCACTCTCCCTCACGCTGTCTCTCTCTATCCCTCTCCCTCGCTCTGACTCTCTATCTATCACTCCCCCTCATGCTCTCTCTCTCTCTCCATCGCACTGTCTCTTTTTCTCTCTCCGTCCCTCACGCTGTTTCTCTCACTCTCTCCCTCACGCTGTCTCTCTCTCTCTCCCTCTCTTCCATGTGCTGTCTCTTTCCCTCACGCTGTATCTCTTTCTCCCTCGCGCTGTCTCACTCCCCCAAACGCTGTCTCTCTCTATCCCTCACGCTGTCACTCTCTCTCCCTCTCCCTCACGCTGTCTCATTCTCTCGCTCTCTCCCCTGCCCTGTCTCTCTCTCACAGTCTCTCTCCCTAGAACTCTCTCTCTCTCTCTCTCCCTCCCCCAGCTGTTTCTCTCTCTCACCCTCACTCTATCTCTCTCTCTCTCTCTCCCTCACGCTGTCTCGTGCTCTCCTTCTCCTTCGCGTTGACTCTCTGTCTCTCTCTTTCCCCATCATGCTGTCTCTCCCTCTCTCCCTCACACTGTCTCTTTTCCTCTCTCCGTCCCTCACGCTCTCTCTCACTCTCTCCCTCACGCTGTCTCTCTCTCTCTCCCTCTCTTCCATGTGCTGTCTCTTTCCCTCACGCTGTATCTCTTTCTCCCTCGTGCTGTCTCACTCCCCCAAACGCTGTCTCTCTCACTATCCCTCACACTGTCACTCTCTCTCCCTCTCCCTCATGCTGTCTCATTCTCTCGCTCTCTCCCCTGCCCTGTCTCTCTCTCACAGTCTCTCTCCCTAGCACTCTCTCTCTCTCTCTCCCTCCCCCAGCTGTTTCTCTCTCTCTCCCTCACTCTATCTCTCTCTCTCTCTCTCCCTCGCGCTGTCTCATTATCTCTCTCTCTCCCCTGCGCTGTCTCTCTCTCACCCTCTTTCGTCCTCGCGCTCTCTTTCTCTCTCTCCCTCCCCCCACTTTCTCTCTCTCTTTCTCCCTCGTTCTGTCTCTCTCTCTCCCATGCGGTGTCTCTCTCTCTCCCCCGCGCTGTCTCATTCTCTCTCTCCCCTGTGCTGTCTCTCTCTCACACTCTTTCTCCCTCGCGCTCCCTCTCTTCTCTGTCTCCCTCCCCCAGCTGTCTCTCTCTCTCTCTGCCCCTCATGCTGTCACCATCTCTCCCTCGCATTTTCTCTTTTTCTCTCTCTGTCCCTCATGCTGTCTCTCTCTCTCTCTCCTTCACACTGTCTCTCTCTTCTCCCTCTCTTCCTCGTGTTGTCTCTCACCCTCGCGCTGTATCTCTTTCTCTCTCATGCTGTCCCTCTCTCTCTCTCTCTCCCTCACGCTGTCTATCTCCCCCACATGCTTTATCTCTCCCTCTCCCTCACGCTGTCTCCCTCTCTCCTCCTCCCTCGCACTGACTCTCTCTCTCTCTCTCCCTTGCGCTGTCTCTCTCTCTGCCCCACGCTGTCTTTCTATCTCCATCATGTTGTCTCTTTTTCTGTATCCGTCCCTCATGCTGTCTCTCTCTCTCTCTCTATCCCCTGCGTTGTCTCTCTCTCACACTATCTCTCCCTCACGCTGTCTCTCTCTATCTCTCCCTCCCTCTTGCTGTCTCTCTCTCCCTCGTGCTGTCTCTCTCTCCCTCACACTGCCTATCTGTCTACCCCGCTCTGTCTGTCTCTCTCACTCATGCTGTCTCTCTCTCTCCCGCGTGCTGTCTCTCTCTCTCACTCGTGCTGTCTCCCTCACTCTCCCACACGCTGTCTGCCTCTATCCCTCTCCCTCGCTCTGACTCTCTCTCTCTCCCCCTCATGCTGTCTCGCTCTCGCTCCCTCGCACTCTTTTTCTCTCTCCGACCCTCATGCTGTCTCTCTCTCTCTCTCTCCCTCGTGCTGTCTCTCTCTCTCCCTCATGCTGTCTCTCTCTCTACTTGGTGATGTCTCTCTCTCCCCCGCTCTGTCTGTCTCTCTCCCTCATGCTGCCTCTCTCTCTCTCTCTCTCTCCCTCACGCTGTCTCTCTCTATCCCTCTCCCTCACACTGACTCTCTCTATCACTCCCCCTGATGCTGTCACCCTCTCTCCCTCGCACTGTCTCTTTTTCTCTCTCTGTCCCTCATGCTGTCTCTCTCTCTTTCACTCACAAAGTCTCTCTCCCTCGTGCTGTATCTCTCTCTCCCCCACACTGTCTCTCTCTCTCCCTCATGCCGTCTCTCTCTCTCTCTCCCCCTCGCACTGTCTCTCTTTCCCCCGCGCTGTCTCCCTCTCTCTCCCTCATGCTGTCTCTCTCTCTCTGTCCCTCATGCTGTCACCCTCTCTCCCTCGCACTGTCCCTTTTTCTCTCTCCGTCCCTCATGCTGTCTCTCTCTCTCTCCCTCACGCTGTCTCTCTCTCTCCCTCTCTTCCTCATGCTGTCTCCCTCTCCCTCGCGCTGTCTCTCTCTCTCCCTCATGCTGTCTCTCTCTCTCCCTCATGCTGTCTCTCTCTCTCTCTCTCCCTCATGCTGTCTCTCTCTCTCCTTCTCCCTCGCGCTGACTCTCTCTCTCTCTCGCCCTCATGCTGTCTCTCTCTCTCTCTCTCCCTCACGTTGTCTCTCTCTCTCTCCCCCTCACACAGTCTGTCTCTCTCTCCCTCACGCTATTTCTCTCTCTCCCTCTCCCTCGAGCTGTCTCTCTCTCTCTCTCCCTCTCTTCCTCGTGCTGTCTCTGTCTCTCTCGCGCTGTCTCTCTCTCTCAATCATGCTATCTCTCTCACTCTCTCTCTGCCTCGCGCTGTCTCTCTCTCTCTCCCTCCCCTGTACTGTCTCTCTCTCACTCTCTTCCTCCCTCGTACTGTCTCTCTCTCACACTCTCTCTCCCTCGCGCTGTCGCTCTCTCCCTCTCTCGCAATGTCCCACTCTCTCACTCCCTCGTGCTGTCTCTCTCTCTCTCCCTGCCTCCAGCTGTCTCTCTCTCTCTCTCCCTCGTGCTGTCTCTCTCTCTCCCTCGCGCTGTCTCTCTCTCTACTTGGTGCTGTCTCTCTCTCCCTTGCGCTGTCTATCTCTGTCGCCCGCTCTGTCTGTCTTGCTCCCTCACACTATCTCTCTCTCTCACTTGGCTGTCTCCCTCACTCTCCCTCACGCTGTCTCTCTCTATCCCTCTCACTCGCTCTGACTCTCTATCTATCACTCCCCCTCATGCTCTCTCTCTCTCTCCATCGCACTGTCTCTTTTTCTCTCTCCGTCCCTCACGCTGTCTCTCTCTCTCTCCCTCTCTTCCATGTGCTGTCTCTTTCCCTCACGCTGTATCTCTTTCTCCCTCGCGCTGTCTCACTCCCCCAAACGCTGTCTCTCTCACTATCCCTCACGCTGTCACTCTCTCTCCCTCTCCCTCACGCTGTCTCATTCTCTCGCTCTCTCCCCTGCCTTGTCTCTCTCTCACAGTCTCTCTCCCTAGAACTCTCTCTCATGCTGTCTCTCTCTTTCTCTCCCTCATGCTGTCACCCTCTCTTTCTCGCACTGTCTCTTTTTCTCTCTCCGTCCCTCATGCTGTCTCTCTCTCTCTCTCCCTCACGCTGTCTCTCTCTCTCCCTCTCTTCCTCATGCTGTCTCCCTCTCCCTCGCGCTGTCTCTCTCTCTCCCTCGTGCTGTCTCTCTCTCTCCTTCTCCCTCGCGCTGTCTCTCTCTCTCTCCCCCTCACACAGTCTGTCTCTCTCTCCCTCACGCTATTTCTCTCTCTCCCTCTCCCTCGCGCTGTCTCTCTCTCTCTCTCTCCCTCTCTTCCTCGTGCTGTCTCTGTCTCTCTCGCGCTGTCTCTCTCTCTCAATCATGTTATCTCTCTCACTCTCTCTCTGCCTCACGCTGTCTCTCTCTCCCCCTCACGCTGTCTTTCTCTCTCCTTAACGCTGTCTCTCTCTCCCTCTCCCTCGTGCTGTCTCTCTCTCTCTCCCTCCCCTGTACTGTCTCTCTCTCACTCTCTTTCTCCCTCGTACTGTCTCTCTCTCACACTCTCTCTCCCTCGCGCTGTCGCTCTCTCCCTCTCTCGCAATGTCCCACTCTCTCACTCCCTCGTGCTGTCTCTCTCTCTCTCCCTGCCTCCAGCTGTCTCTCTCTCTCTCTCCCTCGTGCTGTCTCTCTCTCTCCCTCGCGCTGTCTCTCTCTCTACTTGGTGCTGTCTCTCTCTCCCTTGCGCTGTCTATCTCTGTTGCCCGCTCTGTCTGTCTTGCTCCCTCACGCTATCTCGCTCTCTCACTTGGCTGTCTCCCTCACTCTCCCTCACGCTGTCTCTCTCTATCCCTCTCCCTCGCTCTGACTCTCTATCTATCACTCCCCCTCATGCTCTCTCTCTCTCTCCATCGCACTGTCTCTTTTTCTCTCTCCGTCCCTCACGCTGTCTCTCTCACTCTCTCCCTCACGCTGTCTCTCTCTCTCTCCCTCTCTTCCATGTGCTGTCTCTTTCCCTCACGCTGTATCTCTTTCTCCCTCACGCTGTCGCACTCCCCCAAACGCTGTCTCTCTCTATCCCTCACGCTGTCACTCTCTCTCCCTCTCCCTCACGCTGTCTCATTCTCTCGCTCTCTCCCCTGCCCTGTCTCTCTCTCACAGTCTCTCTCCCTAGAACTCTCTCTCTCTCTCTCTCCCTCCCCCAGCTGTTTCTCTCTCTCACCCTCACTCTATCTCTCTCTCTCTCTCTCCCTCACGCTGTCTCGTGCTCTCCTTCTCCTTCGCGTTGACTCTCTGTCTCTCTCTTTCCCCATCATGCTGTCTCTCCCTCTCTCCCTCACACTGTCTCTTTTCCTCTCTCCGTCCCTCACGCTCTCTCTCACTCTCTCCCTCACGCTGTCTCTCTCTCTCTCCCTCTCTTCCATGTGCTGTCTCTTTCCCTCACGCTGTATCTCTTTCTCCCTCGCGCTGTCTCACTCCCCCAAACGCTGTCTCTCTCTCTATCCCTCACGCTGTCACTCTCTCTCCCTCTCCCTCACGCTGTCTCATTCTCTCGCTCTCTCCCCTGCCCTGTCTATCTCTCACAGTCTCTCTCCCTAGCACTCTCTCTCTCTCTCTCTCCCTCCCCCAGCTGTTTCTCTCTCTCACCCTCACTCTATCTCTCTCTCTCTCTCTCCCTCACACTGTCTCGTGCTCTCCTTCTCCTTCGCGTTGACTCTCTGTCTCTCTCTTTCCCCATCATGCTGTCTCTCCCTCTCTCCCTCGCACTGTCTCTTTTCCTCTCTCCGTCCCTCACGCTCTCTCTCACTCTCTCCCTCATGCTGTCTCTCTCTCTCTCCCACTCTTCCATGTGCTGTCTCTTTCCCTCACGCTGTATCTCTTTCTCCCTCACGCTGTCTCACTCCCCCAAACGCTGTCTCTCTCTCTATCCCTCACGCTGTTACTCTCTCTCCCTCTCCCTCACGCTGTCTCATTCTCTCGCTCTCTCCCCTGCCCTGTCTCTCTCTCACAGTCTCTCTCCCTAGCACTCTCTCTCTCTCTCCCTCCCCCAGCTGTTTCTCTCTCTCTCCCTCACTCTATCTCTCTCTCTCTCTCCCTCACGCTGTCTCGTGCTCTCCTTCTCCTTCACGTTGACTCTCTCTCTCTCTCTTTCCCCATCATGCTGTCTCTCCCTCTCTCCCTCACACTGTCTCTTTTTCTCTCTCCATCCCTCATGCTGTCTCTCACTCTATCTCTCACTCAAGCTTTGTCTCTCTCTCTCTCCATCTCTTCCTCATGCTGTCTCTCTCTCCCTCACACTGTCTCTCTCTCTCCCTGCGCTGTCTCTCTCTCCCTCACTCTGTCTCTCTCTCTCCCTCTCTCTCGCTCTCTTCTCGCCCTCATGCTGTCTCTTTCTCTCTCCTTCATGTTGTCTCTCTCTCCCCTCCATGCTGTCTCTCTCTCTCTCCCTCACGCTCTCTCTCTCTCTCCCTCTCTCACGCGCTGTCTCTTCCTCTCTCCCTCTCCCTCACGCTTTCTCTCTCTCTCCCCCACGCTGTCTCTCTCTCTCACTCATGCTGTCTCTCTCTCTCCCTCGTGCTTTCTCTCTCTCTCCCCCTTGCTGTCTCCCTCCCTCTCCCTCACGCTGTGTCTCTGTCTCTCTCCCCCTCACACTGTCTCTCTCTCTCTCTCCCCCTCACACAGTCTGTCTCTCTCTCCCTCACGCTATTTCTCTCTCTCCCTCTCCCTCGAGCTGTCTCTCTCTCTCTCTCCCTCTCTTCTTCGTGCTGTCTCTGTCTCTCTCGCGCTGTCTCTCTCTCTCAATCATGCTGTCTCTCTCACTCTCTCTCTGCCTCATGCTGTCTCTCTCTCTGCCTCACGTTTTCTCTCTCTCTCCCGCACGCTGTCTCTCTCTCCCCCCTCTCCCTCGCGCTGTCTCTCTCTCTCTCCCCTGCACTGTCTCTCTATCACACTCTTTCTCCCTCGTACCGTCTCTCTCTCACACTCTCTCTCCCTCGCGCTGTCTCTCTCTCCCTCTCTCGCATTGTCCCTCTCTCTCACTCCCTCGTACTGTCTCTCTCTCTCTCTCCCTGCCTCCAGCTGTCTCTCTCTCTCTCTCTCTCCCTCGTGCTGTCTCTCTCTCTCCCTCGCGCTGTCTCTCTCGCTACTTGGTGCTGTCTCTCTCTCCCTTGCGCTGTCTATCTCTTTCCTCCGCTCTGTCTGTCTCGCTCCCTCACGCTATCTCTCTCTCTCACTTGGCTGTCTCCCTCACTCTCCCTCACGCTGTCTCTCTCTATCCCTCTCCCTCGCTCTGAATCTCTTTCTATCACTCCCCCTCATGCTCTCTCTCTCTCTCCATCGCATTGTCTCTTTTTCTCTCTCCGTCCCTCACGCTGTCTCTCTCACTCTCTCCCTCACGCTGTCTCTCTCTCTCTCTCTCTCTCTCTTCCATGTGCTGTCTCTTTCCCTCACGCTGTCTCTCTCTCTCCCTCATGCTGTCTCTCTCTCCCTCTCTCCCTCGCGCTGTCTCACTCCCCCACACGCTGTCTCTCACTCTATCCCTCACGCTCTCTCTCTCTCTCTGTCTCTCTCTCTCTATCTCACCTCCTCATACACTGTCTCTCTCTCTGCCTCGCACTGTTTCTCTTTCTCTCCCTCTCTTCCTCATGCTGTCTCACTCCCTCGCACTGTCTCTCTCTCTCTCCCTCATGCTGTCTCTCTCTCTCTCTCTCCCTCATGCTGTCTCTCGCTCCCCTCATGTTGTCTCTCTCTCTCAACCTCACGCTGTCTCTCTCTCTCCCTCTCCCTTGCACTGTCTGGCTCTCTCTCCCTCTCCCCTGCGCTGTCTCTCTCTCTCTCTCTCTCGCTCCCTCACGCTGTCTCTCTCTCTCTCCCTCTCTTCCTCGTGCTGTCTCTCTCCCTCGCGCTGTATCTCTCTCACCCTCATGCTGTCTCTCTCTCTCCCACGCTGTCTATCTCCCCCACCTGCTGTGTCTCTCCCTCTCCCTCACGCTGTCTCTCTCTCTCCCTCTCCCTCGCTCTGTCTCTCTCTCTCTCTGTCCCGTGAGCGGTCTCTCTCTCACACTCTCTCTCCCTCGTGCTGTCTCTCTCTCTCTCTCTCCCTCCCCATCTGTCTCTCTATCTCTCCCTCGCACTGTCACTATCTCTCACTCGCGCTGTCTCCCTCTCTCTCCCTCACGCTGCCTCTCTCTCTCTCCTCCCTAGCACTGACACTCTCTCTCCCTCCCTCCAGCTGTCTCTCTCTCTTTCCCTTGTGCTGTCTAACTCTCTCCCTCACGCTGTCTATCTCTCTCCCCCACTCTGTCTGTCTCTCTCCCTCATGCTGTCTCTCTCTTTCTCTCCCTCACGCTGTCTCATTCTCTCGCTCTCTCCCCTGCCCTGTCTATCTCTCACAGTCTCTCTCCCTAGCACTCTCTCTCTCTCTCTCTCCCTCCCCCAGCTGTTTCTCTCTCTCACCCTCACTCTATCTCTCTCTCTCTCTCTCCCTCACACTGTCTCGTGCTCTCCTTCTCCTTCGCGTTGACTCTCTGTCTCTCTCTTTCCCCATCATGCTGTCTCTCCCTCTCTCCCTCGCACTGTCTCTTTTCCTCTCTCCGTCCCTCACGCTCTCTCTCACTCTCTCCCTCATGCTGTCTCTCTCTCTCTCCCACTCTTCCATGTGCTGTCTCTTTCCCTCACGCTGTATCTCTTTCTCCCTCACGCTGTCTCACTCCCCCAAACGCTGTCTCTCTCTCTATCCCTCACGCTGTTACTCTCTCTCCCTCTCCCTCACGCTGTCTCATTCTCTCGCTCTCTCCCCTGCCCTGTCTCTCTCTCACAGTCTCTCTCCCTAGCACTCTCTCTCTCTCTCCCTCCCCCAGCTGTTTCTCTCTCTCTCCCTCACTCTATCTCTCTCTCTCTCTCTCCCTCACGCTGTCTCGTGCTCTCCTTCTCCTTCACGTTGACTCTCTCTCTCTCTCTTTCCCCATCATGCTGTCTCTCCCTCTCTCCCTCACACTGTCTCTTTTTCTCTCTCCATCCCTCATGCTGTCTCTCACTCTATCTCTCACTCAAGCTTTGTCTCTCTCTCTCTCCATCTCTTCCTCATGCTGTCTCTCTCTCCCTCACACTGTCTCTCTCTCTCCCTGCGCTGTCTCTCTCTCCCTCACTCTGTCTCTCTCTCTCCCTCTCTCTCGCTCTCTTCTCGCCCTCATGCTGTCTCTTTCTCTCTCCTTCATGTTGTCTCTCTCTCCCCTCCATGCTGTCTCTCTCTCTCTCCCTCACGCTCTCTCTCTCTCTCCCTCTCTCACGCGCTGTCTCTTCCTCTCTCCCTCTCCCTCACGCTTTCTCTCTCTCTCCCCCACGCTGTCTCTCTCTCTCACTCATGCTGTCTCTCTCTCTCCCTCGTGCTTTCTCTCTCTCTCCCCCTTGCTGTCTCCCTCCCTCTCCCTCACGCTGTGTCTCTCTCTCTCTCCCCCTCACACTGTCTCTCTCTCTCTCTCCCCCTCACACAGTCTGTCTCTCTCTCCCTCACGCTATTTCTCTCTCTCCCTCTCCCTCGAGCTGTCTCTCTCTCTCTCTCTCCCTCTCTTCTTCGTGCTGTCTCTGTCTCTCTCGCGCTGTCTCTCTCTCTCAATCATGCTGTCTCTCTCACTCTCTCTCTGCCTCATGCTGTCTCTCTCTCTGCCTCACGTTTTCTCTCTCTCTCCCTCACGCTGTCTCTCTCTCCCCCTCTCCCTCGCGCTGTCTCTCTCTCTCTCCCCTGCACTGTCTCTCTATGACACTCTTTCTCCCTCGTACCGTCTCTCTCTCACACTCTCTCTCCCTCGCGCTGTCTCTCTCTCCCTCTCTCGCATTGTCCCTCTCTCTCACTCCCTCGTACTGTCTCTCTCTCTCTCTCCCTGCCTCCAGCTGTCTCTCTCTCTCTCTCTCTCCCTCGTGCTGTCTCTCTCTCTCCCTCGCGCTGTCTCTCTCTCTACTTGGTGCTGTCTCTCTCTCCCTTGCGCTGTCTATCTCTGTCCTCCGCTCTGTCTGTCTCGCTCCCTCACGCTATCTCTCTCTCTCACTTGGCTCTCTCCCTCACGCTGTCTCTCTCTATCCCTCTCCCTCGCTCTGAATCTCTTTCTATCACTCCCCCTCATGCTCTCTCTCTCTCTCCATCGCATTGTCTCTTTTTCTCTCTCCGTCCCTCACGCTGTCTCTCTCACTCTCTCCCTCACGCTGTCTCTCTCTCTCTCTCTCTCTCTTCCATGTGCTGTCTCTTTCCCTCACGCTGTCTCTCTCTCTCCCTCATGCTGTCTCTCTCTCCCTCTCTCCCTCGCGCTGTCTCACTCCCCCACACGCTGTCTCTCACTCTATCCCTCACGCTCTCTCTCTCTCTCTGTCTCTCTCTCTCTATCTCACCTCCTCATACACTGTCTCTCTCTCTGCCTCGCACTGTTTCTCTTTCTCTCCCTCTCTTCCTCATGCTGTCTCACTCCCTCGCACTGTCTCTCTCTCTCCCTCATGCTATCTCTCTCTCTCTCTCTCCCTCATGCTGTCTCTCGCTCCCCTCATGTTGTCTCTCTCTCTCAACCTCACGCTGTCTCTCTCTCTCCCTCTCCCTTGCACTGTCTGGCTCTCTCTCCCTCTCCCCTGCGCTGTCTCTCTCTCTCTCTCTCTCGCTCCCTCACGCTGTCTCTCTCTCTCTCCCTCTCTTCCTCGTGCTGTCTCTCTCCCTCGCGCTGTATCTCTCTCACCCTCATGCTGTCTCTCTCTCTCCCACGCTGTCTATCTCCCCCACCTGCTGTGTCTCTCCCTCTCCCTCACGCTGTCTCTCTCTCTCCCTTTCCCTCGCTCTGTCTCTCTCTCTCTCTGTCCCCTGAGCGGTCTCTCTCTCACACTCTCTCTCCCTCGTGCTGTCTCTCTCTCTCTCTCTCCCTCCCCATCTGTCTCTCTATCTCTCCCTCGCACTGTCACTATCTCTCACTCGCGCTGTCTCCCTCTCTCTCCCTCACGCTGCCTCTCTCTCTCTCCTCCCTAGCACTGACACTCTCTCTCCCTCCCTCCAGCTGTCTCTCTCTCTTTCCCTTGTGCTGTCTAACTCTCTCCCTCACGCTGTCTATCTCTCTCCCCCACTCTGTCTGTCTCTCTCCCTCATGCTGTCTCTCTCTTTCTCTCCCTCGCGCTGTCTCTCTCTCTCACTCATGCTGTCTCCCTCAAGCTTTCTCTATCTATCCCTCTCCCTCTCTCTGACTCTCTCTCTCTCTCCATCCCTCATGCTCTCTCTCTCCCTCGCACTGTCTCTTTTTCTCTCTCCATCCCTCATGCTGTCTGTCTCTCTCTCTCCCTAATGCTGTCTCTCTCTCTCTCCCTCTCTTCCTCCTGCTGTCTCTCTCCCTCGCGCTGTATCTCTCTCTCCCTCATGCTGTCTCTCTCTCTCTGCCTCTCCCGCACGCTGTCTCTCTCCCCCACAAGCTGTCTCTCTCTCTCTCCCTCACACTGTCTCTCTCTTTCCCTTTCCCTCGCGCTGTCTAATTCTCTCTCTCTCTCTCCTGTGCTGTCTCTCTCACACTCTTTCTCCCTCACGCTCTCTCTCTCCCTCCCCCCGATTTCGCTCTCTCTTTCTCCCTCGTGCTGTCTCTCTCTCTCTCTCTCGCGGTATCTCTCTCATCCCCCGCACTCTCTCTCTCTCTCCCTCATGCTGTCTCTCTCCCTCGCGCTGTCTCATTCTCTCTCTCTCTCCCCTGCGCTGTCTCTCTCTCACACTCTTTCTCCCTCGCGCTCCCTCTCTTCTCTCTCTCTCTCCCCCAGCTGTCTCTCTCTCTCTCTGCCCCTCATGCTGTCACCATCTCTCCCTCGCATTTTCTCTTTTTCTATCTCTGTCCCTCACGCTGTCTCTCTCCCTCATGCTGTCTCTCTCTCTACTTCATGCTGTCTCTCTCTTCCTCGCAGTGTCTCTTTCTCTCCCCAGCACTGTCTCCCTCTGTCCCTCATGCTGTCTCCCTCTCTCTCTCTTCCTCTCGCACTGTTTCTTTCTCTGCCCCTCATGCTGTCACCCTCTCTCCCTCACACTGTCTCTTTTTCTCTCTCCGTCCCTCATGCTGTCTCTCTCTCTTTCTCCCTCACGCTGTCTCTCTCTCTCCCTCTCTTCCTCATGCTGTCTCCCTCTCCCTTGCGTTGTCTCTCTCTCCCCTGCGCTGTCTCTCTCTCTCCCTCACGCTGTCTCTCTCTCTCACCCTCACGCTGTCTCTCTCTCTCCCTCTCCCTCGCGCTGACTCTCTCTCTCTCTCGCCCTCACGCTGTCTCTCTCTCTCTCTCTCTCCCTCACATTATCTCTCTCACTCTTCCCCTCACACTGTCTCTCTGTCTCCGTCACGCTATTTCTCTCTCTCCCTCTCCCTCGTGCTGTCTCTCTCTCTCTCTCCCTCTCTTCCTCGTGCTGTCTCTGTCTCTCTCGTGCTGTCTCTCTCAATCATCCTGTCTCTCTCACTCTCTCTCTGCCTCGTGCTGTCTCTCTCTCCCCCTCACGCTGTGTCTCTCTCTCTCCCTCACACTGTCTCTCTCTCTCCCTCTCCCTCACACTGTCTCTCTTTCTCCCCCCTGCACTGTCTCTCTCTCACACACTCTCACCCTCGTACTGTCTCTCTCTCACACTCTCTGTCCCTCGCACTGTCTCTCTCTCTCTCTCACAATGTCCCACTCACTCACTTCCTCGTGCTGTCTCACTCTCTCACTGCCTCCAGCTGTCTCTCTCTCTCCCTCGTGCAGTCTCTCTCTCTCCCTGCACTGTCTCTCTCTCACCCTCACTCTGTCTCTCTTTCTCTCTCTCCTTCACACTGTGTCACGCTCTCCCTCTTCCTCGTGTTGACTCTCTCTCTCTCTCTCTCTCTCTCATGCTGTCTCTCCCTCTCTCCATCACACTGTCTCTTTTTCTCTCTCCGTCCCTCATGCTGTCTCTCTCTCTCTCTCTCTCCCTCACGCTGTGTCTCTCTCTCTCCCTCTCATCCTAATGCTGTCTTTCTCTCCCTGCGCTGTCTCTCTCTCCCTCCCTCTGTCTCTCTCTCTCTCTCCCTCACGCTGTCTCTCTCTCTCCCTCTCTCGCGCTGACTCTCTCTCGATCTCTTCTCGCCCTCATGCTGTCTCTCTCTCTCTCCTTCACGTTGTCTCTCTCTCTTTCCTCCACGCTGTCTCTCTCTCTCTCCCTCATGCTGTCTCTCTCTCTCCCTCTCCCTCGCGCTGTCTCTTCCTCTCTCTCTCTCCCTCTCTTCCTCATGCTGTCTCCCTCACCCTCGCGCTGTCGCTCCCTCCCCCTCACGCTTTCTCTCTCTCTCTCTCCCTCACGCTCTCTCTCTCTCTCCACCTCATTTGCACTGTCTCTCTCTCTCTCTCCCCGCTGCTGTCTCTCCATCACACTCTCTCTCCCTCGCGCTGTCTCTCTCTCTCTCTCCCTCCTCCAGCTGTCTCTCTCGCTCTCTCTCCCTCGCGCTTTCTCTCTCTCTACTTCATGCTGTCTCTCTCTTCCTCGCGCTTTCTCTCTCTCTCCCCCACGCTGTCTCTCTCTGACTCATGCTGTCTCTCTCTCTCCCTCGTGCTGTCTCTCTCTCTCCCTCGCGCTGTCTCCCTCTCTCTCCCTCACTCTGTTTCTCTCTCTCTCTGCCCCTCATACTGTCTCTCTCTCTCTCCCTTGCACTGTCTCTTTTTCTCTCTCCATCCCTCATGCTGTCTCTCTCTCTCCCTCACACTTTCTCTCTCTCTCTCCCTCTCATCCTAATGCTGTCTTTCTCTCCCTGCGCTGTCTCTCTCTGCCTCACTCTGTCTCTCTCTCTCTCTCCCCCACGCTGTCTCTCTCTGACTCATGCTGTCTCTCTCTCTCCCTCGTGCTGTCTCTCTCTCTCCCTCGCGCTATCTCCCTCTCTCTCCCTCACTCTGTTTCTCTCTCTCTCTGCCCCTCATACTGTCTCTCTCTCTCTCCCTTGCACTGTCTCTTTTTCTCTCTCCGTCCCTCATGCTGTCTCTCTCTCTCCCTCACACTTTCTCTCTCTCTCTCCCTCTCTTCCTCATGCTGTCTCTCTCTCCCTCACTCTGTCTCTCTCTCTCTCTCCCTCACGCTGTCTCTCTCTCTCCCTCTCTCGCGCTGACTCTCTCTCGATCTCTTCTCACCCTCATGCTGTCTCTCTCTCTCTCCTTCACGTTGTCTCTCTCTCTTTCCTCCACGCTGTCTCTCTCTCTCTCCCTCACGCTGTCTCTCTCTCTCCCTCTCCCTCGCGCTGTCTCTTCCTCTCTCTCTCTCCCTCTCTTCCTCATGCTGTCTCCCTCTCCCTCGCGCTGTCGCTCTCTCCCCCTCATGCTTTCTCTCTCTCTCTCTCCCTCACGCTCTCTCTCTCTCTCCACCTCATTTGCACTGTCTCTCTCTCTCTCTCTCCCCGCTGCTGTCTCTCCATCACACTCTCTCTCCCTCGCGCTGTCTCTCTCTCTCTCTCTCTCTCCCTCCTCCAGCTGTCTCTCTCGCTCTCTCTCCCTCGCGCTTTCTCTCTCTCTACTTCATGCTGTCTCTCTCTTCCTCGCGCTTTCTCTCTCTCTCCCCCACGCTGTCTCTCTCTGACTCATGCTGTCTCTCTCTCTCCCTCGTGCTGTCTCTCTCTCTCCCTCGCGCTGTCTCCCTCTCTCTCCCTCACTCTGTTTCTCTCTCTCTCTGCCCCTCATACTGTCTCTCTCTCTCTCCCTTGCACTGTCTCTTTTTCTCTCTCCGTCGCTCATGCTGTCTCTCTCTCTCTCCCTCACACTTTCTCTCTCTCTCTCCCTCTCTTCCTCATGCTGTCTCTCTCTCCCTCGCGCTGTCTCTCTCATCCCCTCACACTTTCTCTCTCTCTCTCTCCCTCACGCTTTCTCTCTCTCTCCCCCTCCCTTGCACTGTCTCTCTCTCTCTCTCTCCCCGGCGCTGTCTCTCTCTCACACTCTCTCTGCCTCACGCTGTCTCTCTCTCTCTCCCTCGCGCTTTCTCTCTCTCTACTTCACGCTGTCTCTCTCTCCCTCGCGCTTTCTCTCTCTCTCCCCCACGCTGTCTCTCTCTCACTCATGCTGTCTCTCTCTCTCCCTCATGCTGTCTCTCTCTCTCCCCCGCGCTGTCTCCATCTCTCTCCCCCTCATGCTGTCTCTCTCTCTCTCCCTTGCACTGTCTCTTTTTCTCTCTCCGTCCCTTATGCTGTCTCTCTCTCTCTCCATCACACTTTCTCTCTCTCTCCCTCTCTTCCTCATGCTGTCTCTCTCCCCCTCGCGCTGTCTCTCTCTCTCCCCCGCACTGACTCTCTCTCTCCTTCACGCTGTCTCTCTTTCTCCCTCTCTCTCGCGGTGACTCTCTCTCGCCCTCTTCTCCCCCTCATGCTGTCTCTCTCTCTCTCCTTCGCGTTGTGTCACTCTCTCCCCCTCACGCTTTCTCTCTCTCTCTCACCCTCATGCTGTCTCTCTCTCTCACCTTCACGTTGTCTCTCTCTCTTTCCTCCATGCTGTCTCTCTCTCTCTCCCTCACGCTGTCTTTCTCTCTTCCTCTCCCTCGCGCTGTCTCTTCCTCTCTCTCCCTCTCTTCCTCATGCTGTCTCTCTCTCCCACGCGCTGTCGCTCTCTCCCCCTCATGCATTCTCTCACTCTCTCTCCCTCACGCTGTCTCTCTCTCTCCCCCTCCCTCGCACTGTGTCTCTCTCTCTGTCCCCGGTGCTGTCTCTCTCTCTCACACTCTCTCTCCCTCACGCTGTCTCCCTCTCTCTCTCTCACTCTCCCTCCCCCAGCTGTCTCTCTCTCTCTCTCTCTCTCCCTCGCACTTTCTCTCTCTCTACTTCATGCTGACTCTCTCTTCCTCGCGCTTTCTCTCTCTCACCCCCACGCTGTCTCTCTCTCTCACTCATGCTTTCTTTCTCTCTCCCTCGTGCTGTCTCTCTCTCTCCCCTGCGCTGTCTCCCTCTCTCTCCCTCACGCTGTGTCTCTCTCTCTCTCCCCCTCATGCTGTCTCTCTCTCTCTCCCTTGCACTGTCTCTTTTTCTCTCTCCGTCCCTCACGCTGTCTCTCTCTCTCCCTTTCCCTTGTGCTGTCTCTCTCTCGCTCTCTCCCCGGCGCTGACTCTCTCTCACACTCTCTCTCCATCACGCTGTCTCTCTCTCTCTCTCTCTCTCTGTCTCTCTCCCTCCCCCATTGTCTCTCTCCCTCTCTCCCTTGCACTGTCTCTCTCTCTACTTCATGCTGTCTCTCTCCCCCTCGCGCTGTCTCTTTCTTCCCCTCACGCTTTCTCTCTTTCTCTCCCCCTCCCTTGCACTGTCTCTCTCTCTCTCTCTCCCCGGCGCTGTCTCTCTCTCACACTCTCTCTCCGTAACGCTGTCTCTCACTCTCTCTCTCTCCCCCAGCTGTCTCTCTCTCTCTCTCTCCCTCGCGCTTTCTCTCTCTCTACTTCATGCTGTCTCTCTCTCCCTTGCGCTTTCTCTCTCTCACCCCCACGCTGGCTCTCTCTCTCACTCATGCTGTCTCTCTCTCTCTCCCTCGTGCTGTCTCTCTCTCTCCCACCGCGCTGTCTCCCTCTCTCTCCCTCGTGCTGTGTCTCTCTCTCTCTCTCCCCCTCATGCTGTCTCTCGATCTCTCCTTGCACTGTCTCTTTTTCTCTCTTCGTCCCTCATGCTGTCTCTCTCTCTCTCTCCCTCACACTTTCTCTCTCTCTTGCTCTCTTCCTCATGCTGTCTCTCTCTCCCTCGCACTGTCTCTCTCTCTCCCCCGCACTGTCTCTCTCTCTCCCTCACGCTGTCTCTCTCCCTCTCTCTCTCTCTCCCTTGCGCTGTCTCTCTCTCCTCCTCGCGCTGACTCCCTCTCTCTCCTTCACGCTGTCTCTCTCTCTCCCTCACCCTCATGCTGTCTCTCTCTCTCTGTCTCTCTCTCTCTATCTCTCCCCCTCATGCACTCTCTCTCTCTCTCCCTCGCACTGTTTCTCTCTCTCTCTCCCTCTCTTCCTCGTGCTGTCTCACTCCCTCGCACTGTCTGTCTCTCTCCCTCATGCTGTCTCTCGCTCCCCTCATGTTTTCTCTCTCTCTCTCCCTCACGCTGTCTCTCGATCTCCCTCTCCCTCATGCTGTCTGGCTCTCTCTCCCTCTCCCCCATGCTGTCACTCTCTCTCCCTTTTCCTCACGCTGTCTCATTCTCTCTCTCTCTCTCCTGCGCTGTCTCTCTCTCACACTCTTTCTCCCTCGCGTGCTCTCTCTCTCTCTCCCTCCCCCCGCTTTCTCTCTCTCTTTCTCCCTCGTGCTGTCTCTCTCTCTCCCTCGCGGTATCTCTCTCATCCCCCGCACTGTCTCTCTCTCTCTCCCTCATGCTGTCTCTCTCCCTCGCGCTGTCTCATTCTCTCTCTCTCTCCCCTGCGCTGTCTCTCTCTCACACTCTTTCTCCCTCGCGCTCCCTCTCTTCTCTCTCTCCCTCCCCCAGCTGTCTCTCTCTCTCTCTGGCCCTCATGCTGTCACCCTCTCTCCCTCGCACTGTCTCTTTTTCTCTCTCTGTCCCTCATGCTGTCTCTCTCTCTCCCTCATGCTGTTTCTCTCCCTCGTGCTGTATCTCTCTCTCCCTCATGCTGTCTCTCTCTTCCTCGCAGTGTCTCTCTCTCTCCCCCGCACTGTCTCCCTCTCTCCCTCATGCTGTCTCCCTCTCTCTCGCTCTTCCCCTCGCAGTGTCTCTCTCTCTCCCTCGCACTGTCTCTCTCTCTCTCCTTCCCGCTGTCTCCCTCCCTCTCCCTCATGCTGTCTCTCTCTCTCTCTGCCCCTCATGCTGTCACCCTCTCTCCCTCGCACTTTTTTCTCTATCCGTCCCTCATGCTGTCTCTCTCTTTCTCCCTCACGCTGTCTCTCTCTCTCCCTCTCTTCCTCATGCTGTCTCCCTCTCCCTTGCGCTGTCTCTCTCTCCCCCGCGCTGTCTCTCTCTCTCTCCCTCATGCTGTCTCTCTCTCTCTCTCACCCTCACGCTGTCTCTCTCTCTCTCTCACCCTCATGCTGTCTCTCTCTCTCCCTCTCCCTCGCGCTGACTCTCTCTCTCTCTCTCTCCCCCTCACATTGTCTCTCTCTCTCCCCCTCACACTGTCTCTCTCTCTCCCTCACGCTATTTCTCTCTCTCCTTCTCCCTCGCGCTGTCTCTCTCTCTCTCTCTCCCTCTCTTCCTCGTGCTGTCTCTGTCTCTCTCGCGCTGTCTCTCTCTCTCAATCATGCTGTCTCTCTCACTCTCTCTCTGCCTCGTGATGTCTCTCTCACCCCCTCACGCTGTGTCTCTCTCTCTCCCTCACGTTGTCTCTCTCTCTCCCTCTCCCTCACGCTGTCTCTCTCTCTCTCCCCTGCACTGTCTCTCTCTCACACTCTTTCACCCTCGTACTGTCTCTATCTCACACTCTCTCTCCCTCGCGCTGTCTCTCTCTCTCTCTCTCACAATGTCCCACTCTCTCACTTCCTCGTGCTGTCTCTCTCTCTCTCTCTCCCTGCCTCCAGCTGTCTCCCTCTCTCTCCCTCGTGCTGTCTCTCTCTCTCTCCCTGTACTGTCTCTCTCTCACCTTCACTCTGTCTCTCTCGCTCTCTCTCCCTCACACTGTCTCGTGCTCTCCCTCTCCCTCGCGTTGACTCTCTCTTTCTCTCCCCCTCATGCTGTCTCTCCTTCTCTCCATCACACTGTCTCATTTTCTCTCTCCGTCCCTCATGCTGTCTCTCTCTCTCTCTCCCTCACGCTGTGTCTCTCTCTCTCCCTCTCTTCCTCATGCTGTTTCTCTCTCCCTCGCGCTGTCTCTCTCTCTCCCTGCGCTGTCTCTCTCTCCCTCACTCTGTCTCTATCTCTCCCTCCCTCACGCTGTCTCTCTCTCTCCCTCTCTCTCGCGCTGATTCTCTCTCGCTCTCTTCTTGCCCTCATGCTGTCTCTCTCTCACCTTCACGTTGTCTCTCTCTCTTTCCTCCACGCTGTCTCTCTCTCTCCCTCACGCTGTCTCTCTCTCTCTCCCTCTCCCTTGCACTGTCTCTTCCTTTCTCTCTCTCCTTCTCTTCCTCATGCTGTCTCTCTCTCCCTCGCGCTGTCGCTCTCTCCCCTTCACGCTTTCTCTCACTCTCTCTCCCTCACGCTGTCTCTCTCTCTCTTCCTTCCCCAGCTGTCTCTCTCTCTCTCCCTCACACTTTCTCTCTCTCTACTTCATGCTGTCTCTCTCTTCCTCGCGCTTTCTCTCTCTCTCCCCCACGCTGTCTCTCTCTCACTCATGCTGTTTCTCTCTCCCCCTCATGCTGTCTCTCTCTCTCTCCCTTGCACTGTCTCTTTTTCTCTCTCCGTCCCTCATGCTGTCTCTCTCTCTCCCTCACACTTTCTCTCTCTCTCTCCCTCTCTTCCTCATGCTGTCTCTCTCTCCCTCACGCTGTCTCTCTCATCCCCTCACGCTTTCTCTCTCTCTCTCTCTCCCTCACGCTTTCTCTCTCCTCCTCCCTTGCACTGTCTCTCTCTCTCTCTCTCCCCGGCGCTGTCTCTCTCTCACACTCTCTCGGCCTCATGCTGTCTCTCTCTCTCTCTCTCTCTCTCCCTCCCCCAGCTGTCTCTCTCTCTCTCCCTCGCGCTTTCTCTCTCTCTACTTCATGCTGTCTCTCTCTCCCCCTCGCGCTTTCTCTCTCTCTCCCCCACGCTGTCTCTCTCTCTCACTCATGCTGTCTCTCTCTCTCCCTCGTGCTGTCTCTCTCTCTCCCCCGCGCTGTCTCCCTCTCTCTCCCTCACGCTGTGTCTCTATCTCTCTCCCCCTCATGCTGTCTCTCTCTCTCTCCCTTGCACTGTCTCTTTTTCTCTCTCCGTCCCTCATGCTGTCTCTCTCCCCCTCGTGCTGCATCTCTCTTCTCCTCGCAGTGACTCCCTCTCTCTCCTTCACGCTGTCTCTCTCTCTCCCTCACCCTCATGCTGTCTCTCTCTCTCTGTCTCTCTCTCTCTATCTCTCCCCCTCATGCGCTCTCTCTCTCTCTCCCTCGCACTGTCTCTCTCTCTCTCTCTCCCCGGCGCTGTCTCTCTCTCACACTCTCTCTCCCTCACGCTGTGTCTCTCTCTCTCTCCCCCTCATGCTGTCTCTCTATCTCTCCCTTGCACTGTCTCTTTTTCTCTCTCCGTCCCTCATGCTGTCTCTCTCTCTCTCTCTCCCTCACACTTTCTCTCTCTCTTGCTCTCTTCCTCATGCTGTCTCTCTCTCCCTCGCACTGTCTCTCTCTCTCCCCCGCACTGTCTCTCTCTCTCCCTCACGCTGTCTCTCTCCCTCTCTCTCTCTCTCCCTTGCGCTGTCTCTCTCTCCTCCTCGCGCTGACTCCCTCTCTCTCCTTCACGCTGTCTCTCTCTCTCCCTCACCCTCATGCTGTCTCTCTCTCTGTCTCTCTCTCTCTATCTCTCCCCCTCATGCATTCTCTCTCTCTCTCCCTCGCACTGTCTCTCTCTCTCTCTCTCTCTCTCCTCGGCGCTATCTCTCTCTCACACTCTCTCTCCCTCACACTGTCTCTCACTCTCTCTCTCTCTCTCTCTCTCGCTCCCCCAGCTGTCTCACTCTCTCTCTCTCCCTCGTGCTTTCTCTCTCTCTACTTCATGCTGTCTCTCTCTCCCTCGCACTTTCTCTCTCTCTCCCCCATGCTGTCTCTCTCTCTCACTCATGCTGTCTCTCTCTCTCTCTCCCTCGTGCTGTCTCTCTCTCCCCCACCGCGCTGTCTCCCTCTCTCTCCCTCACGCTGTGTCTCTCTCTCTCTCCCCCTCATGCTGTCTCTCTCTCTCTCTCCCTCACACTTTCTCTCTCTCTTGCTCTCTTCCTCATGCTGTCTCTCTCTCCCTCGCACTGTCTCTCTCTCTCCCCCCGCACTGTCTCTCTCTCTCCCTCACGCTGTCTCACTCCCTCTCTCTCTCTCCCTTGCGCTGTCTCTCTCTCCTCCTCGCGCTGACTCCCTCTCTCTCCTTCACGCTGTCTCTCTCTCTCCCTCACCCTCATGCTGTCTCTCTCTCTGTCACTCTCTCTCTATCTCTCCCCCTCATGCACTCTCTCTCTCTCTCCCTCGCCCTGTCTCTCTCTCTCTCTCCCTCTCTTCCTCGTGCTGTCTCACTCCCTCACACTGTCTCTCTCTCTCCCTCATGCTGTTTCTCGCTCCCCTCATGTCTCTCTCTCTCTCCCTCACGCTGTCTCTTGATCTCCCTCTCCCTCATGCTGTCTGATCTCTCTCCCTCTCCCCCACGCTGTCAGTCTCTCTCCCTTTTCCTCGCGCTGTCTCATTCTCTCTCTCTCTCTCCTGCGCTGTCTCTTTCTCACACTCTTTCTCCCTCGCACTCTCTCTCTCTCTCTCCCTCCCGCCGCTTTTTCTCTCTCTTTCTCCCTCGTGCTGTCTCTCTCTCTCCCTCGCGGTATCTCTCTCATTCCCCGCACTGTCTCTCTCTTTCTCCCTCATGCTGTCTCTCTCCCTAGCGCTGTCTCATTCTCTCTCTCTCTCCCCTGCGCTGTCTCTCTCACACTCTTTCCCCCTCGCGCTCCCTCTCTTCTCTCTCTCCCTCCCCCAGCTGTCTCTCTCTCTCTCAGCCCCTCATGCTGTCACCCTCTCTCCCTCGCACTGTCTCTTTTTCTCTCTCTGTCCCTCATGCTGTCTCTCTCTCTCTCTCCCTCATGCTGTTTCTCTCCCTCGTGCTGTATCACTCTCTCCCTCATGCTGTCTCTCTCTCTACTTCATGCTGTCTCTCTCTTCCTCGCGGTGTCTCTCTCTCTCCCCCGCACTGTCTCCCTCTCTCCCTCATGCTGTCTCCCCCTATCTCTCTCTTTGCCTCGCAATGTCTCTCTCTCTCCCTCTCTTCCTCATGCTGTCTCCCTCTCCCTTGCGCTGTCTCTCTCTCCCCCGCGCTGTCTCTCTCTCTCTCTCACCCTCACGCTGTCTCTCTCTCTCCCTCTCCCTCGCGCTGACTCTCTCTCTCTCTCTCTCTCCCTCACATTGTCTCTCTCTCTCTCCCCCTCACACTGTCTCTCTCTCTCTCCCTCATGCTATTTCTCTCTCTCCCTCTCCCTTGCGCTGTCTCTCTCTCTCTCTCTTTCTCTCTTCCTCGTTGTGTCTCTGTCTCTCTCGCGCTGTGTCTCTCTCTCAATCATGCTGTCTCTCTCACTCTCTCTCTGCCTCGTGATGTCTCTCTCTCTTTCTCTCCCTCTCTTCCTCGTGCTGTCTCTGTCTCTCTCGCGTTGTCTCTCTCTCTCAATCATGCTATCTCTCTCACTCTCTCTCTGCTTTGCGCTGTCTCTCTCTCCCCCTCACGCTGTGTCTCTCTCTCCCTCACGCTGTCTCTCTCTCTCCCTCTCCCTCGCGCTGTCTCTCTCTCTCTCTCCCCTGCACTGTCTCTCTCTCACACTCTTTCACCCTCATACTGTCTCTCTCTCACACTCTCTGTCCCTCGCGCTGTCTCTCTGTCTCTCTCACAATGTCCCACTCTCTAACTTCCTCGTGCTGTCTCTCTCTCTCTCTCTCCCTGCCTCCAGCTGTCTCTCTCTCTCTCCCCCTCGTGCTGTCTCTCTCTCTCCCCCTCGTGCTGTCTCTCTCTCTCCCTCGCGCTGTCTCTCTCTCTACTTGGTGCTGTCTCTCTCTCCAATGCGCTGTCTATCTCTGTGCCCTGCTCTGTCCCTCACTCTCCTTCATGCTGTCTCCCTCTATCCCTCTCCCTCGCTCTGACTCTCTCTCTATATCTCCCCCTCATGCTGTCTCTCTCTCTCTACCTTGCACTGTCTCTTTTTCTCTGTCCTTCCCTCGCGCTGTCTCTCTCACTCTCTCCCTCATTCTGTCTCTCTCTCTCTCTCCCTATCGTCCATGTCCTGTCTCTTTCCCTCGCGCTGTATCTCTCTCTCCCTCATGCTGTCTCTCTCTCTCTCTCTCTCTCTCTCTCACTCAAGCTGTCTCTCTCCCCCACATGCTGTCTCTCTATCTCCCTCACGCTATTTCTCTCACTCACTCTCCTTTGCGCTGCCTCATTCTCTCTCTCCCTCCCCTGCACTCTCTCTCTCTCACACTCTCTCTCCCTAGTGCTCTCTCTCTCTCTCTCTCCCTCCCCCAGCTGTCTCTCTCTCTCTCTCCCTCATGCTGTCTACCTCTCTCCCTCACGGTGTCCCTCTCTCTCGCCCGCACTGTCTCTCTCTCTGCCTCATGCTGTCTCTCTCTCTCTCTCTCTCCCTCACACTGTCTCTCTCTCTCCCCCACGCTGTCTCCACCTCTCTCCCTCACGATGTCTCTCTCTCTCCCTCTCCCTCATGCTGACTCTCTCTCTCTCTCTCTCTCCCCTTCATGCTGTTTCTCCCTCTCTCCCTCACACTGTCTCTTTCTCTCTCTCTGTTCCTCATGCTGTCTCTCTCTCTCTCTCCCTCGCGGTGTCTCTCTCTCTCTCTCCCTATCTTCTTCATGCTTTCTCTATCTCCCTCGCGCTGTCTCTCTCTACCCGTGCTGTCTCTCTCTCTCCCTCACTCTGTCTCTCTCTCTCTCTCTCTCTCCCTCATGCTGTCTCTCTCTCTCCCTCTCCCTCACACTGACTCTCTCTCTCTCTCGCCCTCACGCTGTCTCTCTCTCTCTCTCTCTCCCTCACATTGTCTCTCTCTCTCCCCTGCACTGACTCTCTCTCACACTCTTTCACCCTTGTACTGTCTCTCTCTCACACTCTGTCACTTGCGCTGTCCCTCTTTCTCTCTCTCACAATGCCTCACTCTCTAACTTCCTCGTGTTGTCTCTCTCTCTCTATCTCCCTGCCTCCAGCTGTCTCTCTCTCTCTCTCTCCCTCGTGCTGTCTCTCTCTCTCCCTCGCGCTGTCTCTCTCTCTACTTGGTGCTGTCTCTCTCTTCCTTGCTCTGTCTATCTCTATGCCCTGCTCTATCTGTCACTCTCCCTCACACTATCTCTCTCTCTCACTCAGCTTTCTCCCTCACTCTCCTTCACGCTGTCTCTCTCTATCCCTCTCCCTCGCTCTGACTCTCTCTCTATATCTCCCCCTCATGCTGTCTTTCTCTCTCTACCTCGTACTGTCTCTTTTTCTCTGTCCTTCCCTCGCGCTGTCTCTCTCACTCTCTCCCTCATTCTGTCTCTCTCTCTCTCCCTATCGTCCATGTCCTGTCTCTTTCCCTCGCGCTGTATCTCTCTCTCCCTCATGCTGTCTCTCTCTCCCTCTCTCACCACGCTGTCTCTCTCTCTCCTCACTCTGTCTCTCTTTCTCTCTCCCTCACATTGTCTCTCTCTCTCCCCCTCACACTGTCTCTCTCTCTCTCCCTCACGCTATTTCTCTCTCTCCCTCTTCCTCGCGCTGTCTCTCTCTCTTTCTCGCCCTCTCTTCCTCGTGCTGTCTCTGTCTCTCTCGCGCTGTCTCTCTCTCTCAATCATGCTGTCTCTCTCACTCTCTCTCTGCTTTGCGCTGTCTCTCTCTCCCCCTCACACTGTGTCTCTGTCTCTCCCTCACGCTGTCTCTCTCTCTCTCTCTCCCTCGCGCTGTCTCTCTCTCTCTCTCCCCTGCACTGTTTATCTCTCACACTCTTTCACCCTCGTACTGTCTCTCTCTCACACTCTCTGTCCCTCGCGCTGTCTCTCTCTCTCTCTCTCACAATGTCCCACTCTCTAACTTCCTCGTGCTGTCTCTCTATCTCTCTCTCTCCCTGCCTCCAGCTGTGTCTCTCTCTCTCTCCCTCGTGCTGTCTCTCTCTCTCCCTCGCGCTGTCTCTCTCTCTACTTGGTACTGTCTCTCTCTCCCTTGCGCTGTCTACCTCTTTGCCCTGCTCTGTCCCTCACTCTCCTTCACACTGTCTCCCTCTATCCCTCTCACTCGCTCTGACTCTCTCTCTATATCTCCCCCTCATGCTGTCTCTCTCTCTCTACCTCGCACTGTCTCTTTTTCTCTGTCCTTCCCTCGCGCTGTCTCTCTCACTCTCTCCCTCATTCTGTCTCTCTCTCTCTCCCTATTGTCCATGTCCTGTCTCTTTCCCTCGCGCTGTATCTCTCTCTCCCTCATGCTGTCTCTCTCTCTCTCTCTCTCACTCAAGCTCTCTCTCTCCCCCACATGCTGTCTCTCTATCTCCCTCATGCTATTTCTCTCTCTCACACTCCCTTGCGCTGCCTCATTCTCTCTCTCCCTCCCCTGCACTCCCTCTCTCACACTCTCTCTCCCTAGTGCTCTCTCTCTCTCTCTCTCTCCCTCCCCCAGCTGTCTCTCTCTCTCTCTCCCTCATGCTGTCTACCTCTCTCCCTCACGCTGTCTCTCTCTCTCCCTCATGCTGTCTCTCTCTACCTCACGGTGTCCCTCTCTCTCGCCCGCACAGTCTCTCTCTCTGCCTCATGCTGTCTCTCTCTCTCTCTCTCTCTCCCTCGCACTGTCTCTCTCTCTTCCCCACGCTGTCTCCACCTCTCTCCCTCACGATGTCTCTCTCTCTCCCACTCCCTCATGCTGACTCTCTCTCTCTCTCTCCCCTTCATGCTGTTTCTCCCTCTCTCCCTCACACTGTCTCTGTCTCTCTCTCTGTTCCTCATGCTGTCTCTCTCTCTCTCTCCCTCGCGGTGTCTCTCTCTCTCTCTCCCTATCTGCTTCATGCTTTCTCTATCTCCCTTGCGCTGTCTCTCTCTCCCTGCGCTGTCTCTCTCTCTCCCTCACTCTGTCTCTCTCTCTCTCACTCTCCCTCATGCTGTCTCTCTCTCTCCCTCTCCCTCGTGCTAACTCTCTCTCTCTCATCTCGCCCTCATGCTGTGTCTCTCTCTCTCTCTCCCTCACGTTGTCTATCTCTCTCTCTCCCCCTCATGCTGTCTCTCTCCCACACGCTGACTCTCTCTCCCTCTCTCCCTCATGCTGTCTCTCTCTCACCCACTCCCTCGCGCTGACTCTCTCTCTCTCTTCCCGCCATCTTCCTGTGTCTCTCTCTCTCTTCCTCACGTTGTCTCTCTCTCTCTCTTTGTCTCTCCCCCTCATGCTGTCTCTCTCCCTCACGCTGTCTCTCTCTCTCTCCCCCTCACGCTTTCTCTCCCTCTCTCTCCCTCGCGCTGTCTCTTTCTCTCTCTGCCCCTCATGCTGTCACCCTCTATCCATCGCACTGTCTCTTTTTCTCTCTCCGTCCCTCATGATGTCTCTCTATCTCTCTCCCTCACACTGTCTCTCTCTCCCTCTCTTCCTCATGCTGTCTCCCTCTCCCTGGCGCAGTCTCTCTCTCCCCCGCGCTGTCCCTCTCTCTCTTCTCCCTCACGCTGACTCTCTCTCTCTCACTCGCCCTCACGTTGTCTCTCTCTCTCTCCCCCTCACACTGTCTCTCTCTCTCTCCCTCACGCTATTTCTCTCTCTCCCTCTCCCTCGCACTGTCTCTCTCTCTCTCTCTCTCTCTCTTCCTCGTGCTGTATCTGTCTCTCTCACGCTGTCTCTCTCTCTCAATCATGCTGTCTCTCTCACTCTATCTCTGCCTCGCGCTGTCTCTCTCTCCCCCTCACGCTGTGTCTCTCTCTCTCCCTCACGCTGTCTCTCTCTCTCCCTCGTGCTGTCTCTCTCTCTCTCTCCCCTGCACTGTCTCTCTCTCACACTCTTTCACCCTCGTACTGTCTCTCTCTCACACTCTGTCGCTTGCGCTGTCTCTCTTTCTCTCTCTCACAATGCCTCACTCTCTCACTTCCTCGTGCTGTCTCTCTCTCTGTCTCTCCCTGCCTCCAGCTGTCTCTCTCTCTCTCTCCCTTGTGCTGTCTCTCTCTCTCCCTCGCGCTGTCTCTCTCTCTAATTGGTGCTGTCTCTCTCTCCCTTGCTCTGTCTATCTCTGTGCCCTGCCCTGTCTGTCTCTCTCCCTCACACTATCTCTCTCACTCGGCTGTCTCCCTCACTCTCCTTCACGCTGTCTCTCTCTATCCCTCTCCCTCGCTCTGACTCTCTCTCTATATCTCCCCCTCATGCTGTCTTTCTCTCTCTACCTCACACTGTCTCTTTTTCTCTGTCCTTCCCTCGCGCTGTCTCTCTCACTCTCTCCCTCATTCTGTCTCTCTCTCTCTCTCCCTATCGTCCATGTCCTGTCTCTTTCCCTCGCGCTGTATCTCTCTCTCCCTCATGCTGTCTCTCTCTCTCTCTCTCACCGCGCTGTCTCTCTCTCTCCCTCACTCTGTCTCTCTCTCTCTCTCCCTCACGCTGTCTCTCTCTCTCTCCCTCTCCCTCGCGCTGACTCTCTCTCTCTCTTCTCGCCCTCATGCTGTATCTCTCTCTCTCTCCCTCACGTTGTCTCTCTCTCTCTCTCCCCCTCATGCTGTCTCTCTCCCTCACGCTGTCTCTCTCTCTCCCTCACGCTGTCTCTCTCTCTCCCTCTCCCTCGCCCTGACTCTCTCTCTCTCTTCCCACCCTCATGCTGTGTCTCTCTCTCTGTCCCTCACGTTGTCTCTCTCTCTCTCCCCCTCGTGCTGTCTCTCTCCCTCACGCTGTCTCTCTCTCTCTCTCCCCCTCATGCTTTCTCTCCCTCTCTCTGTCTCTCTCTCTCTCTCTCCCCGGCGCTGTCTTTCTCTCACACTCTCTCTCCCTCGAGCTGTCTATCTCTCTCTCTCTCTACCTCCCCCAGCTGTCACTCCCACCTCTCTACTTCATGCTGTCTCTCTCTCCCACATGCTGTCTCTCTCTCTCCCCCGCGCTGTCTCGCTCTCTCCCTCATGCTTTCTCTCTCTCTCTCCCTCGTGCTGTCTCTCTCTCTCCCCCGCGCTGTCCCTCTCTCTCCCTCACGCTGGGTCTCTCTCTCTCTCCCCCTCATGCTGTCTCTCACTCTCTCACCCTCGCGCTGTCTATTTTTCTCTCTCCGTCACTTATGCTGTCTCTCTCTCTCTCCCTCATGCTGTCTCTCCCTCTCTCCCTCATGTCCTAATGCTGTCTCTCTCCCCCTCGTGCTGTCTCTCTCTCTTTCCCTCGTGCTGCCTCTCTCTCTTTCCCTCGCGCTGTTTCTCTCTCTCCCTCACGCTGTCTCTCTCTCTCTCTCTCTCCCTTGCGCAGTCTCTCTCTCCTCCTCGCGCTGTCTCCCTCTCTCTCCCTCAAGCTGTCTGTCTCTCTCCCTGCCCCTCATGCTGTCTCTCTCTCTCTCTCTCTCTCTCTCTATCACTCATGCACTCTCTCTATCTCTCCCTCGCACAGTATCTTTTTCCTCTCTCCGTCCCTCATGCTGTCTCTCTCTCTGCCTCTCTTCCTCCTGCTGTCTCTCTCCCTCGCACTGTCTCTCTCTCTCCGTCATGCTGTCTCTCTCTCTCTCTCTCTCTGCCTCACGCTGTCTCTCTCCCTCTCTCTCTCTCTCTCTCCCTTGCGCTGTCTCTCTCTCTCCTCCTTGCGCTGACTCCCTCTCTCTCCTTCACGCTGTCTCTCTCTCTCCCTCTCCCTCATGCTGTCTCTCTCTCTCTGTCTCTCTCTCTCTATCTCTGCCCCTCATGCACTCTCTCTCTCTCTCCCTCACACTGTATCTCTCTCTCTCTCCCTCTCTTCCTCGTGCTGTTTTACTCCCTTGCACTGTCTCTCTCTCTCCCTCATGCTGTCTCTCGCTCCTCTCATGTTGTCTCTCTCTCTCTCCCTCACGCTGTCTCTCGATCTCCCTCTCCCTCATGCTGTCTGGCTCTCTCTCCCTGTCCCCTGTGCTGCCTCTCTCTCACACTCTCTCCCCCTCATGATCTCTTTCTCCCTCTATCTCTCCCACATGCTTTCTCTCTCTCTACGTCATGCTATCTCTCTCTCTCTCTCTCCCCCACTCGCACTCTCTTTTTCTCTCTCCGTCCCTCATGCTGTCTCTCTCTCTCTCCCTCACGCTGTCTCTCTCTCTCTCCCTCTCTTCCTCATGCTGTATCTCTCCCTCGGGCTGTCTCTCCCTCGCGCTGTATCTCTCTCACCCTCATGCTGTCTCTCTCTCTCTCTCTCTCTCCCACGCTGTCTATCTCCCCCACCTGCTGTCTCTCTCCCTCTCCCTCACGCTGTCTCTCTCTCTCCCTCTCCCTCGCTCTCTCTCTCTCTCTCTCCCCTGAGCGGTCTCTCTCTCACACTCTCTCTCCCTCGTGCTGTCTCTCTCTCTCTCTCTCCCTCCCCCAGCTGTCTCTCTCTCTCTCCCTCGTGGTGTCTCTCTGTCTACTTCATGCTGTATCTCTCTCCCTTGCGCTGTCTCTCTCTCTCCATGCACTGTCTCTCTCTCTCACTAACACTCTCTGTCTCTCTCTCCCTCGCGCTGTCACTGTCTCTCACTCGTGCTGTCTCCCTCTCTCACCCTCACGCTGCCTCTCTCTCTCTCCTCCTCCCTCACACTGACACTCTCTCTCTCCCTCCCTCCAGCATTCTCTCTCTCTTTCCCTTGTGCTGTCTAACTCTCTCCTGCGTGCTGTCTAACTCTCTCCCCCACTCTGTCTGTCTCTCTCCCTCATGCTGTCTCTCTTTTTCTCTCCCTCGCGCTGTCTCTCTCTCTCACTCGTGCTGTCTCTCTCACGCTTTCTCTATCTATCCCTCTCCCTCGCTCTGACTCTCTCTCTCTCTCTCTCCCCCTCATGCTCTCTCTCCCTCTCCCTCGCACTGTCGCTTTTTCTCTCTCCGTCCCTCATGCTGTCTCTCTCTCTCTCCCTAATGCTGTCTCTCTCTCTCTCCCTCTCTTTCCTCCTGCTGTCTCTCTCCCTCATGCTGTTCTCTCTCTCCCTCATGCTGTCTCTCTCTCTCTCTCTCCCTCCCACAGCTGTCTCTCTCTCTCTGTCCCTCATGCTGTCACCCTCTCTCCCTCGCACTGTCTCTTTTTCTCTCTCTGTCCCTCATGCTGTCTCTCTCTCTCTCCCTCACGCTGTCTCTCTCCCTCGTGCTGTATCTCTCTCTCCCTCATGCTGTCTCTCTCTCTACTTTGTGCTGTCTCTCTCTCCCTCACGGTATCTTTTTCTCTCCCTCACGCTGTCTCTCTCTCTCTCCCTCATGCTGTCTCTCTCTCTCCCTCTCCCTCGCGCTGACTCTCTCTCTCTCTCTCTCCCTCACGCTGTCTCTCTCTCTCTCTCCCTCACATTGTCTCTCTCTCTCTCCCCCTCACACTGTCTCTCTCTCTCTCCCTCATGCTATTTCTCTCTCTCCCTCTTCCTCGCGCTGTCTCTCTCTCTTTCTCTCCCTCTCTTGTTCGTGCTGTCTCTGTCTCTCTCGCGCTGTCTCTCTCTCTCAATCATGCTGTCTCTCTCACTCTCTCTCTGTTTTGCGCTGTCTCTCTCTCCCCCTCACGCTGTGTCTCTGTCTCTCCCTCACGCTGTCTCTCTCTCTCCCTCTCCCTCGCGCTGTCTCTCTCTCTCTCTCCCCAGCACTGTCTCTCTCTCACACTCTTTCACCCTCGTACTGTCTCTCTCTCACACTCTCTGTCCCTCGTGCTGTCTCTCTCTCTCTCTCTCACAATGTCCCACTCTCTAACTTCCTTGTGCTGTCTCTCTCTCTCTCTCGTGCTGTCTCTCTCTCTCCCTCGCGCTGTCTCTCTCTCTACTTGGTGCGTTTCTCTCTCCCTTGCGCTGTCTCTCTCTGTGCCCTGCTCTGTTCCTCACTCTCCCTCACGCTGTCTCCCTCTTTCCCTCTCCCTCGCTCTGACTCTCTCTCTATATCTCCCCCTCGCGCTGTCTCTCTCACTCTCTCACTCTCTCCCTCATTCTGTCTCTCTCTCTCTCCCTATCGTCCATGTCCTGTCTCTTTCCCTCGTGCTGTATCTCCCTCTCCCTCATGCTGTCTCTCTCTCTCTCTCTCTCACTCAAGCTGTCTCTCTCCCCCACATGCTGTCTCTCTATCTCCCTCACGCTATTTCTCTCTCTCAGTCTCCCTTGCGCTGCCTCATTCTCTCTCTCACTCCCCTGCACTCTCTCTCTCTCACACTCTCTCTCCCTAGTGCTCTCTCTCTCTCTCTCTCCCTCCCCCAGCTGTCTCTCTCTCTCTCTCCCTCATGCTGTCTACCTCTCTCCCTCACGCTGTCTCTCTCTCTCCCTCATGCTGTCTCTCTCTCCCTCACGGTGTCCCTCTCTCTCGCCCGCACTGTCTCTCTCTCTGCCTCATGCTGTCTCTCTCTCTCTCTCTCTCTCTCTCTCCCTCGCACTGTCTCTCTCTCTCCCCCACGCTGTCTCCACCTCTCTCCCTCACGATGTCTCTCTCTCTCTCTCTCCCCTTCATGCTGTTTCTCCCTCTCTCCCTCACACTGTCTCTTTTTCTCTCTCTGTTCCTCATGCTGTCTCTCTCTCTCTCTCCCTCGCGGTGTCTCTCTCTCTCTCCCTATCTTCTTCATGCTTTCTCTATTTCCCTCGTGCTTTCTCTCTCTCCCAGCGCTGTATCTCTCTCTCCCTCACTCTGTCTCTTTCTCTCTCTCTCTCCCTCACTCTGTCTCTTTCTCTCTCTCTCTCCCTCACGCTGTCTATCTCTCTCCCTCTCCCTCATGAAGACTCGCTCTCTCTCATCTCGCCCTCATGCTGTGTCTCTCTCTCTCTCCCTCACGTTGTCTATCTCTCTCTCTCCCCCTCATGCTGTCTCTCTCCCTCACGCTGTCTCTCTTTCCCTCTCTCCCTCACGCTGTCTCTCTCTCACACACTCCCTCGGGCTGACACTCTCTCTCTCTTCCCGCCATCTTGCTGTGTCTCTCTCTCTCTCCCACACTTTGTCTCTCCTTGTCTCTCTCTCCCCCTCATGCTGTCTCTCTCCCTCACGCTGTCTCTCTCTCTCTCTCCCTCTCACGCTTTCTCGACCTCTCTCTCCCTCGCGCTGTCTCTCTCTCGCTCTGCCCCTCATGCTGTCACCCTCTCTCCCTCGCACTGTCTCTTTTTCTCTCTCCGTCCCTCATGCTGTCTCTCTATCTCTCTCCCTCACGCTGTCTCTCTCTATCCCTCTCCCTCGCTCTGACTCTCTCTCTATATCTCCCCCTCATGCTGTCTTTCTCTCTCTACCTCGCACTGTCTCTTTTTCTCTGTCCTTCCCTCGCGCTGTCTCTCTCACTCTCTCCCTCATTCTATCTCTCTCTCTCTCCCTATCGTCCAAGTCTTGTCTCTTTCCCTCGCGCTGTATCTCTCTCTCCCTCATGCTGTCTCTCTCTCTCTCTCTCTCACCGCGCTGTCTCTCTCTCTCCCTCACTCTGTCTCTCTCTCTCTCTCCCTCACGCTGTCTCTCTCTCTCCCTCTCCCTCACGCTGACTCTCTCTCTCTCTTCTCGCCCTCATGCTGTATCTCTCTCTCTCTCCCTCACGTTGTCTCTCTCTCTCTCTCCGCCTCATGCTGTCTCTCTCCCTCACGCTGTCTCTCTCTCTCTCCCTCATGCTGTCTCTCTCTCTCCCTCTCCCTCGCCCTGACTCTCTCTCTCTCTTCCCACCCTCATGCTGTGTCTCTGTCTCTCTCCCTCACATTGTCTCTCTCTCTCTCTCCCCCTCATGCTGTCTCTCTCCCTCACGCTGTCTCTCTCTCTCTCCCCCTCATGCTTTGTCTCCCTCTCTCTCCCTCACGCTGTCTCTCTCTCTCTCTCTCCCCGGCGCTGTCTTTCTCTCACACTCTCTCTCCCTCGAGCTGTCTATCTCTCTCTTTCTCTACCTCCCCCAGCTGTCACTCCCACCTCTCTGCCTCGCGCTATCTCTCTCTCCACTTCATGCTGTCTCTCTCTCCCACACGCTGTCTCTCTCTCTCCCCCGCGCTGTCTCGCTCTCTCCCTCATGCTTTCTCTCTCTCTCTCCCTCGTGCTGTCTCTCTCTCTCTCCCGCGCTGTCTGCCTCTCTCACCCTCGCACTGTCCCTTTTTCTCTCTCCGTCCCTTATGCTGTCTCTCTCTCTCTCTCCCTCATGCTGTCTCTCCCTCTCTCCCTCATGTCCTAATGCTGTCCCTCTCCCCCTCGTGCTGTCTCTCTCTCTCTCCCTCGCGCTGCCTCTCTCTCTCCCTCATGCTGTCTCTCTCTCTCTCTCTCTCCCTTGCGCTGTCTCTCTCTCCTCCTCGCGCTGTCTACCTCTCTCTCCCTCAAGCTGCCTGTCTCTCTCCCTGTCCCTCATGCTGTCTCTCTCCCTCTCTCTCTATCTCTCCCCCTCATGCACTCTCTCTATCTCTCCCTTGCACTGTATCTTTTTCTCTCTCCGTCCCTCATGCTGTCTCTCTCTCTCTCCCTCTCTTCCTCCTGCTGTCTCTCTCTCTCGCACTGTCTCTCTCTCTCCCTCATGCTGTCTCTCTCTCTCTCTCTCTCCCTCACACTGTCTCTCTCTCTCCCTCTCCCTCATGCTGACTCTCTCTCTCTCATCTCGCCCTCATGCTGTGTCTCTCTCTCTCTCTCCCTCACGTTGTCTCTCTCTCTGTCTCCCCCTCATGCTGTCTCTCTCCCTCACGCTGTCTCTCTCTCCCTCTCTCCTTCACGCTGTCTCTCTCTCACCCTCTCCCTCGCGCTGACTCTCTCTCTCTCTTCCCGCCGTCTTGCTGTGTCTCTCTCCCTCTCCCTCACGTTGTCTCTCTCTCTCTCCCCCTCATGCTGTCTCTCTCCCTCACGCTTTCTCTCTCTCTCTCTCCCCCTCACGCTTTCTCTCTCTCTCTCTCCCCCTCACGCTTTCTCTCCCTCTCTCTCCCTCGCGCTGTCTCTCTCTCTCTGCTACTCATGCTGTCACCCTCTCCCCCTCGCACTGTCTCTTTTTCTCTCTCTGTCCCTCATGCTGTCTCTCTTTCTCTCTCCCTCACGCTGTCTCTCTCTCTCCCTCTCTTCCTCATGCTGCCTCCCACTCCAGTGCGCTGTCTCTCTCTCCCCCGCGCTGT
Organism: Isurus oxyrinchus; assembly: GCA_026770705.1. Taxonomy (NCBI): domain Eukaryota; kingdom Metazoa; phylum Chordata; class Chondrichthyes; order Lamniformes; family Lamnidae; genus Isurus; species Isurus oxyrinchus. The sequence goes on from JANJGN010000165.1 coordinate 1,072,039, forward strand.
CTCTCTCTCTCTCTCCCTCACATTGTCTCTCTCTCTCTCCCCCTCACACTGTCTCTCTCTCTCTCTCCCTCACGCTATTTCTCTCTCTCCCTCTCCCTCGCACTGTCTCTCTCTCTCTCCCTTGCGCTGTCTCTCTCTCCTCCTCACGCTGTCTCCCTCTCTCTCCCTCAAGCTGCCTGTCTCTCTCCCTGTCCCTCATGCTGTCTCTCTCTCTCTCTCTCTCTATCTCTCCCCCTCATACACTCTCTCTATCTCTCCATCGCACTGTCTCTTTTTCTCTCTCTGTCCCTCATGCTGTCTCTCTATATCTCTCCCTCACGCTGTCTCTCTCTCTCTCCCTTGCTTCCTCATGCTGTCTCCCTCTCCCGTGCGCTGTCTCTCTCTCCCCCGCGCTGTCTCTCTCTCCCTCATGCTGTCTCTCTCTCTCCCTCTCTCTCACGCTGACTCTCTCTCTCTCTCTCGCCCTCACGCTGTCTCTCTCTCTCTCTCTCCCTCACATTGTCTCTCGCTCTCCCCCTCACACTGTCTCTCTCTCTCTCCCTCACGCTATTTCTCTCTCTCCCTCTCCATCGCACTGTCTCTCTCTCTCTCTCTCCCTCTCTTCCTCGTGCTGTATCTGTCTCTCTCGCGCTGTCTCTCTCTCTCAATCATGCTGTCTCTCTCACTCTCTCTCTGCCTCGCGCTGTCTCTCTCTCCCCCTCACTCTGTGTCTCTCTCTCTCCCTCACGCTGTCTCTCTCTCTCCCTCTCCTTCGCGCTGTCTCTCTCTCTCTCTCCCCTGCACTGTCTCTCTCTCACACTCTTTCACCCTCGTACTGTCTCTCTCTCACACTCTGTCGCTTGCGCTGTCTCTCTTTCTCTCTATCACAATGCCTCACTCTCTCACTTCCTCGTGCTGTCTCTCTCTCTCTCTCCCTCGTGCTGTCTCTCTCTCTCCCTCGCGCTGTCTCTCTCTCTACTTGGTGCTGTCTCTCTCTCCCTTGCTCTGTCTATCTCTGTGCCCTGCTCTATCTGTCTCTCTCCCTCGCACTATCTCTCTCTCTCACTCGGCTGTCTCCCTCACTCTCCTTCACGCTGTCTCTCTCTATCCCTCTCCCTCGCTCTGACTCTCTCTCTATATCACCCCCTCGTGCTGCCTTTGTCTCTCTACCTCGCACTGTCTCCTTTTCTCTGTCCTTCCCTCGCGCTGAGTCTCTCACTCTCTCCCTCATTCTGTCTCTCTCTCCCTCCCTATCGTCCATGTCCTGTCTCTTTCGCTCGCGCTGTATCTCTCTCTCCCTCATGCTGTCTCTCTCTCTCTCTCTCTCACTGCGCTGTCTCTCTCTCTCCCTCACTCTCTCTCTCTCTCACGCTGTCTCTCTCTCTCCCTCTCCCTCGTGCTGACTCTCTCTCTCTCTTCTCGCCCTCATGCTGTATCTCTCCCTCTCTCCCTCACGTTGTCTCTCTCTCTCTCTCCCCCTCATGCTGTCTCTCTCCCTCATGCTGTCTCTCTCTCTCCCTCGCCCTGACTCTCTCTCTCTCTTCCCACCCTCATGCTGTGTCTCTCCCTCTCTCCTTCACGTTGTCTCTCTCTCTCTCTCCCCCTCATGCTTTCTCTCTCCCTCACGCTGTCTCTCTCTCTCTCTCTCCCCGGCGCTATCTTTCTCTCACACTCTCTCTCCCTCGAGCTGTCTATCTCTCTCTCTCTACCTCCCCCAGCTGTCACTCCCACCTCTCTGCCTCGCGCTGTCTCTCTCTCCACTGCAAGCTGTCTCTCTCTCCCACACGCTGTCTCTCTCTCTCCCCCGCGCTGTCTCGCTCTCTCCCTCATGCTTTCTCTCTCTCTCTCCCTCGTGCTGTCTCTCTCTCTCTCCCGCGCTGTCTGCCTCTCTCTCCCTCACGCTGGGTCTCTCTCTCTCTCCCCCTCATGCTGTCTCTCTCTTTCTCCCTCAAGCTGTCTCTCTCTCTCCCTCTCTTCCTCATGCTGTCTCCCTCTCCCTTGCGCTGTCTCTCTCTCCCCCGCGCTGTCTCTCCCTCTCCCTCACGCTGTCTCTCTCTCTCTCTCTCCCTCACGTTATTTCTCTCTCTCCCTCTCCCTCGCGCTGTCTCTCTCTCTCTCTCTCCCTCTCTTCCTCGTTGTGTCTCTGTCTCTCTCGCGCTGTCTCTCTCTCTCAATCATGCTGTCTCTCTCACTCTCTCTCTGCCTCGTGATGTCTCTCTCTCCCGTTCACGTTGTCTCTCTCTCTCCCTCGCGCTGTCTCTCTCTCTCTCTCCCCTGCACTGTCTCTCTCTCACACTCTTTCACCCTCGTACTGTCTCTCTCTCACATTCTCTCTCCCTCGCGCTGTCTCTCTCTCTCTCTCGCACAATGTCCCACTCTCACTTTCTCGTGCTGTCTCTCTCTCTCTCTCTCTTCCTCACGCTGTCTCGCGCTCTCCCTCTCCCTCGCGTTGACTCTCTCTCTCTCTCTCTCTCCCCCTCCTGCTGTCTCTCCCTCTCACCATCACACTGTCTCATTTTCTCTCTGCGTCCCTCATGCTGTCTCTCTCTCTCTCTCTCTCTCTCCCTCACACAGTGTCTCTCTCTCTCCCTCTCTTCCTCATGCTGTTTCTCCCTCCCTCACGCTGTCTGTCTCTCTCCATCTCTCTCGCGCTGACTCTCTCTCGCTCTCTTCTCACCCTCAAGCTGTCCCTTCTTCTCACCTTCACGTTGTCTCTCTCTCTTTCCTCCACGCTGTCTCTCTCTCTCTCCCTCTCCCTTGCGCTGTCTCTTCCTCTCTCTCTCTCCTTCTCTTCCTCATGCTGTCTCTCTCTCCCTCGCGCTGTCGCTCTCTCCCCCTCACGCTTTCTCTCACTCTCTCTCCCTCACGCTGTCTCTCTCTCTCTCTCTCCTTCACATTGTCTCTCTCTCTCTCCCCCTCACACTGTCTCTCTCTCTCTCCCTCATGCTATTTCTCTCTCTCCCTCTTCCTCGCGCTGTCTCTCTCTCTTTCTCTCCCTCTCTTCCTCGTGCTGTCTCTGTCTCTCTCGCGTTGTCTCTCTCTCTCAATCATGCTATCTCTCTCACTCTCTCTCTGCTTTGCACTGTCTCTCTCTCCCCCTCACACTGTGTCTCTCTCTCCCTCACGCTGTCTCTCTCTCTCTCTCCCCTGCACTGTCTCTCTCTCACACTCTTTCACCCTCATACTGTCTCTCTCTCACACTCTCTGTCCCTCGCGCTGTCTCTCTGTCTCTCTCACAATGTCCCACTCTCTAACTTCCTCGTGCTGTCTCTCTCTCTCTCTCTCCCTGCCTCCAGCTGTCTCTCTCTCTCTCTCCCTCATGCTGTCTCTCTCTCTCCCTCGCGCTGTCTCTCTCTCCCCCTCACTCTGTGTCTCTCTCTCTCCCTCACGCTGTCTCTCTCTCTCCCTCTCCTTCGCGCTGTCTCTCTCTCTCTCTCCCCTGCACTGTCTCTCTCTCACACTCTTTCACCCTCGTACTGTCTCTCTCTCACACTCTGTCGCTTGCACTGTCTCTCTTTCTCTCTATCACAATGCCTCACTCTCTCACTTCCTCGTGCTGTCTCTCTCTCTCTCTCTCCCTGCCTCCAGCTGTCTCTCTCTCTCTCTCCCTCGTGCTGTCTCTCTCTCTCCCTCGCGCTGTCTCTCTCTCTACTTGGTGCTGTCTCTCTCTCCCTTGCTCTGTCTATCTCTGTGCCCTGCTCTATCTGTCTCTCTCCCTCGCACTATCTCTCTCTCTCACTCGGCTGTCTCCCTCACTCTCCTTCACGCTGTCTCTCTCTATCCCTCTCCCTCGCTCTGACTCTCTCTCTATATCACCCCCTCGTGCTGTCTTTGTCTCTCTACCTCGCACTGTCTCCTTTTCTCTGTCCTTCCCTCGCGCTGACTCTCTCACTCTCTCCCTCATTCTGTCTCTCTCTCTCTCCCTATCGTCCAAGTCCTGTCTCTTTCCCTCGCGCTGTATCTCTCTCTCCCTCATGCTGTCTCTCTCTCTCTCTCTCACCGCGCTGTCTCTCTCTCTCCCTCACTCTGTGTCTCTCTCTCTCTCCCTCTCGCTGACTCTCTCTCTCTCTTCTCGCCCTCATGCTGTATCTCTCTCTCTCTCCCTCACGTTGTCTCTCTCTCTCTCTCCCCCTCATGCTGTCTCTCTCCCTCATGCTGTCTCTCTCTCTCTCCCTCACGCTGACTCTCTCTCTCCCTCTCCCTCGCCCTGACTCTCTCTCTCTCTTCCCTCCCTCACATTGTCTCTCTGTCTCTCTCCCTCACATTGTCTCTCTCTCTCTCTGCCCCTCATGCTGTCACCCTCTCTCCGTCGCACTGTCTCTTTTTCTCTCTCTGTCCCTCATGCTGTCTCTCTATATCTCTCCCTCACGCTGTCTCTCTCTCTCTCCCTCTCTCCCTCATGCTGTCTCCCTCTCCCGTGCGCTGTCTCTCTCTCTCCCCCGCGCTCTCTCTCTCTCTCCCTCATGCTGTCCCTCTCTCTCCCTCTCCCTCACGCTGACTCTCTCTCTCTCTCTTGCCCTCACGCTGTCTCTCTCTCTCTCTCCCTCACATTTTCTCTCGCTCTCCCCCTCACACTGTCTCTCTCTCTCTCCCACACGTTATTTCTCTCTCTCCCTCTCCCTCGCACTGTCTCTCTCTCTCTCTCTCCCTCTCTTCCTCGTGCTGTATCTGTCTCTCTCGCGCTGTCTCTCTCTCTCAATCATGCTGTCTCTCTCACTCTCTCTCTGCCTCGCGCTGTCTCTCTCTCCCCCTCATGCTGTGTCTCTCTCTCTCCCTCACGCTGTCTCTCTCTCTCCCTCTCCTTCGCGCTGTCTCTCTCTCTCTCTCTCCCCTGCACTGTCTCTCTCTCACACTCTTTCACCCTCGTACTGTCTCTCTCTCACACTCTGTCGCTTGCACTGTCTCTCTTTCTCTCTATCACAATGCCTCACTCTCTCACTTCCTCGTGCTGTCTCTCTCTCTCTCTCCCTCGTGCTGTCTCTCTCTCTCCCTCGCGCTGTCTCTCTCTCTACTTGGTGCTGTCTCTCTCTCCCTTGCTCTGTCTATCTCTGTGCCCTGCTCTATCTGTGTCTCTCCCTCGCACTATCTCTCTCTCTCACTCGGCTGTCTCCCTCACTCTCCTTCATGCTGTCTCTCTCTATCCCTCTCCCTCGCTCTGACTCTCTCTCTATATCACCCCCTCGTGCTGCCTTTGTCTCTCTCCCTCACATTTTCTCTCTCTCTCTCCCCCTCACACTGTCTCTCTCTCTCTCCCTCATGCTATTTCTCTCTCTCCTTCTTCCTCGCGCTGTCTCTCTCTCTTTCTCTCCCTCTCTTCCTCGTGCTGTCTCTGTCTCTCTCGCGTTGTCTCTCTCTCTCAATCATGCTATCTCTCTCACTCTCTCTCTGCTTTACGCTGTCTCTCTCTCCCCCTCACGCTGTGTCTCTCTCTCCCTCACGCTGTCTCTCTCTCTCCCTCTCCCTCGCGCTGTCTCTCTCTCTCTCTCCCCAGCACTGTCTCTCTCTCACACTCTTTCACCCTCATACTGTCTCTCTCTCACACTCTCTGTCCCTCGCGCTGTCTCTCTGACTCTCTCACAATGTCCCACTCTCTAACTTCCTCGTGCTGTCTCTCTCTCTCTCTCTCCCTGCCTCTAGCTGTCTCTCTCTCTCTCTCCCTCGTGCTGTCTCTCTCTCTCCCTCGCGCTGTCTCTCTCTCTACTTGGTGCTGTCTCTCTCTCCAATGCGCTGTCTATCTCTCTGCCCTGCTCTGTCCCTCACTCTCCCTCATGCTGTCTCCCTCTATCCCTCTCCCTCGCTCTGACTCTCTCTCTATATCTCCCCCTCATGCTGTCTCTCTCTCTCTACCTTGCACTGTCTCTTTTTCTCTGTCCTTCCCTCACGCTGTCTCTCTCACTCTCTCCCTCATTCTGTCTCTCTCTCTCCCTATCGTCCATGTCCTGTCTCTTTCCCTCGCGCTGTATCTCTCTCTCCCTCATGCTGTCTCTCTCTCTCTCTCTCTCACTCAAGCTGTCTCTCTCCCCCACATGCTGTCTCTCTATCTCCCTCACGCTATTTCTCTCTCTCACTCTCCCTTGCGCTGCCTCATTCTCTCCCTCCCTCCCCTGCACTCTCTCTCTCTCTCACACTCTCTCTCCCTAGTGCTCTCTCTCTCTCTCTCTCCCTCCCCCAGCTGTCTCTCTCTCTCTCTCCCTCATGCTGTCTCTCTCTCTCCCTCATGCTGTCTCTCTCTCCCTCACAGTGTCCCTCTCCCTCGCCCGCACTGTCACTCTCTTTGCCTCATGCTGTCTCTGTCTCTCTCTCTCTCTCTCTCACACTGTCTCTCTCTCTCCCCCACGCTGTCTCCACCTCTCTCCCTCACGATGTCTCTCTCTCTCCCTCTCCCTCATGCTGACTCTCTCTCTCTCTCTCTCTCTCACCTTCATCCTGTTTCTCCCTCTCTCCCTCACACTGTCTCTTTCTCTCTCTCTGTTCCTCATGCTGTCTCTCTCTCTCTCTCCCTCGCGGTGTCTCTCTCTCTCCCTATCTTCTTCATGCTTTCTCTATCTCCCTCGCGCTGTCTCTCTCTACCCGCGCTGTCTCTCTCTCTCCCTCACTCTGTCTCTCTCTCTCTCTCTCTCTCCCTCACGCTGTCTCTCTCTCTCCCTCTCCCTCGTGCTGACTCTCTCTCTCATCTCGCCCTCATGCTGTGTCTCTCTCTCTCTCTCCCTCACGTTGTCTATCTCACTCTCTCCCCCTCATGCTGTCTCTCTCCCTCACGCTGTCTCTTTCTCCCTCTCTCCCTCACGCTGTCTCTCTCTCACCCTCTCCCTCGCGCTGACTCGCTCTCTCTCTTCCCACCGTCTTGCTGTGTCTCTCTCTCTCTCCCTCACGTTGTCTCTCTCCCTCTCTCTCTCTCCCCCTCATGCTGTCTCTCCCCCTCACGCTTTCTCTCCCTCTCTCTCCCTCGCGCTGTCTCTCTCTCTCTCTGCCCCTCATGCTGTCACCCTCTCTCCCTCGCACTCTCTTTTTCTCTCTCCGTCCCTCATGCTGTCTCTCTATCTCTCTCCCTCACACTGTCTCTCTCTCTCTCCCTCTCTTCTTCATGCTGTCTCCCTCTCCCTTGCGCTGTCTCTCTCTCCCCCGCACTGTCTCTCTCTCTCCCTCATGCTGTCTCTCTCTCTCCCTCTCCCTCACGCTGACTCTCTCTCTCTCTCTCGCCCTCATGCTGTCTCTCTCTCTCTCTCTCTCCCTCACATTGTCTCTCTCTCTCTCTCTCCCCCTCACACTGTCTCTCTCTCTCTCCCTCACGCTATTTCTCTCTCTCCCTCTCCCTCGCACTGTCTCTCTCTCTCTCTCCCTCTCTTCCTCGTGCTGTATCTGTCTCTCTCGCGCTGTCTCTCTCTCTCAATCATGCTGTCTCTCTCACTCTCTCTCTGCCTTGCACTGTTTCTCTCTCCCCCTCACGCTGTGTCTCTCTCTCTCCCTCATGCTGTCTCTCTCTCTCCCTCTCCCTCGCGCTGTCTCTCTCTCTCTCTCCCCTGCACTGTCTCTCTCTCACACTCTTTCACCCTCGTACTGTCTCTCTCTCACACTCTGTCGCTTGTGCTGTCCCTCTTTCTCTCTCTCACAATGCCTCACTCTCTAACTTCCTCGTGTTGTCTCTCTCTCTCTATCTCCCTGCCTCCAGCTGTCTCTCTCTCTCTCTCTCCCTCGTGCTGTCTCTCTCTCTCCCTCGCGCTGTCTCTCTCTCTCTACTTGGTGCTGTCTCTCTCTCCCTTGCTCTGTCTATCTCTATGCCCTGCTCTATCTGTCTCTCTCCCTCACACTATCTCTCTCTCTCACTCAGCTGTCTCCCTCACTCTCCTTCACGCTGTCTCTCTCTATCCCTCTCCCTCGCTCTGACTCTCTCACTATATCTCCCCCTCATGCTGTCTTTCTCTCTCTACCTCGTACTGTCTCTTTTTCTCTGACCTTCCCTCGCGCTGTCTCTCTCACTCTCTCCCTCATTCTGTCTCTCTCTCTCTCCCTATCGTCCATGTCCTGTCTCTTTCCCTCGCGCTGTATCTCTCTCTCCCTCATGCTGTCTCTCTCTCCCTCTCTCACCACGCTGTCTCTCTCTCTCCTCACTCTGTCTCTTTCTCTCTCTCCCTCACACTGTCTCTCTCTCTCTCTCTCCCTCACATTGTCTCTCTCTCTCCCCCTCACACTGTCTCTCTCTCTCTCCCTCACGCTATTTCTCTCTCTCCCTCTTCCTCGCGCTGTCTCTCTCTCTTTCTCTCCCTCTCTTCCTCGTGCTGTCTCTGTCTCTCTCGTGCTGTCTCTCTCTCTCAATCATGCTGTCTCTCTCACTCTCTCTCTGCTTTGCGCTGTCTCTCTCTCCCCCTCACGCTGTGTCTCTGTCTCTCCCTCACGCTGTCTCTCTCTCTCCCTCTCCCTCGCGCTGTCTCTCTCTCTCTCTCCCCTGCACTGTTTATCTCTCACACTCTTTCACCCTCGTACTGTCTCTCTCTCACACTCTCTGTCCCTCGCGCTGTCTCTCTCTCTCTCTCTCACAATGTCCCACTCTCTAACTTCCTTGTGCTGTCTCTCTATCTCTCTCTCTCCCTGCCTCCAGCTGTGTCTCTCTCTCTCTCCCTCGTGCTGTCTCTCTCTCCCTCGCGCTGTCTCTCTCTCTACTTGGTGCTGTCTCTCTCTCCCTTGCGCTGTCTACCTCTTTGCCCTGCTCTGTCCCTCACTCTCCCTCACGCTGTCTCCCTCTATCCCTCTCCCTCGCTCTGACTCTCTCTCTATATCTCCCCCTCATGCTGTCTCTCTCTCTCTACCTCGCACTGTCTCTTTTTCTCTGTCCTTCCCTCGCGCTGTCTCTCTCACTCTCTCCCTCATTCTGTCTCTCTCTCTCTCCCTATTGTCCATGTCCTGTCTCTTTCCCTCGCGCTGTATCTCTCTCTCCCTCATGCTGTCTCTCTCTCTCTCTCTCTCACTCAAGCTCTCTCTCTCCCCCACATGCTGTCTCTCTATCTCCCTCATGCTATTTCTCTCTCTCACACTCCCTTGCGCTGCCTCATTCTCTCTCTCCCTCCCCTGCACTCCCTCTCTCACACTCTCTCTCCCTAGTGCTCTCTCTCTCTCTCTCTCTCCCTCCCCCAGCTGTCTCTCTCTCTCTCTCCCTCATGCTGTCTACCTCTCTCCCTCACACTGTCTCTCTCTCTCCCTCATGCTGTCTCTCTCTACCTCACGGTGTCCCTCTCTCTCGCCCGCACAGTCTCTCTCTCTGCCTCATGCTGTCTCTCTCTCTCTCTCTCTCTCTCCCTCACACTGTCTCTCTCTCTTCCCCACGCTGTCTCCACCTCTCTCCCTCACGATGTCTCTCTCTCTCCCTCTCCCTCATGCTGACTCTCTCTCTCTCTCTCTCCCCTTCATGCTGTTTCTCCCTCTCTCCCTCACTGTCTCTGTTTCTCTCTCTGTTCCTCATGCTGTCTCTCTCTCTCTCTTTGTCTCTCCCCCTCATGCTGTCTCTCTCCCTCACGCTGTCTCTCTCTCTCTTTCTCCCCCTCACGCTTTCGCTCCCTCTCTCTCCCTTGCGCTGTCTCTTTCTCTCTCTGCCCCTCATGCTGTCACCCTCTCTCCATCGCACTGTCTCTTTTTCTCTCTCCGTCCCTCATGCTGTCTCTCTATCTCTCTCCCTCACACTGTCTCTCTCTCCCTCTCTTCCTCATGCTGTCTCCCTCTCCCTGGCGCAGTCTCTCTCTCGCCCGCGCTGTCCCTCTCTCTCTTCTCCCTCACACTGACTCTCTCTCTCTCTCTCGCCCTCACGCTGTCTCTCTCTCTCTCTCTCTCCCTCACATTGTCTCTCTCTCTCTCCCCCTCACACTGTCTCTCTCTCTCTCCCTCACGCTATTTCTCTCTCTCCCTCTCCCTCGCACTGTCTCTCTCTCTCTCTCTCTCTCTTCCTCGTGCTGTATCTGTCTCTCTCACGCTGTCTCTCTCTCTCAATCATGCTGTCTCTCTCACTCTCTCTCTGCCTCGCGCTGTCTCTCTCTCCCCCTCACGCTGTGTCTCTCTCTCTCCCTCACGCTGTCTCTCTCTCTCCCTCTCCCTCGCGCTGTCGCTCTCTCTCTCTCCCCTGCACTGTCTCTCTCTCACACTCTTTCACCCTTGTACTGTCTCTCTCTCACACTCTGTCGCTTGCGCTGTCTCTCTTTCTCTCTCTCACAATGCCTCACTCTCTCACTTCCTCGTGCTGTATCTCTCTCTGTCTCTCCCTGCCTCCAGCTGTCTCTCTCTCTCTCCCTCGTGCTGTCTCTCTCTCTACTTGGTGCTGTCTCTCTCTCCCTTGCTCTGTCTATCCCTGTGCCCTGCCCTGTCTGTCTCTCTCCCTCACACTATCTCTCTCTCTCACTCGGCTGTCTCCCTCACTCTCCTTCACGCTGTCTCTCTCTATCCCTCTCCCTCGCTCTGACTCTCTCTCTATATCTCCCCCTCATGCTGTCTTTCTCTCTCTACCTCGCACTGTCTCTTTTTCTCTGTCCTTCCCTCGCGCTGTCTCTCTCACTCTCTCCCTCATTCTGTCTCTCTCTCTCTCTCCCTATCGTCCATGTCCTGTCTCTTTCCCTCGCGCTGTATCTCTCTCTCCCTCATGCTGTCTCTCTCTCTCTCTCTCACCGCGCTGTCTCTCTCTCTCCCTCACTCTGTCTCTCTCTCTCTCTCCCTCACGCTGTCTCTCTCTCTCCCTCTCCCTCGCGCTGACTCTCTCTCTCTCTTCTCGCCCTCATGCTGTATCTCTCTCTCTCTCCCTCACGTTGTCTCTCTCTCTCCCCCTCATGCTGTCTCTCTCCCTCACGCTGTCTCTCTCTCTCCCTCACGCTGTCTCTCTCTCTCCCTCTCCCTCGCCCTGACTCTCTCTCTCTCTTCCCACCCTCATGCTGTGTCTCTCTCTCTGTCCCTCACGTTGCCTCTCTCTCTCTCCCCCTCATGCTTTCTCTCCCTCTCTCTGTCTCTCTCTCTCTCTCTCCCCGGCGCTGTCTTTCTCTCACACTCTCTCTCCCTCGAGCTGTCTATCTCTCTCTCTCTCTACCTCCCCCAGCTGTCACTCCCACCTCTCTACTTCATGCTGTCTCTCTCACATGCTGTCTCTCTCTCTCCCCCGCGCTGTCTCGCTCTCTCCCTCATGCTTTCTCTCTCTCTCTCCCTCGTGCTGTCTCTCTCTCTCCCCCGCGCTGTCCCTCTCTCTCCCTCACGCTGGGTCTCTCTCTCTCTCCCCCTCATGCTGTCTCTCACTCTCTCTCCCTCGCGCTATTTTTCTCTCTCCGTCCCTTATGCTGTCTCTCTCTCTCTCTCCCTCATGCTGTCTCTCCCTCTCTCCCTCATGTCCTAATGCTGTCTCTCTCCCCCTCGTGCTGTCTCTCTCTCTCTCCCTCACGCTGTCTCTCCCTCTCTCCGTCATGTCCGAATGCTGTCTCTCTCCCCCTCGTGCTGTCTCTCTCTCTCCCTCGCGCTGTTTCTCTCTCTCCCTCACGCTGTCTCTCTCTCTCTCTCTCCCTTGCGCTGTCTCTCTCTCCTCCTCGCGCTGTCTCCCTCTCTCTCCCTCCAGCTGTCTGTCTCTCTCCCTGTCCCTCATGCTGTCTCTCTCTCTCTCTCTCTCTCTATCTCTCCCCCTCATGCACTCTCTCTATCTTTCCCTCGCACTGTATCTTTTTTCTCTCTCCGTCCCTCATGCTGTCTCTCTCTCTCTCCCTCTCTTCCTCCTGCTGTCTCTCTCCCTCGCACTGTCTCTCTCTCTCCGTCATGCTGTCTCTCTCTCTCTCTCTCTCTGCCTCACGCTGTCTTTCTCTCTCTCTCTCTCTCTCCCTTGCGCTGTCTCTCTCTCCTCCTTGCGCTGACTCCCTCTCTCTCCTTCACGCTGTCTCTCTCTCTCCCTCTCCCTCACGCTGTCTCTCTCTCTCTGTCTCTCTCTCTCTATCTCTGCCCCTCATGCACTCTCTCTCTCTCTCCCTCACACTGTATCTCTCTCTCTCTCCCTCACACTGTATCTCTCTCTCTCTCCCTCTCTTCCTCGTGCTGTTTTACTCCCTTGCACTGTCTCTCTCTCTCCCTCATGCACTCTCTCGCTCCTCTCATGTTGTCTCTCTCTCTCTCCCTCACGCTGTCTCTCGATCTCCCTCTCCCTCATGCTGTCTGGCTCTCTCTCCCTGTCCCCTGTGCTGCCTCTCTCTCACACTCTCTCCCCCTCATGCTCTCTTTCTCTCTCTATCTCTCCCACATGTTTTCTCTCTCTCTACGTCATGCTATCTCTCTCTCTCTCTCTCTCTCTCCCCCACTCGCACTCTCTTTTTCTCTCTCTGTCCCTCATGCTGTCTCTCTCTCTCTCTCCCTCACGCTGTCTCTCTCTCTCTCCCTCTCTTCCTCATGCTGTATCTCTCCCTCGGGCTGTCTCTCCCTCGCGCTGTATCTCTCTCACCCTCATGCTGTCTCTCTCTCTCTCTCTCTCTCCCACGCTGTCTATCTCCCCCACCTGCTGTCTCTCTCCCTCTCCCTCACGCTGTCTCTCTCTCTCCCTCTCCCTCGCTCTGTCTCTCTCTCTCTCTCTCTCTCCCCTGAGCGGTCTCTCTCTCACACTCTCTCTCCCTCGTGCTGTCTCTCTCTCTCTCTCTCCCTCCCCCAGCTGTCTCTCTCTCTCTCCCTCGTGCTGTCTCTCTGTCTACTTCATGCTGTATGTCTCTCCCTTGCGCTGTGTCTCTCTCTCCATGCACTGTCTCTCTCTCTCACTAACACTCTCTGTCTCTCTCTCCCTCGCGCTGTCACTGTCTCTCACTCGCGCTGTCTCCCTCTCTCTCCCTCACGCTGCCTCTCTCTGTCTCCTCCTCCCTCACACTGACACTCTCTCTCTCCCTCCCTCCAGCATTCTCTCTCTCTTTCCCTTGTGCTGTCTAACTCTCTCCTCGTGCTGTCTAACTCTCTCCCCCACTCTGTCTGTCTCTCTCCCTCATGCTGTCTCTCTTTTTCTCTCCCTCGCGCTGTCTCTCTCTCTCACTCGTGCTGTCTCTCTTACGCTTTCTCTATCTATCCCTCTCCCTCGCTCTGACTCTCTCTCTCTCTCTCTCCCCCTCACGCTCTCTCTCTCTCTCCCTCGCACTGTCGCTTTTTCTCTCTCCGTCCCTCATGCTGTCTCTCTCTCTCTCTCCCTAATGCCGTCTCTCTCTCTCTCCCTCTCTTCCTCCTGCTGTCTCTCACCCTCATGCTGTTCTCTCTCTCCCTCATGCTGTCTCTCTCTCTCTCTCTCCCTCCCACAGCTGTCTCTCTCTCTCTCTGTCCCTCATGCTGTCACCCTCTCTCCCTCGCACTGTCTCTTTTTCTCTCTCTGTCCCTCATGCTGTCTCTCTCTCTCTCCCTCACGCTGTCTCTCTCCCTCGTGCTGTATCTCTCTCTCCCTCATGCTGTCTCTCTCTCTACTTTGTGCTGTCTCTCTCTCCCTCACGGTATCTTTTTCTCTCCCTCACGCTGTCTCTCTCTCTCTCCCTCATGCTGTCTCTCTCTCTCCCTCTCCCTCGCGCTGACTCTCTCTCTCTCTCTTGCCCTCACGCTGTCTCTCTCTCTCTCTCTCTCTCCCTCACATTGTCTCTCTCTCTCTCCCCCTTACACTGTCTCTCTCTCTCTCCCTCATGCTATTTCTCTCTCTCCCTCTTCCTCGCGCTGTCTCTCTCTCTTTCTCTCCCTCTCTTGTTCATGCTGTCTCTGTCTCTCTCGCGCTGTCTCTCTCTCTCAATCATGCTGTCTCTCTCACTCTCTCTCTGCTTTTCGCTGTCTCTCTCTCCCCCTCACGCTGTTTCTCTGTCTCTCCCTCACGCTGTCTCTCTCTCACCCTCTCCCTCGCGCTGTCTCTCTCTCTCTCTCCCCAGCACTGTCTCTCTCTCACACTCTTTCACCCTCGTACTGTCTCTCTCTCACACTCTCTGTCCCTCGTGCTGTCTCTCTCTCTCTCTCTCTCACAATGTCCCATTCTCTAACTTCCTTGTGCTGTCTCTCTCTCTCTCTCTCCCTGCCTCCAGCTGTCTCTCTCTCTCTCTCGTGCTGTCTCTCTCTCTCCCTCGCGCTGTCTCTTTCTCTACTTGGTGCGTCTCTCTCTCCCTTGCGCTGTCTCTCTCTGTGCCCTGCTCTGTTCCTCACTCTCCCTCACGCTGTCTCCCTCTTTCCCTCTCCCTCGCTCTGACTCTCTCTCTATATCTCCCCCTCATGCTGGCTCTCTCTCTCTTCCTCGCATTGTCTCTTTTTCTCTGTCCTTCCCTCGCGCTCTCTCTCTCACTCTCTCACTCTCTCCCTCATTCTGTCTCTCTCTCTCTCCCTATCGTCCATGTCCTGTCTCTTTCCCTCGTGCTGTATCTCTCTCTCCCTCATGCTGTCTCTCTCTCTCTCTCTCACTCAAGCTGTCTCTCTCCCCCACATGCTGTCTCTCTATCTCCCTCACGCTATTTCTCTCTCTCAGTCTCCCTTGTGCTGCCTCATTCTCTCTCTCCCTCCCCTGCACTCTCTCTCTCTCACACTCTCTCTCCCTAGTGCTCTCTCTCTCTCTCTCTCCCTCCCCCAGCTGTCTCTCTCTCTCTCTCCCTCATGCTGTCTACCTCTCTCCCTCACGCTGTCTCTCTCTCTCCCTCATGCTGTCTCTCTCTCCCTCACGGTGTCCCTCTCTCTCGCCCGCACTGTCTCTCTCTCTGCCTCATGCTGTCTCTCTCTCTCTCTCTCGCCCTCGCACTGTCTCTCTCTCTCCCCCACGCTGTCTCCACCTCTCTCCCTCACGATGTCTCTCCCTCTCCCTCTCCCTCATGCTGACTCTCTCTCTCTCTCTCTCTCTCCCCTTCATGCTGTTTCTCCCTCGCTCCCTCACACTGTCTCTTTTTCTCTCTCTGTTTCTCATGCTGTCTCTCTCTCTCCCTCGCGGTGTCTCTCTCTCTCTCCCTATCTTCTTCATGCTTTCTCTATTTCCCTCGCGCTTTCTATCTCTCCCCGCGCTGTCTCTCTCTCTCCCTCACTCTGTCTCTTTCTCTCTCTCTCTCCCTCACGCTGTCTCTCATCTCGCCCTCATGCTGTGTCTCTCTCTCTCTCCCTCACGTTGTCTATCTCTCTCTCTCCCCCTCATGCTGTCTCTCTCCCTCACGCTGTCTCTCTCTCCCTCTCTCCCTCACGCTGTCTCTCTCTCACCCTCTCCCTCGCGCTGACACTCTCTCTCTCTCTCCCTCTCACGCTTTCTCGACCTCTCTCTCCCTCGTGCTGTCTCTCTCTCGCTCTGCCCCTCATGCTGTCACCCTCTCTCCCTCGCACTGTCTCTTTTTCTCTCTCCGTCCCTCATGCTGTCTCTCTATCTCTCTCCCTCACACTGTCTCTCTCTATCCCTCTCCCTCGCTCTGACTCTCTCTCTATATCTCTCCCTCATGCTGTCTCTCTCTCTCTCTCTCTCTCACAGCGCTGTCTCTCTCTCTCCCTCACTCTGTCTCTCTCTCTCTCTCCCTCACGCTGTCTCTCTCTCTCCCTCTCCCTCACGCTGACTCTCTCTCTCTCTACTCGCCCTCATGCTGTATCTCTCTCTCTCTCCCTCACGTTGTCTCTCTCTCTCTCTCCGCCTCATGCTGTCTCTCTCCCTCACGCTGTCTCTCTCTCTCTCCCTCACGCTGTCTCTCTCTCTCCCTCTCCCTCGCCCTGACTCTCTCTCTCTCTTCCCACCCTCATGCTGTGTCTCTGTCCCTCTCCCTCACTTTGTCTCTCTCTCTCTCTCCCCCTCATGCTGTCTCTCTCCCTCACGCTGTCTCTCTCTCTCTCTCCCCCTCATGCTTTGTCTCCCTCTCTCTCCCTCGCGCTGTCTCTCTCTCTCTCTCTCCCCGGCGCTGTCTTTCTCTCACACTCTCTCTCCCTCGAGCTGTCTATCTCTCTCTCTCTCTACCTCCCCCAGCTGTCACTCCCACCTCTCTGCCTCGCGCTGCCTCTCTCTCCACTTCATGCTGTCTCTCTCTCCCACACGCTGTCTTTCTCTCTCTCCCCCGCGCTGTCTCGCTCTCTCCCTCATGCTTTTTCTCTCTCTCTCTCTCGTGCTGTCTCTCTCTCTCTCCCGCGCTGTCTGCCTCTCTCACCCTCGCACTGTCTCTTTTTCTCTCTCCGTCCCTTATGCTGTCTCTCTCTCTCTCTCCCTCATGCTGTCTCTCCCTCTCTCCCTCATGTCCTAATGCTGTCCCTCTCCCCCTCGTGCTGTCTCTCTCTCTCTCCCTCGCGCTGCCTCTCTCTCTCCCTCATGCTGTCTCTCTCTCTCTCTCTCTCCCTTGCGCTGTCTCTCTCTCCTCCTCGCGCTGTCTCCCTCTCTCTCCCTCAAGCTGCCTGTCTCTCTCCCTGTCCCTCATGCTGTCTCTCTCTCCCTCTCTCTCTATCTCTCCCCTTCATGCACTCTCTCTATCTCTCCCTCGCACTGTATCTTTTTCTCTCTCCGTCCCTCATGCTGTCTCTCTCTCTCCCTCTCTTCCTCCTGCTGTCTCTCTCCCTCGCACTGTCTCTCTCTCTCCCTCATGCTGTCTCTCTCTCTCTCTCTCTCTCCCTCACACTGTCTCTCTCTCTCCCTCTCCCTCGTGCTGACTCTCTCTCTCTCATCTCGCCCTCATGCTGTGTCTCTCTCTCTCTCTCCCTCACGTTGTCTCTCTCTCTCTCTCCCCCTCATGCTGTCTCTCTCCCTCACGCTGTCTCTCTCTCCCTCTCTCCCTCACGCTGTCTCTCTCTCACCCTCTCCCTCGCGCTGACTCTCTCTCTCTCTTCCCGCCGTCTTGCTGTGTCTCTCTCTCTCTCCCTCACGTTGTCTCTCTCTCTCTCTCCCCCTCATGCTGTCTCTCTCCCTCACGCTTTCTCTCTCTCACTCTCCCCCTCACGCTTTCTCTCTCTCTCTCTCCCCCTCACGCTTTCTCTCCCTCTCTCTCCCTCGCGCTGTCTCTCTCTCTCTGCCCCTCATGCTGTCACCCTCTCTCCCTCGCAATGTCTCTTTTTCTCTCTCTCTCTCTCATGCTGTCTCTCTCTCTCCCTCTCCCTCACACAGACTCTCTCTCTCTCTCTCGCCCTCACGCTGTCTCTCTCTCTCTCTCCCTCACATTGTCTCTCTCTCTCTCCCCCTCACACTGTCTCTCTCTCTCTCCCTCACGCTATTTCTCTCTCTCCCTCTCCCTCGCACTGTCTCTCTCTCTCTCCCTTGCGCTGTCTCTCTCTCCTCCTCGCGCTGTCTCCCTCGCTCTCCCTCAAGCTGCCTGTCTCTCTCCCTGTCCCTCATGCTGTCTCTCTCTCTCTCTCTCTAACTCTCCCCCTCATGCACTCTCTCTTTCTCTCCCTCGCACTGTATCTTTTTCTCTCTCCGTCCATCATGCTGTCTCTCTCTCTCTCTCCCTCTCTTCCTCCTGCTGTCTCTCTCCCTCGCACTGTCTCTCTCTCTCCCTCATGCTGTCTCTCTCTCTCTCTCTCTCCCTCACGCTGTCTCTCTCTCTCCCTCTCCCTCGTGCTTACTCTCTCTCTCTCTCATCTCGCCCTCATGCTGTGTCTCTCTCTCTCTCTCCCTCACGTTGTCTCTCTCTCTCTCTCCCCCTCATGCTGTCTCTCTCCCTCACGCTGTCTCTCTCTCCCTCTCTCCCTCATGCTGTCTCTCTCTCTCACCCTCTCCCTCGCGCTGACTCTCTCTCTCTCTCTCTTCCCACCGTCTTGCTGTGTCTCTCTCTCTCTCTCTCACGTTGTCTCTCTCTTTCTCTCTCTCTCCCCCTCATGCTGTCTCTCTCCCTCACGCTTTCTCTCTCTCTCTTCTCCCCCTCACGCTTTCTCTCCCTCTCTCTCCCTCGCGCTCTCTCTCTCTGCCCCTCATGCTGTCACCCTCTCTCCATCGCACTGTCTCTTTTTCTCTCTCTGTCCCTCATGCTGTCTCTCTATATCTCTCCCTCACGCTGTCTTTCTCTCTCTCCCTCTCTTCCTCATGCTGTCTCCCTCTCCCGTGCGCTGTCTCTCTCTCCCCCGCGCTGTCTCTCTCTCCCTCATGCTGTCTCTCTCTCTCCCTCTCTCTCACGCTGACTCTCTCTGTCTCTCTCGCCCTCATGCTGTCTCTCTCTCTCTCTCCCTCACATTGTCTCTCGCTCTCCCCCTCACACTGTCTCTCTCTCTCTCCCTCACGCTATTTCTCTCTCTCCCTCTCCCTCGCACTGTCTCTCTCTCTCTCTCTCCCTCTCTTCCTCGTGCTGTATCTGTCTCTCTCGCGCTGTCTCTCTCTCTCAATCATGCTGTCTCTCTCACTCTCTCTCTGCCTCGCGCTGTCTCTCTCTCGCCCTCACTCTGTGTCTCTCTCTCTCCCTCACGCTGTCTCTCTCTCTCCCTCTCCCTCGCGCTGTCTCTCTCTCTCTCTCCCCTGCACTGTCTCTCTCTCACACTCTTTCACCCTCGTACTGTCTCTCTCTCACACTCTGTCGCTTGCGCTGTCTCTCTTTCTCTCTATCACAATGCCTCACTCTCTCACTTCCTCGTGCTGTCTCTCTCTCTCTCTCCCTGCCTCCAGCTGTCTCTCTCTCTCTCTGTCCCTCGTGCTGTCTCTCTCTCTCCCTCGCACTGTCTCTCTCTCTACTTGGTGCTGTCTCTCTCTCCCTTGCTCTGTCTATCTCTGTGCCCTGCTCTATCTGTCTCTCTCCCTCGCACTATCTCTCTCTCTCACTCGGCTGTCTCCCTCACTCTCCTTCACGCTGTCTCTCTCTATCCCTCTCCCTCGCTCTGACTCTCTCTCAATATCACCCCCTCGTGCTGCCTTTGTCTCTCTACCTCGCACTGTCTCCTTTTCTCTGTCCTTCCCTCGCGCTGACTCTCTCACTCTCTCCCTCATTCTGTCTCTTTCCCTCGCGCTGTATCTCTCTCCCCCTCATGCTGTCTCTCTCCCTCACGCTGTCTCTCTCTCCCTCTCTCCCTCACGCTGTCTCTCTCTCACCCTCTCCCTCGCGCTGACTCTCTCTCTCTCTTCCCACCGTCTTGCTGTGTCTCTCTCTCTCTCCCTCACGTTCTCTCTCTCTCTCTCTCCCCCTCTTGCTGTGCCTCTCCCTCACGCTTTCTCTCTCTCACTCTCCCCCTCACGCTTTCTCTCTCTCTCCCCCTCACGCTTTCACTCCCTCTCTCTCCCTCGCACTGTCTCTCTCTCTGCCCCTCATGCTGTCTCTCTATCTCTCTCCCTCACGCTGTCTCTCTCTCTCTCCCTCTCTTCCTCATGCTGCCTCCCTCTCCCGTGCGCTGTCTCTCTCTCCCCCGCGCTGTCTCTCTCTCTCTGTCATGCTGTCTCTCTCTCTCCCTCTCCCTCACGCTGACTCTCTCTCTCTCTCTCACCCTCACGCTGTCTCTCTCTCTCTCTCCCTAACATTGTCTCTCTCTCTCCCGCTCACACTGTCTCTCTCTCTCTCTCCCTCACACTATTTCTCTCTCTCCCTCTCCCTCGCACTGTCTCTCTCTCTCTCTCTCCCTCTCTTCCTCGTGCTGTATCTGTCTCTCTCGCGCTGTCTCTCTCACTCGCTCTCTGCCTCGCGCTGTCTCTCTCTCCCCCTCACACTGTGTCTCTCTCTCCCTCACGCTGTCTCTCTCTCTCCCTCTCCCTCGCACTGTCTCTCTCTCTCTCCCCTGCACTGTCTCTCTCTCACACTCTTACACCCTCGTACTGTCTCTCTCTCACACTCTGTCGCTTGCGCTGTCTCTCTTTCTCTCACAATGCCTCACTCTCTCACTTCCTCGTGCTGTCTCTCTCTCTCCCTCACTCTGACTCTCTCTCTATATCTCCCCCTCATGCTGTCTTTCTCTCTCTACCTCGCACTGTCTCCTTTTCTCTGTCCTTCCCTCGCGCTGTCTCTCTCACTCT
This sequence comes from Isurus oxyrinchus, assembly GCA_026770705.1. NCBI lineage: Eukaryota > Metazoa > Chordata > Chondrichthyes > Lamniformes > Lamnidae > Isurus > Isurus oxyrinchus. The sequence goes on from JANJGN010000165.1 coordinate 1,091,879, forward strand.
CTCCCTCATTCTGTCTCTCTCTCTCTCCCTATCGTCCAAGTCCTGTCTCTTTCCCTCGCGCTGTATCTCTCTCTCCCTCATGCTGTCTCTCTCTCTCTCTCTCACCGCGCTGTCTCTCTCTCTCCTTCACTCTGTGTCTCTCTCTCTCTCCCTCACGTTGTCTCTCTCTCTCTCTCCCCCTCATGCTGTCTCTCTCCCTCACGCTGTCTCTCTCTCTCTCCCTCACGCTGACTCTCTCTCTCCCTCTCCCTCGCCCTGACTCTCTCTCTCTCTTCCCTCCCTCACATTGTCTCTCTGTCTCTCTCCCTCACATTGTTTCTCTCTCTCTCTCCCCCTCATGCTGTCTCTCTCCCTCACGCTGTCTCTCTCTCTCTCCCTCATGCTTTGTCTCCCTCTCTCTCCCTCGCGCTGTCTCTCTCTCTCTCTCTCCCTGGCGCTGTCTTTCTCTCACACTCTCTCTCCCTCGAGCTGTCTATCTCTCTCTCTCTCTACCTCCCCCAGCTGTCACTCCCACCTCTCTGCCTCGCGCTGTCTCTCTCTCTACTTCATGCTGTCTCTCTCTCCCACACGCTGTCTCTCTCTCTCCCCCGCGCTGTTTCGCTCTCTCCCTCATGCTTTGTCTCTCTCTCTCCCTCGTGCTGTCTCTCTCTCTCCCCCGCGCTGTCTCCCTCTCTCTCCCTCACGCTGGGTCTCTCTCTCTCCCCCTCATGCTGTCTCTCACTCTCTCACCCTCGCGCTGTCTCTTTTTCTCTCTCCGTCCCTTATGCTGTCTCTCTCTCTCTCTCCCTCATGCTGTCTCTCCCTCTCTCCCTCATGTCCTAATGCTGTCTCTCTCCCCCTCGTGCTGTCTCTCTCTCTTTCCCTCGTGCTGCCTCTCTCTCTCCCTCACGCTGTCTCTCTCTCTCTCTCTCCCTTGCGCTGTCTCTCTCTCCTCCTCACGCTGTCTCCCTCTCTCTCCCTCAAGCTGCCTGTCTCTCTCCCTGTCCCTCATGCTCTCTCTCTCTCTCTCTCGCTCTCTCTCTCTATCTCTCCCCCTCATGCACTCTCTCTATCTCTCCCTCGCACTGTATCTTTTTCTCTCTCCGTCCGTCATGCTGTCTCTCTCTCTCTCCCTCTCTCCCTCATGCTGTCTCTCTCTCTCTCTCTCTCCCTCACGCTGTCTCTCTCTCTCCCTCTCCCTCGTGCTGACTCTCTCTCTCTCATCTCGCCCTCATGTTGTGTCTCTCTCTCCCTCACGTTGTCTCTCTCTCTCTCTCTCCCCCTCATGCTGTCTCTCTCCCTCACGCTGTCTCTCTCTCCCTCTCTCCCTCATGCTGTCTCTCTCTCACCCTCTCCCTCGCGCTGACTCTCTCTCTCTCTTCCCACCGTCTTGCTGTGTCTCTCTCTCTCTCCCTCACGTTGTCTCTCTCTCTCTCTCCCCCTCATGCTGTCTCTCTCCCTCACGCTTTCTCTCTCTCTCTTCTCCCCCTCACGCTTTCTCTCCCTCTCTCTCCCTCGCGCTGTCTCTCTCTCTCTCTGCCCCTCATGCTGTCACCCTCTCTCCGTCGCACTGTCTCTTTTTCTCTCCCTGTCCCTCATGCTGTCTCTCTATATCTCTCCCTCAAGCTGTCTCTCTCTCTCTCCCTCTCTCCCTCATGCTGTCTCCCTCTCCCGTGCGCTGTCTCTCTCTCTCCCCCGCGCTCTCTCTCTCTCTCCCTCATGCTGTCTCTCTCTCTCCCTCTCCCTCACGCTGACTCTCTCTCTCTCTCTTGCCCTCACGCTGTCTCTCTCTCTCTCTCCCTCACATTTTCTCTCGCTCTCCCCCTCACACTGTCTCTCTCTCTCTCCCACACGTTATTTCTCTCTCTCCCTCTCCCTCGCACTGTCTCTCTCTCTCTCTCTCCCTCTCTTCCTCGTGCTGTATCTGTCTCTCTCGCGCTGTCTCTCTCTCTCAATCATGCTGTCTCTCTCACTCTCTCTCTGCCTCGCGCTGTCTCTCTCTCCCCCTCATGCTGTGTCTCTCTCTCTCCCTCACGCTGTCTCTCTCTCTCCCTCTCCTTCGCGCTGTCTCTCTCTCTCTCTCCCCTGCACTGTCTCTCTCTCACACTCTTTCACCCTCGTACTGTCTCTCTCTCACACTCTGTCGCTTGCACTGTCTCTCTTTCTCTCTATCACAATGCCTCACTCTCTCACTTCCTCGTGCTGTCTCTCTCTCTCTCTCTCCCTGCCTCCAGCTGTCTCTCTCTCTCTCTCCCTCGTGCTGTCTCTCTCTCTCCCTCGCGCTGTCTCTCTCTCTACTTGGTGCTGTCTCTCTCTCCCTTGCTCTGTCTATCTCTGTGCCCTGCTCTATCTGTCTCTCTCCCTCGCACTATCTCTCTCTCTCACTCGGCTGTCTCCCTCACTCTCCTTCACGCTGTCTCTCTCTATCCCTCTCCCTCGCTCCGACTCTCTCTCTATATCACCCCCTCGTGCTGTCTTTGTCTCTCTACCTCGCACTGTCTCCTTTTCTCTGTCCTTCCCTCGCGCTGACTCTCTCACTCTCTCCCTCATTCTGTCTCTCTCTCTCTCCCTATCGTCCAAGTCCTGTCTCTCTCCCTCACGCTGTCTCTCTCTCTCTCCCTCACGCTGACTCTCTCTCTCCCTCTCCCTCGCCCTGACTCTCTCTCTCTCTTTCCTCCCTCACATTGTCTCTCTGTCTCTCTCCCTCACATTGTCTCTCTCTCTCTCTCCCCCTCATGCTGTCTCTCTCCTTCACGCTGTCTCTCTCTCTCTCCCTCATGCTTTGTCTCCCTCTCTCTCCCTCATGCTGTCTCTCTCTCTCTCTCTCTCCCTCACGCTGTCTCTCTCTCTCCCTCTCCCTCGTGCTTACTCTCTCTCTCTCTCATCTCGCCCTCATGCTGTGTCTCTCTCTCTCTCTCCCTCACGTTGTCTCTCTCTCTCTCTCCCCCTCATGCTGTCTCTCTCCCTCACGCTGTCTCTCTCTCCCTCTCTCCCTCATGCTGTCTCTCTCTCATCCTCTCCCTCGCGCTGCCTCACTCTCTCTCTTCCCACCGTCTTGCTGTGTCTCTCTCTCTCTCCCTCACGTTGTCTCTCTCTTTCTCTCTCTCTCCCCCTCATGCTGACTCTCTCCCACACGCTTTCTCTCTCTCTCTTCTCCCCCTCACGCTTTCTCTCCCTCTCTCTCCCTCGCGCTCTCTCTCTCTCTCTCTCTGCCCCTCATGCTGTCACCCTCTCTCCATCGCACTGTCTCTTTTTCTCTCTCTGTCCCTCATGCTGTCTCTCTAACTCTCTCCCTCACGCTGTCTCTCTCTATCTCCCTCTCGTCCTCATGCTGCCTCCCTCTCCCATGCGCTGTCTCTCTCTCCTCCGCGCTGTCTCTCTCTCTCTGTCATGCTGTCTCTCTCTCTCCCTCTCCCTCACGCTGACTCTCTCTCTCTCTCTCACCCTCACGCTGTCTCTCTCTCTCTCTCCCTCACATTGTCTCTCTCTCTCTCCCCCTCACACTGTCTCTCTCTCTCTCTCCCTCACGCTATTTCTCTCTCTCCCTCTCCCTCGCACTGTCTCTCTCTCTCTCTCTCCCTCTCTTCCTCGTGCTGTATCTGTCTCTCTCGCGCTGTCTCTCTCTCTCTCCCTCATTCTGTCTCTCTCTCTCTCCCTATCGTCCAAGTCCTGTCTCTTTCCCTCGCGCTGTATCTCTCTCTCCCTCATGCTGTCTCTCTCTCTCTCACCGCGCTGTCTCTCTCTCTCCCTCACTCTGTGTCTCTCTCTCTCTCCCTCTCGCTGACTCTCTCTCTCTTCTCGCCCTCATGCTGTATCTCTCTCTCTCCCTCACATTGTCTCTCTCTCTCTCTCCCCCTCATGCTGTCTCTCTCCCTCACATTGTCTCTCTCTCTCTCCCTCACGCTGACTCTCTCTCTCCCTCTCCCTCGCCCTGACTCTCTCTCTCTCTTCCCTCCCTCACATTGTCTCTCTGTCTCTCTCCCTCACATTGTCTCTCTCTCTCTCTCCCCCTCATGCTGTCTCTCTCCCTCACGCTGTCTCTCTCTCTCTCCCTCATGCTTTGTCTCCCTCTCTCTCCCTCGCGCTGTCTCTCTCTCTCTCTCTCCCCGGCGCTGTCTTTCTCTCACACTCTCTCTCCCTCGAGCTGTCTATCTCTCTCTCTCTCTACCTCCCCCAGCTGTCACTCCCACCTCTCTGCCTCGCGCTGTCTCTCTCTCTACTTCATGCTGTCTCTCTCTCCCACACGCTGTCTCTCTCTCTCCCCGCGCTGTCTCGCTCTCTCCCTCATGCTTTCTCTCTCTCTCTCCCTCGTGCTGTCTCTCTCTCTCCCCTGCGCTGTCTCCCTCTCTCTCCCTCACGCTGGGTCTCTCTCTCTCTCCCCCTCATGCTGTCTCTCACTCTCTCACCCTCGCGCTGTCTCTTTTTCTCTCTCCGTCCCTTATGCTGTCTCTCTCTCTCTCTCCCTCATGCTGTCTCTCCCTCTCTCCCTCATGTCCTAATGCTGTCTCTCTCCCCCTCGTGCTGTCTCTCTCTCTTTCCCTCGTGCTGCCTCTCTCTCTCCCTCACGCTGTCTCTCTCTCTCTCTCTCCCTTGCGCTGTCTCTCTCTCCTCCTCACGCTGTCTCCCTCTCTCTCCCTCAAACTGCCTGTCTCTCTCCCTGTCCCTCATGCTCTCTCTCTCTCTCTCTCGCTCCTCTCTCTCTATCTCTCCCCCTCATGCACTCTCTCTATCTCTCCCTCGCACTGTATCTTTTTCTCTCTCCGTCCGTCATGCTGTCTCTCTCTCTCTCCCTCTCTCCCTCATGCTGTCTCTCTCTCTCCCTCTCTCCCTCACGCTGTCTCTCCCTCGCGCTGTCTCTCTCTCTCTCTCTGCCCCTCATGCTGTCACCCTCTCTCCGTCGCACTGTCTCTTTTTCTCTCCCTGTCCCTCATGCTGTCTCTCTCCCTCTCTCTCTATCTCTCCCACTCATGCACTCTCTCTATCTCTCCCTCGCACTGTATCTTTTTCTCTCTCCGTCCCTCATGCTGTCTCTCTCTCTCCCTCTCTTCCTCTTGCTGTCTCTCTCCCTCGCACTGTCTCTCTCTCTCCCTCATGCTGTCTCTCTCTCTCTCTCTCTCTCTCCCTCACACTGTCTCTCTCTCTCCCTCTCCCTCGTGCTGACTCTCTCTCTCTCATCTCGCCCTCATGCTGTGTCTCTCTCTCTCTCCCTCACGTTGTCTCTCTCTCTCTGTCCCCCTCATGCTGTCTCTCTCCCTCACGCTGTCTCTCTCTCCCTCTCCCTCACGCTGTCTCTCTCTCACCCTCTCCCTCGCGCTGACTCTCTCTCTCTCTTCCCGCCGTCTTGCTGTGTCTCTCTCTCTCTCCCTCACGTTGTCTCTCTCTCTCTCTCCCCCTCATGCTGTCTCTCTCCCTCACGCTTTCTCTCTCTCACTCTCCCCCTCACGCTTTCTCTCTCTCTCTTTCCCCCTCACGCTTTCTCTCCCTCTCTCTCCCTCGCGCTCTCTCTCTCTCTCTGTCTGCCCCTCATGCTGTCACCCTCTCTCCATCGCGCTGTCTCTCTCTCTCTCTCTCCCCGGCGCTGTCTTTCTCTCACACTCTCTCTCCCTCGAGCTGTCTATCTCTCTTTCTCTCTACCTCCCCCAGCTGTCACTCCCACCTCTCTGCCTCGCGCTGTCTCTCTCTCTACTTCATGCTGTCTCTCTCTCCCACACGCTGTCTCTCTCTCTCCCCGCGCTGTCTCGCTCTCTCCCTCATGCTTTCTCTCTCTCTCTCCCTCGTGCTGTCTCTGTCTCTCCCCTGCGCTGTCTCCCTCTCTCTCCCTCACGCTGGGTCTCTCTCTCTCTCCCCCTCATGCTGTCTCTCACTCTCTCACCCTCGCGCTGTCTCTTTTTCTCTCTCCGTCCCTTACGCTGTCTCTCTCTCTCTCTCCCTCATGCTGTCTCTCCCTCTCTCCCTCATGTCCTAATGCTGTCTCTCTCCCCCTCGTGCTGTCTCTCTCTCTTTCCCTCGTGCTGCCTCTCTCTCTCCCTCACGCTGTCTCTCTCTCTCTCTCTCTCCCTTGCGCTGTCTCTCTCTCCTCCTCACGCTGTCTCCCTCTCTCTCCCTCAAGCTGCCTGTCTCTCTCCCTGTCCCTCATGCTCTCTCTCTCTCTCTCTCGCTCCTCTCTCTCTATCTCTCCCCCTCATGCACTCTCTCTATCTCTCCCTCGCACTGTATCTTTTTCTCTCTCCGTCCGTCATGCTGTCTCTCTCTCTCTCCCTCTCTCCCTCATGCTGTCTCTCTCTCTCTCTCTCTCCCTCACGCTGTCTCTCTCTCTCCCTCTCCCTCGTGCTGACTCTCTCTCTCTCATCTCGCCCTCATGCTGTGTCTCTCTCTCTCCCTCACGTTGTCTATCTCACTCTCTCCCCCTCATGCTGTCTCTCTCCCTCACGAGGTCTCTCTCTCCCTCTCTCCCTCATGCTGTCTCTCTCTCACCCTCTCCCTCACGCTGACTCTCTCTCTCTCTTCCCACCGTCTTGCTGTGTCTCTCTCTCTCTCCCTCACGTTGTCTCTCTCTCTCTCTCTCTCTCCCCCTCATGCTGTCTCTCTCCCTCACGCTTTCTCTCTCTCTCTTCTCCCCCTCACGCTTTCTCTCCCTCTCTCTCCCTCGCGCTCTCTCTCTCTCTCTCTCTGCCCCTCATGCTGTCACCCTCTCTCCATCGCACTGTCTCTTTTTCTCTCTCTGTCCCTCATGCTGTCTCTCTATCTCTCTCCCTCACGCTGTCTCTCTCTCTCTCCCTCTCTTCCTCATGCTGCCTCCCTCTCCCGTGCGCTGTCTCTCTCTCCCCCGCGCTGTCTCTCTCTCTCTGTCATGCTGTCTCTCTCTCTCCCTCTCCCTCACGCTGACTCTCTCTCTCTCTCTCACCCTCACGCTGTCTCTCTCTCTCTCTCCCTCACATTGTCTCTCTCTCTCTCCCCCTCACACTGTCTCTCTCTCTCTCTCCCTCACGCTATTTCTCTCTCTCCCTCTCCCTCGCACTGTCTCTCTCTCTCTCTCTCCCTCTCTTCCTCGTGCTGTATCTGTCTCTCTCGCGCTGTCTCTCTCACTCTCTCTCTGCCTCGCGCTGTCTCTCTCTCCCCCTCACGCTGTGTCTCTCTCTCCCTCACGCTGTCTCTCTCTCTCCCTCTCCCTCGCGCTGTCTCTCTCTCTCTCTCCCCTGCACTGTCTCTCTCTCACACTCTTACACCCTCGTACTGTCTCTCTCTCACACTCTGTCGCTTGCGCTGTCTCTCTTTCTCTCACAATGCCTCACTCTCTCACTTCCTCGTGCTGTCTCTCTCTCTCCCTCGCGCTGTCTCTCTCTCTAATTGGTGCTGTCTCTCTCGCCCTTGCTCTGTCTATCTCTGTGCCCTGCTTTGTCTGTCTCTCTCCCTCACACTATCTCTCTCTCTCACTGGGCTGTCTCCCTCACTCTCCTTCACGCTGTCTCTCTCTATCCCTCTCCCTCGCTCTGACTCTCTCTCTATATCTCCCCCTCGTGCTGTCTTTCTCTCTCTACCTCGCACTGTCTCCTTTTCTCTGTCCTTCCCTCGCGCTGTCTCTCTCACTCTCTCCCTCATTCTGTCTCTCTCTCTCTCCCTATCGTCCAAGTCCTGTCTCTTTCCCTCGCGCTGTATCTCTCTCTCCCTCATGCTGTCTCTCTCTCTCTCACCGCGCTGTCTCTCTCTCTCCCTCACTCTGTGTCTCTCTCTCTCCCTCTCGCTGACTCTCTCTCTCTCTTCTCGCCCTCATGCTGTATCTCTCTCTCTCTCCCTCACGTTGTCTCTCTCTCTCTCTCCCCCTCATGCTGTCTCTCTCCCTCACGCTGTCTCTCTCTCTCTCCCTCACGCTGACTCTCTCTCTCCCTCTCCCTCGCCCTGACTCTCTCTCTCTCTTCCCTCCCTCACATTGTCTCTCTGTCTCTCTCCCTCACATTGTCTCTCTCTCTCTCTCCCCCTCATGCTGTCTCTCTCCCTCACGCTGTCTCTCTCTCTCTCCCTCATGCTTTGTCTCCCTCTCTCTCCCTCGCGCTGTCTTTCTCTCTCTCTCTCCCCGGCGCTGTCTTTCTCTCACACTCTCTCTCCCTCGAGCTGTCTATCTCTCTCTCTCTCTACCTCCCCCAGCTGTCACTCCCACCTCTCTGCCTCGCGCTGTCTCTCTCTCTACTTCATGCTGTCTCTCTCTCCCACACGCTGTCTCTCTCTCTCCCCGCGCTGTCTCGCTCTCTCCCTCATGCTTTCTCTCTCTCTCTCCCTCGTGCTGTCTCTCTCTCTCCCCTGCGCTGTCTCCCTCTCTCTCCCTCATGCTGGGTCTCTCTCTCTCTCCCCCTCATGCTGTCTCTCACTCTCTCACCCTCGCGCTGTCTCTTTTTCTCTCTCCGTCCCTTATGCTGTCTCTCTCTCTCTCTCCCTCATGCTGTCTCTCCCTCTCTCCCTCATGTCCTAATGCTGTCTCTCTCCCCCTCGTGCTGTCTCTCTCTCTTTCCCTCGTGCTGCCTCTCTCTCTTCCTCACGCTGTCTCTCTCTCTCTCTCTCCCTTGCGCTGTCTCTCTCTCCTCCTCACGCTGTCTCCCTCTCTCTCCCTCAAGCTGCCTGTCTCTCTCCCTTTCCCTCATGCTCTCTCTCTCTCTCTCTCGCTCTCTCTCTCTATCTCTCCCCCTCATGCACTCTCTCTATCTCTCCCTCGCACTGTATCTTTTTCTCTCTCCGTCCGTCATGCTGTCTCTCTCTCTCTCCCTCTCTCCCTCATGCTGTCTCTCTCTCTCTCTCTCTCCCTCACGCTGTCTCTCTCTCTCCCTCTCCCTCGTGCTGACTCTCTCTCTCTCATCTCGCCCTCATGTTGTGTCTCTCTCTCTCCCTCACGTTGTCTCTCTCTCTCTCTCCCCCTCATGCTGTCTCTCTCCCTCACGCTGTCTCTCTCTCCCTCTCTCCCTCATGCTGTCTCTCTCTCACCCTCTCCCTCGCGCTGACTCTCTCTCTCTCTTCCCACCGTCTTGCTGTGTCACTCTCTCTCTCCCTCACGTTGTCTCTCTCTCTCTCTCTCTCCCCCTCATGCTGTCTCTCTCCCTCACGCTTTCTCTCTCTCTCTTCTCCCCCTCACGCTTTCTCTCCCTCTCTCTCTGCCCCTCATGCTGTCACCCTCTCTCCGTCGCACTGTCTCTTTTTCTCTCTCTGTCCCTCATGCTGTCTCTCTATATCTCTCCCTCACGCTGTCTCTCTCTCTCTCCCTCACGTTATTTCTCTCTCTCCCTCTCCCTCACACTGTCTCTCTCTCTCTCTCTCCCTCTCCCTCTCATCCTCGTGCTGTATCTGTCTCTCTCGCGCTGTCTCTCTCTCTCAATCATGCTGTCTCTCTCACTCTCTCTCTGCCTCGCGCTGTCTCTCTCTCCCCCTCATGCTGTGTCTCTCTCTCTCCCTCACGCTGTCTCTCTCTCTCCCTCTCCTTCGCGCTGTCTCTCTCTCTCTCTCCCCTGCACTGTCTCTCTCTCACACTCTTTCGCCCTCGTACTGTCTCTCTCTCACACTCTGTCGCTTGCGCTGTCTCTCTTTCTCTCTATCACAATGCCTCACTCTCTCACTTCCTCGTGCAGTCTCTCTCTCTCTCTCTCCCTGCCTCCAGCTGTCTCTCTCTCTCTCTCCCTTGTGCTGTCTCTCTCTCTCCCTCGCGCTGTCTCTCTCTCTACTTGGTGCTGTCTCTCTCTCCCTTGCTCTGTCTATCTCTGTGCCCTGCTCTATCTGTCTCTCTCCCTCGCACTATCTCTCTCTCTCACTCGGCTGTCTCCCTCACTCTCCTTCACGCTGTCTCTCTCTATCCCTCTCCCTCGCTCTGACTCTCTCTCTATATCACCCCCTCGTGCTGTCTTTGTCTCTCTACCTCGCACTGTCTCCTTTTCTCTGTCCTTCCCTCGCGCTGACTCTCTCACTCTCTCCCTCATTCTGTCTCTCTCTCTCTCCCTATCGTCCAAGTCCTGTCTCTTTCCCTCGCGCTGTATCTCTCTCTCCCTCATGCTGTCTCTCTCTCTCTCTCTCACCGCGCTGTCTCTCTCTCTCCCTCACTCTGTGTCTCTCTCTCTCTCCCTCTCGCTGACTCTCTCCCTCTCTTCTCGCCCTCATGCTGTATCTCTCTCTCCCTCTCCCTCGCACTGTCTCTCTCTCTCTCTCTCCCTCTCTTCCTCGTGCTGTATCTGTCTCTCTCGCGCTGTCTCTCTCTCTCAATCATGCTGTCTCTCTCACTCTCTCTCTGCCTCGCGCTGTCTCTCTCTCCCCCTCACTCTTTGTCTCTCTCTCTCCCTCACGCTGTCTCTCTCTCTCCCTCTCCTTCGCGCTGTCTCTCTCTCTCTCTCCCCTGCACTGTCTCTCTCTCACACTCTTTCACCCTCGTACTGTCTCTCTCTCACACTCTGTCGCTTGCGCTGTCTCTCTTTCTATCACAATGCCTCACTCTCTCACTTCCTCGTGCTGTCTCTCTCTCTCTCTCTCTCTCCCTGCCTCCAGCTGTCTCTCTCTCTCTCTCTGTCCCTCGTGCTGTCTCTCTCTCTCCCTCGCGCTGTCTCTCTCTCGACTTGGTGCTGTCTCTCTCTCCCTTGCTCTGTCTTTCTCTGTGCCCTGCTCTATCTGTCTCTCTCCCTCGCACTATCTCTCTCTCTCACTCGGCTGTCTCCCTCACTCTCCTTCACGCTGTCTCTCTCTATCCCTCTCCCTCGCTCTGACTCTCTCTCTATATCACCCCATCGTGCTGTCTTTGTCTCTCTACCTCGCACTGTCTCCTTTTCTCTGTCCTTCCCTCGCGCTGACTCTCTCACTCTCTCCCTCAATCTGTCTCTCTCTCTCTCCCTATCGTCCATGTCCTGTCTCTTTCCCTCGCGCTGTATCTCTCTCTCCCTCATGCTGTCTCTCTCTCTCTCACGCTGTCTCTCTCTCTCCCTCTCCCTCGCGCTGACTCTCTCTCTCTCTCTCCCCGGCGCTGTCTTTCTCTCACACTCTCTCTCCCTCGAGCTGTCTATCTCTCTCTCTCTCTACCTCCCCCAGCTGTCACTCCCACCTCTCTGCCTCGCGCTGTCTCTCTCTCTACTTCATGCTGTCTCTCTCTCCCACACGCTGTCTCTCTCTCCCACACGCTGTCTCTCTCTCTCCCCCACGCTGTCTCGCTCTCTCCCTCGTGCTGTCTCTCTCTCTCCCCCGCGCTGTCCCTCTCTCTCCCTCACGCTGGGTCTCTCTCTCTCTCCCCCTCATGCTGTCTCTCACTCTCTCACCCTCGCACTGTCTTTTTCTCTCTCCATCCCTTATGCTGTCTCTCTCTCTCTCTCCCTCATGCTGTCTCTCCCTCTCTCCCTCATGTCCTAATGCTGTCCCTCTCCCCCTCGTGCTGTCTCTCTCTCTCTCTCCCTCGCGCTGCCTTTCTCTCTCCCTCACGCTGTCTCTCTCTCTCTCTCTCTCCCTTGCGCTGTCTCTCTCTCCTCCTCGCGCTGTCTCCCTCTCTCTCCCTCAAGCTGCCTGTCTCTCTCCCTGTCCCTCATGCTGTCTCTCTCTCTCTCTCTATCTCTCCCCCTCATGCACTCTCTCTATCTCTCCCTCGCACTGTAACTTTTTCTCTCTCCGTCCCTCATGCTGTCTCTCTCTCTCTCTCTCTCTTCCTCCTGCTGTCTCTCTCCCTCGCACTGTCTCTCTCTCTCCCTCATGCTGTCTCTCTCTCTCTCTCCCTCACACTGTCTCTCTCTCTCGCTCTCCCTTGTGCTGACTCTCTCTCTCACATCTGGCCCTCATGCTGTGTCTCTCTCTCTCTCTCCCTCACGTTGTCTCTCTCTCTCTCTCCCCCTCATGCTGTCTCTCTCCCTCATGCTGTCTCTCTCTCCCTCTCTCCCTCACGCTGTCTCTCTCTCACCCTCTCCCTCGCGCTGACTCTCTCTCTCTCTTCCCGCCGTCTTGCTGTGTCTCTCTCTCTCTCCCTCACGTTGTCTCTCTCTCTCTCTCTTCCCCTCTTGCTGTGCCTCTCCCTCACGCTTTCTCTCTCTCTCACTCTCCCCCTCACGCTTTCTCTCTCTCTCCCCCTCATGCTTTCTCTCCCTCTCTCTCCCTCGCGCTGTCTCTCTCTCTCTGCCCCTCATGCTGTCACCCTGTCTCCCTCGCACTGTCTCTTTTTCTCTCTCCGTCCCTCATGCTGTCTCTCTATCTCTCTCCCTCACGCTGTCTCTCTCTCTCTCCCTCTCTTCCTCATGCTGCCTCCCTCTCCCGTGCACTGTCTCTCTCTCCCCCGCGCTGTCTCTCTCTCTCTGTCATGCTGTCTCTCTCTCTCCCTCTCCCTCGCGCTGTCTCTCTCTCTCTCCCCTGCACTGTCTCTCTCTCACACACTTACACCCTCGTACTGTCTCTCTCTCACACTCTGTCGCTTGCGCTGTCTCTCTTTCTCTCACAATGCCTCACTCTCTCACTTCCTTGTGCTGTCTCTCTCTCTCCCTCGCGCTGTCTCTCTCTCTAATTGGTGCTGTCTCTCTCGCCCTTGCTCTGTCTATCTCTGTGCCCTGCTCTGTCTGTCTCTCTCCCTCACACTATCTCTCTCTCTCACTGGGCTGTCTCCCTCACTCTCCTTCACGCTGTCTCTCTCTATCCCTCTCCCTCGCTCTGACTCTCTCTCTATATCTCCCCCTCATGCTGTCTTTCTCTCTCTACCTCGCACTGTCTCCTTTTCTCTGTCCTTCCCTCGCGCTGTCTCTCTCACTCTCTCCCTCATTCTGTCTCTCTCTCTCTCCCTATCGTCCAAGTCCTGTCTCTTTCCCTCGCGCTGTATCTCTCTCTCCCTCATGCTGTCTCTCTCTCTCTCCCTCTCGCTGACTCTCTCTCTCTCTTCTCGCCCTCATGCTGTATCTCTCTCTCTCTCCCTCACGTTGTCTCTCTCTCTCCCTCTCCCTCGTGCTGACTCTCTCTCTCTCATCTCGCCCTCATGTGGTGTCTCTCTCTCTCCCTCACGTTGTCTCTCTCTCTCTCTCCCCCTCATGCTGTCTCTCTCCCTCACATTGTCTCTCTCTCTCTCCCTCACGCTGACTCTCTCTCTCCCTCTCCCTCGCCCTGACTCTCTCTCTCTCTTCCCTCCCTCACATTGTCTCTCTGTCTCTCTCCCTCACATTGTCTCTCTCTCTCTCTCCCCCTCATGCTGTCTCTCTCCCTCACGCTGTCTCTCTCTCTCTCCCTCATGCTTTGTCTCCCTCTCTCTCCCTCGCGCTGTCTCTCTCTCTCTCTCTCCCCGGCGCTGTCTTTCTCTCACACTCTCTCTCCCTCGAGCTGTCTATCTCTCTCTCTCTCTACCTCCCCCAGCTGTCACTCCCACCTCTCTGCCTCGCGCTGTCTCTCTCTCTACTTCATGCTGTCTCTCTCTCCCACACGCTGTCTCTCTCTCTCCCCGCGCTGTCTCGCTCTCTCCCTCATGCTTTCTCTCTCTCTCTCCCTCGTGCTGTCTCTGTCTCTCCCCTGCGCTGTCTCCCTCTCTCTCCCTCACGCTGGGTCTCTCTCTCTCTCCCCCTCATGCTGTCTCTCACTCTCTCACCCTCGCGCTGTCTCTTTTTCTCTCTCCGTCCCTTACGCTGTCTCTCTCTCTCTCTCCCTCATGCTGTCTCTCCCTCTCTCCCTCATGTCCTAATGCTGTCTCTCTCCCCCTCGTGCTGTCTCTCTCTCTTTCCCTCGTGCTGCCTCTCTCTCTCCCTCACGCTGTCTCTCTCTCTCTCTCTCTCCCTTGCGCTGTCTCTCTCTCCTCCTCACGCTGTCTCCCTCTCTCTCCCTCAAGCTGCCTGTCTCTCTCCCTGTCCCTCATGCTCTCTCTCTCTCTCTCTCGCTCCTCTCTCTCTATCTCTCCCCCTCATGCACTCTCTCTATCTCTCCCTCGCACTGTATCTTTTTCTCTCTCCGTCCGTCATGCTGTCTCTCTCTCTCTCCCTCTCTCCCTCATGCTGTCTCTCTCTCTCTCTCTCTCCCTCACGCTGTCTCTCTCTCTCCCTCTCCCTCGTGCTGACTCTCTCTCTCTCATCTCGCCCTCATGCTGTGTCTCTCTCTCTCCCTCACGTTGTCTATCTCACTCTCTCCCCCTCATGCTGTCTCTCTCCCTCACGCTGTCTCTCTCTCCCTCTCTCCCTCATGCTGTCTCTCTCTCACCCTCTCCCTCACGCTGACTCTCTCTCTCTCTTCCCACCGTCTTGCTGTGTCTCTCTCTCTCTCCCTCACGTTGTCTCTCTCTCTCTCTCTCTCTCCCCCTCATGCTGTCTCTCTCCCTCACGCTTTCTCTCTCTCTCTTCTCCCCCTCACGCTTTCTCTCCCTCTCTCTCCCTCGCGCTGTCTCTCTCTCTCTCTCTGCCCCTCATGCTGTCACCCTCTCTCCGTCGCACTGTCTCTTTTTCTCTCCCTGTCCCTCATGCTGTCTCTCTCCCTCTCTCTCTATCTCTCCCCCTCATGCACTCTCTCTATCTCTCCCTCGCACTGTATCTTTTTCTCTCTCCGTCCCTCATGCTGTCTCTCTCTCTCCCTCTCTTCCTCTTGCTGTCTCTCTCCCTCGCACTGTCTCTCTCTCTCCCTCATGCTGTCTCTCTCTCTCTCTCTCTCTCTCCCTCACACTGTCTCTCTCTCTCCCTCTCCCTCGTGCTGAATCTCTCTCTCTCATCTCGCCCTCATGCTGTGTCTCTCTCTCTCTCTCCCTCACGTTGTCTCTCTCTCTCTCTCCCCCTCATGCTGTCTCTCTCCCTCACGCTGTCTCTCTCTCCCTCTCCCTCACGCTGTCTCTCTCTCACCCTCTCCCTCGCGCTGACTCTCTCTCTCTATTCCCGCCGTCTTGCTGTGTCTCTCTCTCTCTCCCTCACGTTGTCTCACTCTCTCTCTCCCCCTCATGCTGTCTCTCTCCCTCACGCTTTCTCTCCCTCACTCTCCCCCTCACGCTTTCTCTCTCTCTCTCTCCCCCTCACGCTTTCTCTCCCTCTCTCTCCCTCGCGCTGTCTCTCTCTCTCTGCCCCACATGGTGTCACCCTCTCTCCCTCGCACTGTCTCTTTTTCTCTCTCTCTCCCTCACGCTTTCTCTCTCTCTCTTCTCCCCCTCACGCTTTCTCTCCCTCTCTCTCCCTCGCGCTCTCTCTCTCTCTCTCTCTGCCCCTCATTCTGTCACCCTCTCTCCATCGCACTGTCTCTTTTTCTCTCTCTGTCCCTCATGCTGTCTCTCTATCTCTCTCCCTCACGCTGTCTCTCTCTCTCTCCCTCTCTTCCTCATGCTGCCTCCCTCTCCCGTGCGCTGTCTCTCTCTCCCCCGCGCTGTCTCTCTCTCTCTGTCATGCTGTCTCTCTCTCTCCCTCTCCCTCACGCTGACTCTCTCTCTCTCTCTCACCCTCACGCTGTCTCTCTCTCTCTCTCCCTCACATTGTCTCTCTCTCTCTCCCCCTCACACTGTCTCTCTCTCTCTCTCCCTCACGCTATTTCTCTCTCTCCCTCTCCCTCGCACTGTCTCTCTCTCTCTCTCTCCCTCTCTTCCTCGTGCTGTATCTGTCTCTCTCGCGCTGTCTCTCTCACTCTCTCTCTGCCTCGCGCTGTCTCTCTCTCCCCCTCACGCTGTGTCTCTCTCTCCCTCACGCTGTCTCTCTCTCTCCCTCTCCCTCGCGCTGTCTCTCTCTCTCTCCCCTGCACTGTCTCTCTCTCACACTCTTACACCCTCGTACTGTCTCTCTCTCACACTCTGTCGCTTGCGCTGTCTCTCTTTCTCTCACAATGCCTCACTCTCTCACTTCCTCGTGCTGTCTCTCTCTCTCCCTCGCGCTGTCTCTCTCTCTAATTGGTGCTGTCTCTCTCGCCCTTGCTCTGTCTATCTCTGTGCCCTGCTTTGTCTGTCTCTCTCCCTCACACTATCTCTCTCTCTCACTGGGCTGTCTCCCTCACTCTCCTTCACGCTGTCTCTCTCTATCCCTCTCCCTCGCTCTGACTCTCTCTCTATATCTCCCCCTCGTGCTGTCTTTCTCTCTCTACCTCGCACTGTCTCCTTTTCTCTGTCCTTCCCTCGCGCTGTCTCTCTCACTCTCTCCCTCATTCTGTCTCTCTCTCTCTCCCTATCGTCCAAGTCCTGTCTCTTTCCCTCGCACTGTATCTCTCTCTCCCTCATGCTGTCTCTCTCTCTCTCACCGCGCTGTCTCTCTCTCTCCCTCACTCTGTGTCTCTCTCTCTCTCCCTCTCGCTGACTCTCTCTCTCTCTTCTCGCCCTCATGCTGTATCTCTCTCTCTCTCCCTCACGTTGTCTCTCTCTCTCTCTCCCCCTCATGCTGTCTCTCTCCCTCACGCTGTCTCTCTCTCTCTCCCTCACGCTGACTCTCTCTCTCCCTCACCCTGACTCTCTCTCTTCCCTCCCTCACATTGTCTCTCTGTCTCTCTCCCTCACATTGTCTCTCTCTCTCTCTCCCCCTCATGCTGTCTCTCTCCCTCACGCTGTCTCTCTCTCTCTCCCTCATGCTTTGTCTCCCTCTCTCTCCCTCGCGCTGTCTCTCTCTCTCTCTCTCCCCGGCGCTGTCTTTCTCTCACACTCTCTCTCCCTCGAGCTGTCTATCTCTCTCTCTCTCTACCTCCCCCAGCTGTCACTCCCACCTCTCTGCCTCGCGCTGTCTCTCTCTCTACTTCATGCTGTCTCTCTCTCCCACACGCTGTCTCTCTCTCTCCCCGCGCTGTCTCGCTCTCTCCCTCATGCTTTCTCTCTCTCTCTCCCTCGTGCTGTCTCTCTCTCTCCCCTGCGCTGTCTCCCTCTCTCTCCCTCATGCTGGGTCTCTCTCTCTCTCCCCCTCATGCTGTCTCTCACTCTCTCACCCTCGCGCTGTCTCTTTTTCTCTCTCCGTCCCTTATGCTGTCTCTCTCTCTCTCTCCCTCATGCTGTCTCTCCCTCTCTCCCTCATGTCCTAATGCTGTCTCTCTCCCCCTCGTGCTGTCTCTCTCTCTTTCCCTCGTGCTGCCTCTCTCTCTTCCTCACGCTGTCTCTCTCTCTCTCTCTCCCTTGCGCTGTCTCTCTCTCCTCCTCACGCTGTCTCCCTCTCTCTCCCTCAAGCTGCCTGTCTCTCTCCCTTTCCCTCATGCTCTCTCTCTCTCTCTCTCGCTCTCTCTCTCTATCTCTCCCCCTCATGCACTCTCTCTATCTCTCCCTCGCACTGTATCTTTTTCTCTCTCCGTCCGTCATGCTGTCTCTCTCTCTCTCCCTCTCTCCCTCATGCTGTCTCTCTCTCTCTCTCTCTCCCTCACGCTGTCTCTCTCTCTCCCTCTCCCTCGTGCTGACTCTCTCTCTCTCATCTCGCCCTCATGTTGTGTCTCTCTCTCTCCCTCACGTTGTCTCTCTCTCTCTCTCCCCCCTCATGCTGTCTCTCTCCCTCACGCTGTCTCTCTCTCCCTCTCTCCCTCATGCTGTCTCTCTCTCACCCTCTCCCTCGCGCTGACTCTCTCTCTCTCTTCCCACCGTCTTGCTGTGTCACTCTCTCTCTCCCTCACGTTGTCTCTCTCTCTCTCTCTCTCCCCCTCATGCTGTCTCTCTCCCTCACGCTTTCTCTCTCTCTCTTCTCCCCCTCACGCTTTCTCTCCCTCTCTCTCTGCCCCTCATGCTGTCACCCTCTCTCCGTCGCACTGTCTCTTTTTCTCTCTCTGTCCCTCATGCTGTCTCTCTATATCTCTCCCTCACGCTGTCTCTCTCTCTCTCCCTCACGTTATTTCTCTCTCTCCCTCTCCCTCACACTGTCTCTCTCTCTCTCTCTCCCTCTCCCTCTCTTCCTCGTGCTGTATCTGTCTCTCTCGCGCTGTCTCTCTCTCTCAATCATGCTGTCTCTCTCACTCTCTCTCTGCCTCGCGCTGTCTCTCTCTCCCCCTCACGCTGTGTCTCTCTCTCTCCCTCACGCTGTCTCTCTCTCTCCCTCTCCTTCGCGCTGTCTCTCTCTCTCTCTCCCTTGTGCTGTCTCTCTCTCTCCCTCGCGCTGTCTCTCTCTCTACTTGGTGCTGTCTCTCTCTCCCTTGCTCTGTCTATCTCTGTGCCCTGCTCTATCTGTCTCTCTCCCTCGCACTATCTCTCTCTCTCACTCGGCTGTCTCCCTCACTCTCCTTCACGCTGTCCTCTCTCTATCCCTCTCCCTCGCTCTGACTCTCTCTCTATATCACCCCCTCGTGCTGTCTTTGTCTCTCTACCTCGCACTGTCTCCTTTTCTCTGTCCTTCCCTCGCGCTGACTCTCTCACTCTCTCCCTCATTCTGTCTCTCTCTCTCTCCCTATCGTCCAAGTCCTGTCTCTTTCCCTCGCGCTGTATCTCTCTCTCCCTCATGCTGTCTCTCTCTCTCTCCCTCTCGCTGACTCTCTCTCTCTCTTCTCGCCCTCATGCTGTATCTCTCTCTCCCTCTCCCTCGCACTGTCTCTCTCTCTCTCTCTCCCTCTCTTCCTCGTGCTGTATCTGTCTCTCTCGCGCTGTCTCTCTCTCTCAATCATGCTGTCTCTCTCACTCTCTCTCTGCCTCGCGCTGTCTCTCTCTCCCCCTCACTCTTTGTCTCTCTCTCTCCCTCACGCTGTCTCTCTCTCTCCCTCTCCCTCGCCCTGACTCTCTCTCTCTCTTCCCTCCCTCACATTGTCTCTCTGTCTCTCTCCCTCACATTGTCTCTCTCTCTCTCTCCCCCTCATGCTGTCTCTCTCCCTCACGCTGTCTCTCTCTCTCTCCCTCATGCTTTGTCTCCCTCTCTCTCCCTCGCGCTGTCTCTCTCTCTCTCTCTCCCCGGCGCTGTCTTTCTCTCACACTCTCTCTCCCTCGAGCTATCTATCTCTCTCTCTCTCTACCTCCCCCAGCTGTCACTCCCACCTCTCTGCCTCGCGCTGTCTCTCTCTCTACTTCATGCTGTCTCTCTCTCCCACACGCTGTCTCTCTCTCTCCCCGCGCTGTCTCGCTCTCTCCCTCCTGCTTTCTCTCTCTCTCTCCCTCGTGCTGTCTCTCTCTCTCCCCTGCGCTGTCTCACTCTCTCTCCCTCACGCTGGGTCTCTCTCTCTCTCCCCCTCATGCTGTCTCTCACTCTCTCACCCTCGCGCTGTCTCTTTTTCTCTCTCCGTCCCTTATGCTGTCTCTCTCTCTCTCTCCCTCATGCTGTCTCTCCCTCTCTCCCTCATGTCCTAATGCTGTCTCTCTCCCCCTCATGCTGTCTCTCTCTCTTTCCCTCGTGCTGCCTCTCTCTCTCCCTCACGCTGTCTCTCACTCTCTCTCTCCCTTGCGCTGTCTCTCTCTCCTCCTCACGCTGTCTCCCTCTCTCTCCCTCAAGCTGCCTGTCTCTCTCCCTTTCCCTCATGCTCTCTCTCTCTCTCTCTCGTTCTCTCTCTCTATCTCTCCCCCTCATGCACTCTCTCTATCTCTCCCTCGCACTGTATCTTTTTCTCTTTCCGTCCGTCATGCTGTCTCTCTCTCTCTCTCTCTCCCTCACGCTGTCTCTCTCTCTCCTTCTCCCTCGTGCTGACTCTCTCTCTCTCATATCGCCCTCATGTTGTGTCTCTCTCTCTCCCTCACGTTGTCTCTCTCTCTCTCTCCCCCTCATGCTGTCTCTCTCCCTCACGCTGTCTCTCTCACCCTCTCTCCCTCATGCTGTCTCTCTCTCACCCTCTCCCTCGCGCTGACTCTCTCTCTCTCTTCCCACCGTCTTGCTGTGTCTCTCTCTCTCTCCCTCACGTTGTCTCTCTCTCTCTCTCTCTCCCCCTCATGCTGTCTCTCTCCCTCACGCTTTCTCTCTCTCTCTTCTACCCCTCACGCTTTCTCTCCCTCTCTCTCTGCCCCTCATGCTGTCACCCTCTCTCCGTCGCACTGTCTCTTTTTCTCTCTCTGTCCCTCATGCTGTCTCTCTATATCTCTCCCTCACGCTGTCTCTCTCTCTCTCCCTCTCTTCCTCATGCTGTCTCCCTCTCCCGTGCGCTGTCTCTCTCTCTCCCCCGCGCTCTCTCTCTCTCTCCCTCATGCTGTCTCTCTCTCTCTCTCCCTCTCCCTCACGCTGACTCTCTCTCTCTCTCTTGCCCTCATGCTGTCTCTCTCTCTCTCTCTCTCCCTCACATTTTCTCTCGCTCTCCCCCTCACACTGTCTCTCTCTCTCTCCCTCACGTTATTTCTCTCTCTCCCTCTCCCTCGCACTGTCTCTCTCTCTCTCTCTCCCTCTCCCTCTCTTCCTCGTGCTGTATCTGTCTCTCTCGCGCTGTCTCTCTCTCTCAATCATGCTGTCTCTCTCACTCTCTCTCTGCCTCGCGCTGTCTCTCTCTCCCCCTCACGCTGTGTCTCTCTCTCTCCCTCACGCTGTCTCTCTCTCTCCCTCTCCTTCGCGCTGTCTCTCTCTCTCTCTCCCCTGCACTGTCTCTCTCTCACACTCTTACACCCTCATACTGTCTCTCTCTCACACTCTGTCGCTTGCGCTGTCTCTCTTTCTCTCACAATGCCTCACTCTCTCACTTCCTTGTGCTGTCTCTCTCTCTCCCTCGCGCTGTCTCTCTCTCTAATTGGTGCTGTCTCTCTCGCCCTTGCTCTGTCTATCTCTGTGCCCTGCTCTGTCTGTCTCTCTCCCTCACACTATCTCTCTCTCTCACTGGGCTGTCTCCCTCACTCTCCTTCACGCTGTCTCTCTCTATCCCTCTCCCTCGCTCTGACTCTCTCTCTATATCTCCCCCTCATGCTGTCTTTCTCTCTCTACCTCGCACTGTCTCCTTTTCTCTGTCCTTCCCTCGCGCTGTCTCTCTCACTCTCTCCCTCATTCTGTCTCTCTCTCTCTCCCTATCGTCCAAGTCCTGTCTCTTTCCCTCGCGCTGTATCTCTCTCTCCCTCATGCTGTCTCTCTCTCTCTCCCTCTCGCTGACTCTCTCTCTCTCTTCTCGCCCTCATGCTGTATCTCTCTCTCCCTCTCCCTCGCACTGTCTCTCTCTCTCTCTCTCCCTCTCTTCCTCGTGCTGTATCTGTCTCTCTCGCGCTGTCTCTCTCTCTCAATCATGCTGTCTCTCTCACTCTCTCTCTGCCTCGCGCTGTCTCTCTCTCCCCCTCACTCTTTGTCTCTCTCTCTCCCTCACGCTGACTCTCTCTCTCCCTCTCCCTCGCCCTGACT